>JARVJO010000269.1:2007391-2034903 GCA_031762555.1 Cynodonichthys magdalenae
ATTTCAAATTGTTTTACAAGTTACAAGTTCTGTTATACAAAACACAAATCATTATGCAACATGTTTGGCTTCATACTCCAGGCTGGGTTTAGAGTTTTAGGAAAGACTCATGGGGACATCTAGTGTCGACTGATGAAAGAAAATCTGTGATCAGAACTTCAGTTTTAGTAATACAAAATAGAAAATTTTTAGAAATAAAAAAATGGGGCGAATATTTGACTGCAATTTTAGTATTGCACTAATCATGCACATCATTGCTTAAACATTTAGCAACAATTGCAGCAGTCACCCCTGATTATTTGTTATAAAAAATTATCTCAAGAACTGCTGAATGGATTTAATGAAACTTTCAAGACAATCACCGATTGTGCAACTAATTAACGTTTGGTACACATAATTGGCTATAATTCAGTCAATTTTACAGAAAATTGAGTTATAATTTGGTGTGGTAGTAGATGAGTCATTCATGTGGTGATTATTGTGGACAAATGGAAACAAAACATATTTTCTTAGAATGCAACAAATATACACGGGAAAGAAATATTAGTTAGAAATTTAAACAAAAATAAAAAGTAAGTTAGTAAAAAAGGAGCTGCTTCAAAGATCATCTAGTGATGTAATTTTTACCAGCATTTTTAGGTTCTTAAAACGAACTAGTAATTTAGGAAGAATATAATAAAATGTTAGCATCTGCTCCATACTCCGATCTGGAAGGTGGCAGTAATGCACCTTAAGTTGTTTGCCAAGCGCCATAAAAATACAAGAAGAAGATGAGTCCTTCACAACTATGGCATCTGGTGATATTGCATGAGATCGTGCTAATAATTTTTATTTTTCAAGGTTTCACTAACATGACTACAATTCTTTCATGTTTCAACACATGCTGATCTTAGTCTAAAACTTTAAAGTGAAAAGGGATGGGCAATAAAAGATGCTCTGCCTTCAGTAAAATACATTTTCCTCTTCATTGTCCAACTATTTGGTTCTGTTTTTCTTATTTTTGTCTCTACGCAATTAGCCGTCATTTTGCAACCCATTTCAATCATTTTAAATCCCTCTGCAGGTAATTTTCAGCAATTTTGTGGATGTTTTTTATGGTCATTAACTAAACGATGTTCTGGCCCGGGGTTCCTGAAGCTCAATCAGAAATTCATCCGAGCACTAAGTCACTATTATCTGCTGCTTTCCTCCCCTGCTGCTCGCTTCTTTGATTAGCACCAATTAAGGAAGCACTACACACCGCTCAGCCGCACAACTCATTCACAAGTTAATAAAGCATCGCAATCAGCAAACTCACACCGTCCCCAAATTCTCCAAGTGCCTGTTAGGAGGCTGTCACAGTGATGCCGACGATTCAAATGGCAACAAAGTGGTGCTTGACACCGCGTGGGGCTGAATGAAAGAAGCTGCAGAGGATTTTTGACTCAAAAACATCAAACTCCATGAGAGAGAGCCCCGGGGAGGAGGAGGAGGAAGAGGAGGAGGGAGGTGTGCAGCTATTTCCTCTGTCAAAATTCAGGAAATGGGTCCAAACACTTTGGCTGGCTGGTGATGGCATGCCACAGCCAGAGACCCCAAACAACCAACAACATTTATCAGCAGCAGAGGAGGGGAGTTTTCAGTCTCTTTCTCCACACAGCCGCAGGAGATAAAGAGAAGCAGCCAACTGTAAAAGAAAACGAAAACACGTTCGCCTTGGATCTGCCATCATCTGACAGAACAAATGCGGTTTTAAACAACACCTGGGAAATGTGTGAACCCCCCCAAAAATACAGAAAAATGAGCCTCTGCCTTATTTTGTTGGGAAGCAACACAAATTACAAGGAACACTGCTGCCCTGGAGCCTCACGAGGCTGAACAATTTGAACAATTTCATTTAGACTCATGACATCTCAGCTAAAAATATAAAAACGTCCACTGCAAGTTCAAATAAAAACTAAAACATTTAACTAGCATGTGGCTAAACTAAGATCATCCTGTGACAAGAAGAGACAAAGTTGTTATTTTACTTAAAGTGCCTGTGACATCAATTCTTTGTAATACATATGAATTAATTTTTGAAAAGATAAGATTGACAATATATTGCAAAAAAAACCTGACATAGCTGAGATGAACAGTTGTTGAGATATTCACATGTGAAATAACAGGAAGTGATGTCAAAGGCGAATGTCTGTGTGTGAACAGAACTCAGACTGGAGAGAAGAATCTGATGTTTCTTTAGATTATTTTGAGTCATTATCAAAGACATGAAGAAGAGTCAAAGTTCAAATAGTTTTGTTTCAATAAACAAAACCAGAGAATTCCTTTTTTAAAGAGTTCCCCTTTGATGTCACTTCCTGTTTTACAAGTTTAAAAGAAAATATGCCAGTTTTGTGACAAAATGTGTAAAATTGTGTGTATTGTGCCAAGTTTTTTAAATATAAAGATGTTTTCCTTGACAATTTGTATTTGAAGGACATGCATGTCACAGGAATTTTAAATGTATAATGTTAATAATGTTGTGCACAATCCCATGACATATGTTTAAATGTATTTGGTTAATCCCAAAAGATAAATTATAGAGATACATCCAGGGATTACGTTCTGAAAGTTTATTTAAAATTTCTTCAGTAGAAAAATGATCGATGCAGAAACGAGAGGAAAAAATCCAGAACAGGAATGTGGAGAGGTAAACTATTTAATGTTAGACATAATCCATGCCAAACTCTGAAATGTTCATTTATCTCACTGGTTTTATGTCCAAATAACAATTCTATCTGAATTTCTGAAAGATTTGAGCATTTATTCTGTTTATAAACTCATAAAGTGAAATCACGAAGCTTCAGCTCTGCATTATCTTTTCATGTTTTGTTTAAATTGTCTTTTCTATCCTGCAGCAAAAGCAGCTGTTTTTGTAACCCTTCTCAAACAGTTGAATAACTCTCAGCAGCTGTTTATTAACACTGTTTCATAGATCTGTGCAACATTTATTTTCTGGTTAAACATTTTTGGCTTTTACTTAAAAAAAAACCTCAACAATTTGTTGGAGTTGACTTGCAGATGGTAATCTATGCATGGAAATAAACAGGTAAGGTTTTAATTGCGGATCTTTTTCAGCTGTGTGCTAAAACATGCAGCAAAAACCTAACACTCAGCTAGAAAGTTCATGTGTTTTTATGAATCAATTAAAAAATAGAAGTAGTGCAAATAAATGTTTAATGCACATGATAAGTATTTTACATCATTGACAACTAGTTACAGCAATAAGGCACAGAAACCTTTCTGTATAGGCGTAGGTGCAGGGGATTAAAATAAACTCTGAGGGAAACAAACTTTAAATAAAGCTTAAATTAGAAAAATCAGCACTTTCTCTGAAAATGCAGTAAGTGCATTAAACTCTCCAAACACAAGCCACAGTTGTAAATTGAGCAGAACCATATAGCAAAAAGCTAAAGCATTCAAAAGTGCAGCTACAAGCTAAAACATATAAAGCAGAAGCTAAGCTAAAATTAGCAAAACTATCCCGAAAGCTTAAACCAGCAGAACAGTAGCTAAAAGCTAAACTGAGCCAAACAGTAGCTAAAACCTAATATTTGCAAATTAGGAGCAAACAAGCTAAAATGTGCAGAACACATATAAACAAATACAATTTTGTTAGCCTTTACCTTTCGGCCGCAGGCGACAATTATATTAAAAATAATTTACTTTCGGTTAAAGGACATCACGAACATTATAATAAACCCATGTGTTTATGTTTGATAAAATGAGTACAAATCTGTGTTTTCTATGAAAAAATGTAACAATTGCTTCTTCAGCATAACAGGAAAGCCAGTCCAGTGAACATTTTCATGTTTTAGCTTGTTTTGGTTCAAACTTTGGACATTGCAGAGTGAAACTGGAACAGAGACTGAGTGGCAAAAAAAAAAAAAAATGGAATCCAAAATTGAAAAAGTAATAGGCTAAAATAGAGCTATTGGGATTGACATCTGCCATCAAGAACTTCAAGTGGGGGTTACCATGGTTACCAGCTCCGCAGCCCCTTCACCCCAGATGTTCCCTCAGAGCTAACAACGCCGACATCATCATCGTCCCCAATGAAAAACGACAACGTGCAGACAAAACCATCTGCCTCTGATTATTTTTATTCCTTCTAAACATTAGTGTTTTTTTAGAACCTGCAGGACGTGTGTTCCTGGTCAGAACCGAACAACGTGGTGTAATTATTACTCGCTCCTCGGTACATCAGCCAGCTCTTGAGGAGAAGCCATTTTTCGGTCAGCATCACTGACTCTCGTGGCCTAATCACGTCCCCCCTCATCTCACACTTTAAATGACAGAAAAGTGTGTGTGTGTGTGTGGGTGTGTACCCACGTGTGTGCGCTTCCTGCATTTCTCCAGATGATCAAAAAATAAAAAATAGGGAGAAATTGAAAAATGTTTGTTTTACAACCCTAGTAAAAAAACAAAAGTGTGCATTAATCTCGCCTCCACTCTCTTTTCATTAGGTGTGTGTCACACTGAGCAATCCACTCATTTATCCCCTCCAGCAGATGTGTGTGTCATGCAGATGTGTGTGTGTTTGTGTCATATCCATTTGAGTGTGACATATTGGCAGATTCACTTGGCTGACAGGGAAGCTGAGGCCAGCTTGTTTGTAATATTCATGAGAAGCGGGGACGTCTCCACACCACTCTTCCCACTCGTATAGCAGCCTTGGTTGAAGCTCATCCAAGGCACGGTGTTACAGCATCACCTAGTGCTCCGTGTGTGGAAACTTCCTGCTTCAGAGACATGCAACCAGACACGGTTACTGATTTTATTCTGTTGCACTTTTTTGCTCATGTTTGTGTGTGTCTTCATGTTATCATGGACAACTGACTGTATTTAAATGAAACGTTCAGAAAGTAATGATCAGACATACATCTGATTACATTTTGAAGTCAATTAAAGATAGCCACTACAGCCAACTGACCTTAGAAAACACGAAATAGCTTTAACTCAACCAGATAACTCAGAGTTGATGTGATAACAGTTGACCCTCATCCCCAACACAAACTTTGAGCAATATGAATTTGTGACATCTTGGCTTAAAACCTTGGCGTTAATGGTTTCTGAGATCTGACAATATCAAATGAGATCCTGCATGTCATCGCTTTCCATCATAAGATGATTTTAGGTTATAACTCTGGCATGAAAGATAGTGGGCAATATGGATTCAAAGTTTTGAAAACTGCCAAATCAAAAGCTGCATTGTTCTTTAGTTTAGCTTTAAACCAGAGGTGCCCAAAATGGCCACCAAGTCATTTGATTTGGCTCATCAGAAAGAAAGAAGTAAGTAAGTAAAGTAAATAATAAGTAAGTAAGTAAGCAAGTGAGTAGGTAAGTCATTAAGTGAGTGAGTGAATTAATAAGTAAGTAAAAGTGGGTCAGTGACTGGCTGTTAGCTTAATTACATACATATATGTATACACACACACACACACTTTACCTTAAAAGTATTTATAGGCCTATGTCATGTAGATTGTGTTAGTGAATTTGGACCACAACCCTCAGATATATTCATTTTTGTTTTGGCACCCCTGGGTTAAACATTAAACAAAGATTCTGCCAATCTGAAAACACTCATCCTAGTTGATCGCAGCTATAGTCACAATAAATTTGAGTTTACAACCATTTTTATGTTTTTCATGTGATATTTTGCTAACAGACAACTCAAACAAGAATTACGTACAGTATACGTAATATAATATAAAAATAATACGTAGTATAGTTCGAGTGTACGACCGTTGTAATTTTGCTTAATATCCGAGCCTCTTTGAACGCAGCATTCCAACTTGTTGCCTGACGGAGTTGTGCGCCTCCTCTTCCTCCTCCTCTTTTTCTCTTCTTCTCTGTATTTCAGTCGCGCCTCTGCCGCTCAGCCCCTCACAGCTGGTCCTTTGGCACACGGCAAAAACATGGCCTCTAACCGTGTGATTGTGTACGGTGGGAAAGGCGCTCTGGGCTCAAAGTGTGTCCAGTATTTTAAATCCAAAGGATGGGTGAGTGGCAGCGGCTACAGTTAGCCACATGCTAACAGCCTTGGACGTAACGCTAACTGTGTTTTCTGTCTTTCAGTGGGTCGCTTGCATTGACATGGCTGCTAATGAGGAGGCAAATGAAAACGTGATTGTCAAATTGAGTGAATGTTTCAGCGAGCAGGCAGGACAGGTGAGTTTCAGGTGTCAAGGCAGACAGCGGCGTGTTGTCAGCATTTAGTACGTTACAACCGGAGACTACAAGTAATTTTTAGCAACAATAACTATCCCAAAATATCAAGTTTATCCGTCTTTTTACTTTATTTGCATTTGGTGTTCCCTTAGTGCTGCATTCAAGTCGCATTGGAAATAAAACATTTATTATATAAAGATGTAACAACGATGTTTAAGCTGCCTTTTATTCTTACATCTATAATTATCATCAGCTATAAAATCTCAAATAAGGCCTATTTTTGTTTAAATTATCTTAATTTCACAATTCTAACGCATAACTTGTCTACAGTGTATTGTGTTAAGCATTAGAAGTGTTCACTGTCAGCTCTGTCATCATAGATTTTTGTTTTCTGCAAATCTGACAATAAAAACATTCATTTTAAAAACACACCACTGTATTTGAACCTCTGCCTGCTGTGATGACTTTTTTCAGATATCCTCCTCTTTGTTGTCCTAAAGTGATAGTTTCAGCTGGTGTGTGAGCTGAAACATTGACATTTAAATGCCATTCAGCTGGTGTGCAAGCCCCGCAGCTTTATGAAAAGCCTCGGTGGTTATTGTCTCTCTTATGCAGGTGACGACAGATGTGGCCCAGTTGCTGGGGGAACAGAAGGTGGACGCCATCTTGTGTGTAGCAGGCGGATGGGCAGGAGGAAACTGTAGTTCCAAAGGTCAGAGTTCAAACTTTTTATTTGTTTACACATTAATCATCAGTCAAACTTTCTTTAGTACTTATTACAAAGTATGAAATTAAGCAATAAAAGTTATCCTGAACTTTATCAAATGGAGCCGCGTTAAAGGGTTTACTCTAAAAGTTTTCCAGATACATTGATTAAAAAAATTCTTCAGCTTGACTTATGTAGTTGGACCTGCATTTGGCCGTGCAGGTAAGCAAGTTTGAATCAGACAAGTGTGGAATCCCAGAGAAGATTGATATATAGCTGTATATTGAAAATCATCATCAACATAAAAACAAACGTTCTTTATAATCTCCTTCAGACTTCTACAAAAACACAGATTTGATGTGGAAACAAAGCGTGTGGACGTCCACCATCTCCAGCCACCTGGCCGCTCGCCACCTGAAATCTGGAGGTCTGTTGACTTTGGCTGGAGCTAAAGCTGCCCTTTCAGGCACCGGAGGTGAGGGGCACTTTTACCCTGTTTGCAGCTTTCATCATATCTGAGGATCTGATTTGTTTGTGCAACACGTCAGAGACGAAGACTACGACCAGCCAGTGTTTACACCAATCAGTTAGAGGAGAAACATATCGACGAGATGGTTCCTAGTAGCAAAACAAAGACGGGGAAAAAAATAAGGGGTATTGATGAGCCTATAGCTCTGATGGTTTTACAGAAATTGAGCTCAGATTTGCTGAGTTTGGCTTAAAGTTTGATCAAAACAACTATAAATCTGTTCCTTCTCAGCAGAGGATTGTCTTAGTTTAAAATTCTGGCAGTATAGGAAATGGGTGTCATGAATTCCTTCAACAAAAAAAAAACTTTAGCTTTCATTTCTTTTAGTAACGCTTTAAAATTTTATGTTCCGCGTTCTTATTCTGCTTTGACGGGCTTTTAATTGGTCTCTGCTTATTTATTGTGTTTAGCTGCTCCTATCAAGCTTTAATATTAGTGTACAGTACTTTGGTTTTAAATGCGCTCAATAAATTAAACGATTTAACATAAAACTCTTTTATTATTGCAGTTAAATTAAACGTTTAGTCCAAACAGCTGCTTCTCGAGTGCATGATTTAGTGAAGAATTACAAATTGAGATTTAAAAGGTCTCAGTTTGAACCGTTTCAGTTTATACATCTTTAACCTGATTACTTTGTTTGTGTCTTTATTGCCAGACATCGTTCCAGCTTTAATCTGCCCGATTGGCACTGGGAGATGCTTTGGTTTTGGGTCATGTGATGCTCAGAACGACCATGTGATGAGCTGAGATTTAAATCACTGACCACACAAATCTCTGGATCAGCAGTCCACAGCGAGCTGGGGCTTTTATTGGCTGCAGGCTCAGGAAGAGTGACTCAGCAGTTCTGGCTCACTTGGACACAGATCCTTGAAACGGCAGCTTTTATTTGTCGTCTTTAGTCCAATTCGGTGTATCCACAGATGTCATTTTTATGTAGAAAAGTACATTTTCAGGCTTTAAATAAATCCAGCACATTATCAGGAGACATATGCAACAAACGACGTTGGGTGATGCAGTTTTTGTTCTATGTTTTGATCAAACAGAGTTAATGAACTTCAGCCAAATCCAGAACCTTTTGTGCAAAAAAAAAAAAAAAGGTAGATTATAAAGCTAATTGTATTGACTTTTACTTTGTCGTAGTTAATTAAAATTTTATGAATGAACAGGCTGTTAAATCCTAAAGATGACTTGCAGGTCTGTAAGAAAACTGAGCAAAACAAGAGATTATAGCTGTTATCCAAGTAATAAATGGTCATTTTAGGTTTGAATAGATGCTAAATCAGTTGATGCTGTCAGAAAACCAATTTTACTACAAGGTCAAAAACTAATTTAAAAGCCAATATGTCAGGATGAAGTTGAGAAATCATATGAATGACCTCTTTTTGACTGGATTTGAGATTTAAAATAGAGGTCATCCCCGTAGAGAGTATAAGGGCAGAAGAGATCTCTTAGCTCTGTGAGATTTTTTATAAGATGTGATTATCCTCCGAAATATGCAGCTTTATTCAGGCAGCTGCTGAATTTCCTCCATAGTTTGGTTTTGAACAGAAAAGAGAGATGCGGTTCCGCTCCGCTGTGCAGTTCGCCCTCATCCATTTCCATCCCAATTTACACTGCGTCCGCTCGGGTGCGATGCACGGAGGTGCTATGAAAAGCGTGAGCAGGAAATGCGAGATTGTGCGATAAAGTCAGAGATAAATTTGGAAATCGGACCAAAACAATTAATTCTGTGAAAGACGGAATCCAAGCAACAGTTTAAACTTTTTGGAACTTGAGATTTTAAAATAAGATCCATTTGTATTATGTGTGTCTGCATACGCTGCCATCTGCTTCCCAAACAGAACGATGCATTTTGACGGCATGTGCATAACTATATTGGGGGTGGGAATCTTTTACTATATCGCGATTTGATTCAATTCTGATTTTTGGGGGTCACAATTCGATTCAAAATTGTTTTCATTCAAAACCGATAATGTGAGCCGATTTGTCGTGTTCCCAAAGTGCTTCATCTTCATTTTGCAGACCTTGCTTGCACAGTGTAGCTCATGTAAAACTCACTCATTCAATAAAAACCAGAATGAGCCCAAATCTTTGCATTCAATGAAGACTGGACCGGTTGAATCTAACCAGCTGCATGGTAACGTCAGGACGTCCTACATAGTTAGAAAATGGAGGCTGACTGCCATTGGATTTGCTTTATTTATTGTTTTTAAAAATTGATTTTGGGACATTTTAAATCGATTCTGAATCCTTGTAACATTTCTGATATGAATCAATTTTTTTTGTTTTGTTTTTTTATACACCCGTAAAAAAAAAAATATATATATATATTTATATATATATATATATATATATATATATATAAATAAAAAATTGGTCTGTTTTTACTGCGGAGATTGGAGCAGAGCGGATGCAGTGTAAATTGCGGGGGTAAGTTTCAGCAGGAAAATGTAATTTAAGGTAAATAATTAAAAGCGTAATATCGGGATGTAAAGAAGAAAACACACCAGAAATGATTTGGTGCCATGTGTCAGGTAACGCCATTAAATCATACAGGACTTGTCGAGCTGAAGTGGCTGTAATCACAAACATCAGCTTCAAAATATAATCTAGTTAATATATTTGTCTTACCAAGATGATTAATTTCCTAAACAACGGACATTTTTTTTCAAGACCTTTTTTTTTCTTTTGTATTCTATAACGACAAGATTTGTGATTGGATATCTCGATTACCTCTTCACTTTGCTCCTAAACTTGTTTTCAGTCAGATGAGGCTGATTTTAAAAGGCTGACTGAATTTAAGGGATAAACACAGATGGGGCGCTAGTGGACTCACGAGGCCCACATGAGGCCCAGGTCACATGTTTAAACCTTTTAGTCTGACCTGTTGGTGATGGAGCGGTTCAGTGCTTGAAAGAACCCTGTGTTTTAGTACCCCCTGACTCCCCTTCCCTCCTCTCTTTTGCTTTTTCCTGATTTTTCTCTTTTGGGGGAAAACAAAAGCTTAAAAGTGAAGTGGTGCAGCCGCCCCTTGTTCCCATTGGTCGGTGTTTTTGTAAGCCTTTAATAAGGTGGTTAAGGGGTAGGCAGCAGATGCTCAACATTCCTGTTTAGATTTTTATTTCCAGCTGTTGAGAATAAAAAAGAAAACCTATTATCCAGTCTAAACCAGACACATTTACAGGTTTTTACTTCATGCGTCCTGCTGTCAGGAGAAGCTTCAATACAAGTTTCTGCCCAAATCTAATCATACAGTGGAATAACAGTCCAACTTTAAACACTAATGTTGCCTTCTGTTGATGTTCACACTGAATTGTCTTCAGCAACACTAAAACAAAGTTCCATCTGTAAATACCCAGGCATGATGGGATACGGCATGGCCAAAGCCGCCATCCACCAGCTGTGTCAGAGTCTTGCAGCGAAAAACAGCGGGCTGCCGCAGGGAGCTGCAGCTGTCGCGATACTACCGTAAGTAGTCAAATGAAACAACGTGAACATGCTAAACACACACGCTGTGGTACACTTCACACTTTATTTTCCTGTTAACACATTTACAGATAACAGATGGTAAGTGCTGATAGGAATAATTTAACCAACAATTTATCTGCCTTTCCATATTAAATCCTTACAAGCCTACAGTAACACTTGTTTCCTGTGAAAAATGCTGTGGGAATTCTTAATGCCGAAAGATTTTGGCTGAATAGCTAAAATGCTGAAACTAGCCTAAAAATGGCTTAAAAAAGTAGCTGAAATTAGCACAAACAGAGCACATTTGCGTTAAACATTAAGAAGCCAAAATTATCACATGAAGATGGATTTAGCTGGTAAAAACTCATTAGCTAAAAGTTCCTTAAAAACACAAAACAAATGGAATTTGTAGAAACTAGCTGAAACATAAAAATTTTTAAATGGAAAGAAGCTGAAAGAAGCACATAAAGTTAGCATCAAAGATCAGAATGATAGCTGAAAAAACCATAAACAAGCGCAAATCAGCAAAATAGAAGCCGAGGGAAGCTGAAATTAATACAATTAATAAAAGTGCCGGAATGTCCTGAAGGAGCTGAACATTTCGATACACAAATTGTTGAAATAGCAGAAAAACTGCAAAATGAGATGAGTGCCGAAAAACATACAGAAAAAACAAATTATGTAAATGTTTTTAAAACAATTTTGATATATTTCTTCAATTAAACAACTGTTTAAATGGGTACCCGTGTGATACCTATTTAAATATTATAAATATCACTTTTTGTTTGACAACATATCAAGTAAGAATTGTCTTGGGTAAACACACACGTCATTTTTATCTTAATTGATAGATTCAGTTTTCTAGCACATTTTGTTTTTCAGGTTGAAAATGGTGGCATTAATTTTAATCCAAATATTTTTCAAAGCCGTGCTTTAAATCTGCCAGCAACACATACAGCTGTGAAAACTGAAGATCGATGCTGTTGTGCTTCTCGTCTGTTGTTTTGTCGAATGTTTAAGTGCTCGGTGAAGATGAGATGCAGGAATAAAAGATGATTAAGGACGCCAATTTCACCCGCAGATCTTTGGTGCAGATAATCAGCTTTAGATGAATGACGCACACAGTCCCACTCTGTGTTTGCTTATTGAATTTTAAACTGCTTTTTGCAAAGTCATGGTGAGAAGCGTATTTTCAGGGGTGGATCTGGTTCCAGCTCTCTCTTTGGTTGTATTTTGTTTTCTTCCCCAACACGAAACCACACAAACTTTACCTCTCCAGCATAATGTCACATCTGTTTAGCGTTAACCATGACTTGCGTTTTTCTTTTTCAGACCCATTTCTGTTGCTGAAGCACAACATCCTTAAAGATGGAGCTGCAGAATACAGAAGTGTTTCTCTGCAAAAGCTTGATAATAGGTTTTAAACCAAATTAAAGACTTTACATTCCTTATAAGGGTGCTATCACCACCTTTCATGCCAGTTTTTTTAAAACTGAATTTGATTGATATATATACAATTCTATCCATCCATCCATCCATCCATCCATCCATCCATCCATCCATCCAAAAAATAAATTGGTTAACATCAACCAACTAAGGCAACCAAATCACTTTACAGTAAAAAAAATATCACATCACAAGAAAAAACAAAACAAAAACAACAAGAAAAACAAAAAAAATGCCACTACGCTACATGATATTAAAACACTGTCTAAAGAAATAAGTCTTGAGCTTAGACTTAAAGATGCCCGGGTCAGAGGTGGATCGAAGGTCTAGAGTGAGTTTGTTCCAGAGTCGGGGTCCTGCCACTGAAAGGGCCCGCTCACCCCGATGCTCTAACCTTGTTCTTGGGATTTGCAATAAAAGTTGTTAGGCTTAAAAGTTCAGATAAATATGGCAGGGCAGTGCCATTAGGAGCTTTAAAAACAAACATTTTTAAATTAATTCTAAAACGGACAGGAAGCCAGTGTAAAGTGGATAAAACTGGGTGATATGCACACGTCTAGAGGTGTTGCTCAAAAGTCGGGCAGCCGTGTTCTGGAAAAGTTGAAGTCGTTTTAGAGAAGTCTGAAGAACGCCGATATACAGTTTATTACAATAATCGAGTCTAGACGTAACAAATGCATGAATGGCCTTCTTTAAGTCAGTGCGATTTAAAAAAAGATTTAGCTTTGGTCAGTAGACGTAGATGGTGAAAGCTAGATTTGCTTACAGAGTCGATGTGTTTATTAAATTGAAGCACCTGATCAAATATTACCCCTAGGTTTTTGACAGTTGCATTTAGCTTAAAAGGTAGGGCACTGACATGTTTGGTGGGAAATTCAGAATAAAATACATTCAGTCTTTTTTTTTTTTTATGATTTAAAAACAAAAAGTATTTACTTAGCCACTTTGTAACAGCCATTATGCAGCCCACAAAAGAGACAACCTCGTTAGTCATGCCTGGTTTAAGAGACAAGTAGATCTGTAAGTCATCTGCATAACAGTGGAAGGACACAGATATAACTTCTCCTGGCAGCATATAAAAGGAAAAGAGAGGGTGGCAGGGATGGAGCCTTGTGGCACCCCACACAAAAGAGGAGCGCTGGAGGAGGATAAATTATTGATCATGACAGAGATTGTTCTATTGGATAGGAAGTAAGCCACTTCAGTGCAGAGCCACAGATGCCAACAACATGTTTTAAATGAGTCAGAAGGACAGAATGGTCCACCATTGGTGAAATGTTTGTGAAAGGCTGTTTCGGAAAATACCTTTATGCTAGTTAGTCTAGAATGCTATGCTACTAAACCACATTTTAGCTCAATGTCTATAACTGGCTGAGCTAATGTAATCTTTGTGTTTTTTAAGTCTGTGGTTTAGATTCTATGTTCTCTTGTAAACTTTCTGGGAGATTCATTAAACTCTTTCCTCTGTTCCATGAGATATTTAGCTAATTCTGCAAACAAACACGCAGACACAAGCAAAATCATTGTCACCTTCAGTGGCAGGTAGTTAAAGGAGCTGTTCTCACATTAAGATCCTTTACATTCCAGTTATTTAAAACAAACCATTTAATTCACACTTTGATGGTTTGAAAACCTCTGAGTTTTGTTCTTTTCTGACTACAATTGTTTATGAATTAAAGAGAATATAAATATATATTTCAGTTTTAATCGTATTTCTTTGAGAATTAGCTTTTGTTTGTGGCTATGTGTAGCTCACACACAGCTGTGTGTGTGGAGAGGCTGTTTCCTCTCTGCTGTGAAGACGCATCCACTCACCCCGACTGTTATCTGGCTTCATTTGGCAGCGTTACCTTGGATACGCCGATGAACAGGAAGTTCATGCCTGACGCAGACTTCAGCTCCTGGACGCCTCTAGAATATGTTGCAGAGTGAGTGCTGAAGAGAAATTTTGTTTGCATTTGTTTCATTTCTGTTCTGAACCTGCACAAGCTTCTTGTTGGCTCGTTAATTAAAAATCTTTCAGCTGGTTGTTTGGGGAGAATCTGGTGCTTTTAATGAGTAAGTTATTTAAATAAAATCAAAATATGTAAAAGCCTCATCAAAGACATGGACAGGGAAATAAGACTTTTTTTCTCTCGACCTATAAATAAATATTTAATTAGAATTTTGTGGCTCTGACCGCATAATAACACGTGTCTTTCATCCTCTGGTTTTGTTCTGGTTCTGCTCGACTTCTTCACTTGTCTTTGATCAGAACCGGGCCCCCCCGCTGACTCTCAAACACAACCTTATGTGTCTGATTCTTATTTTGTCTCGTCGAGACTGCCGGCAGCAGAGAAATTCAATTTCTTTCTGATTGTTTAGTGTCGGTCCTGGAGGCTGTTTCAGACCCACATCATCACCATTATCTTCTGGATTTTTTTCGTTAACTTTGATGCTTTAGATCGCAGAAATATTTTCATCCATCGCTGGACTTTAAAGTTACCTGAAATGCCAGACAAAATATTATTTTATTAGATGTAAAATGATCATTAGACTGCATTTTAGATGCAGTTATGGATAAATGTTGTACTTTTTTAGGTGTGTTTCTATCTGTGCAAACCAAAAACTAAATCTGATGGGATTAGATCGACTCTGATAATCTCTGAGGAAACAGAGATTGAGGAGGCCAGAATAGAAGCGGTTTGGATCACTGGAAATGAAAGGTGTACCTTCAATCTTCCAACCTTTTAATGACCTTTTGTGCAATTTTTATCAAACAAAAATGTGTGTATTTTTATACTAAAAACAAACTTGGGTCTACATCATGGTGGTATTTCTTCTATTAAAATTGTTTTATTTCTGATATGGGTTTCTTTTCGGACTTCAGATCCATGCATATCAGACAAAAACTAAAAAAACATCCTGCACACCACAATCAATCCTGTTGCAATTGTTTATTACTCACAGAAAAGACTATTATTTTCTGTAACGTTCTTATTATACAGCCACAGTTGATGAAGCTGAAATATTGTATTTTGGTTTAGAGGAATTAAATATTCTTCCAACGTACTTATTTTGTTTCTCAAGCTCTGATTTTTACCAAAAACCGAAATGAAAATTTAAGAATTTACTGCTTTGACCGGTTTAGTAAATTACATTCAACCGAGCTTCCTTTCGTTGTTTTTCCTGCAGAACGTTCTTCAGCTGGGCCTCGGGGGAGAACCGTCCAGCTTCAGGGAGCCTGATGCAACTCCTGACCTCTGGAGGAGAAACTCAGGCTGTGGCCGCTCAGTAAGAGGATGGAGCTGAGCTGCGGAGAAATAAAGATGGATGGAATCAGAGAGGAAGGAGTTAGAGAGACAGGAGGAGTAATGAGAAGGTGACAGACTAGGGAAGGTAACAGGAGATGACCAGATGGGTTTCTAGTGGAGGAAGAGGAGGGGGGGCTTTCTTTACAAAAGAAGCCTTGCAGCGCCATCTAGCTGTAGATTTACCACAATCTGTGGAAAATCTTCACTAATGAAAATAAACTGTTCAATAATGGACCATTGCATCTTAATCGAAGTGTTCAATTCTATGTTAAAGATCAGCGATGTGAAATTAGAAGCATCACAGTTTTGCGTAGCAATTTATTAGAGACTCATTCAGGGAGGCTGAGGTGAAAACAGGAGCTACTAATGATGCAAACAGGAGGCATTACAGCAGATTTGTGAAACCTGAAAATTCATCAAAATTTCACCAAGAATTTCTCATCTCTCAAACACTACGTTTGTCCAGTGTTTAATGTGTGTTTTTATTGCTCATATTCTCTGAAGGCTCTCTGCCTCTGCAGTAACTCAAAGAAAGCTGCCTCCTCCTCCAACACTAAGTGAAGTGGCCTTGTTTTATTGTTTGCACCTTTTTTAAAGTGTCCTTTGTGTCCTTCGTACAAAAAATGGTGCTCTGATCCTGTTGGTGAGTTTTACTAAATGTCTTGTAGCTGGTAAAATTCACAATAAACTGGATCAATAACCATATAGAAAAGTACTCTTTATATTATTTTGCTTTCATTGTGTAGTGCATTTAATGTGTAAAGAAATTTGTTTCCCTGTAAGAAAAGTAAACCATAGATGTGCAAATGCATAAAAAGACTTAAATATTTTTTTAAAATTTAAGCTTTGATTTATATATACATTTGTAAAGACCTTTTTTAAACAGAAAAGTTAATATAAAAAAAAATCTAATTATGTGTTTGCCTATAGAAACAAAGCTTTAATGAGATATGGCACAGCGGTAGTGTATATGACCACCGCATGTACGCAAAGCACCAATGCACCAGAACAGATTTGTTTTGGGTGGGGGTCCAGAGGGGGGGTGCTCAGTGGTGGGCCTGATGGGTAGCTTTTTATCAGAGCTAAAGAACATAAAAAAAAATAAAATAAAATCTGAAGCTTCTATGTTCAATAGTTTTTGAGTTATAAGCATTTTTGTATGTCCAGACACCCTCTTTTTTTAAGATAGAGCCCCCTCCTCAAATATGGGGTCTGTCATTGAACCGTTGGCTGGTGCAGTGTAGGTCGGACACATGTACATTCCTGCCAATTTTCATGTTGATCGGTGCAGCCGTTTCCGTGCTGCTGTTGACCAAAATTCACTGAATAAAAGAAATAATACACAAACAATATGACCCCCACTTCAGGTGCGGGGGTCATAACATGTTGCTGTATAAAAAAATATGGTTTCTTAGGCAGGCTTTTGAACTTTTAACACATTGAAACCAGGTATTTGGATTAACCAATTGTATTAAAAAATCAAAAACGATTTAGTCAATTATTTTGTGATATGTAAATTGTGTGCCTCGTGAATATTGCTCAATAATGAAGCAATGATTTTGTGAAAGTTTCATTAAGATCTGAGAGTGATTTGAGATATTTTGCTAACAGTACAAACAAAAACAAAAAAATCAATCTAAACATTCCTGAACCAAAATGTCCACTAGGTGCTGCTGTTTACCAGCTGCTTGTTTCCTTCTCCTGCCTGTGATTTCCAGTGGAAGTCGTGTTAATCAAATGGATGAGTTAACCCCCGAAGCTGAATATGCACAGCCGCGCACGCTCCGTGTAAAAATAACTTACAGAAGAACCCTTTAGCGCTCACTCTGCCGTGCACAACTGATTGCCGAGCATCCAGGCCTTTCACCTTGGCAAATGCAAATCTCAGCAGCGGCGACATCTGGGAAGACATCAATTCAAAACTTGGATTATGACGAACAGATTATTCTACAGCTCCCTCTCCACTTTGCAAAAAATATTGTTGTTTAAGCATCCAGTAAATTCTCCCCTCAGCGAGGACCACGTAAATAGAGTGTCGAGCAGCTGCCGGGCCTTAGTCTTAAACTCCACTATTTCTCTTGGCTGGCCGCAGTTCCAGGGGGCTATATGGCTGTTGACGAGCACACTGCAATAAATCACCATACTGAGGATTAATAGGAAAGTGCAAAGCGCCTCAGTTCACTGTAGCCGATATGTATTTATTCTATGTGGCGTAGCAATTCATCTCTCTGTGTGTACACTGTGTGTGTGTGAGGACCTGAGGCGATTTCAACACGTCTGTGCATACATTACCTCCCATGATGCCAGCACTATAGAGTGATTGCCCATGGGGACCGAGTCCGTGTTTATCACAGAAAGTGTTTTAGCTGATCAAAGATTACAGCTGAGACGGAGCATGTTGTTTCTGTTTCGGCGGGGGCAGATAAGTTGTCACCCAGCGCCACCGACGCCACTGTTCTGCGCAACTTAAACCTACGAGAGGTGGATTATCTGTGTGTCACAAGTGGAGCCTGGTTTTAAGAGAATTCATCACTCGGCAGCAGAACTTTGGTAGATGAACAGAAGATGACCGAAATGTTTGGGTTTTACAAACTGTGAGCAAAGTCCAATAATTGGTCAACTGGACCATTAGTTGTGATGAAAGAGTGCCGACTTGTTATACATCAGTATGAGATAAATGGAAACTCAAGCATGTATTGAGTTCAGCAAAACTTGTGCAAACTGAAACTTTTTTTTTTTTTTTTTAATTTATGTCAGAAGGTGTATTGTGATGACTCAGCATTAGTGTATTCTTCAATATTTTCTTCTCTGGCACCTTTGGACCCCCAAATACAGAATGCTACACTGATTAAATTAATTTCAAACTCAACAGTCGCCCCTGAAAATCCTTAAAAGCCTTTCAACATTTTGTTATCGTTTGTAAGGCTGTCAAAACTAAAAGGTAAGAAGTGGAGGAAGTCGTCTGACACCCTAGTTTTCAAATTAAAAGCCCCTGGTGGCATCTGGAAACGTTTAAAGGTAGAAACCGCACCGTTTTTGCCGGTGGAGCAAAGACTGTTAAAGGGGTTAAAAGAGTTTTACTACAGTAACCCATAGGGGTCAAACGAAACAGTTCTTGTTTGTAAATATACAATGTTCATTTTGTTGCAGTTGGATATTTATGTCACTAGACGTCACTATATCCACAACACAAGAACTTTTATAGATGAGCCAATTCATGCAGTTGTCCACAAAATGATGGATTTCCATGTTCTTATTCGGTTTACTTGTTTTTCTGATTTTCACAAGAACAGTCATTATTTTCAGGGCATCTCCGTACGTATGTACCTGCACTCATACTGTACATCCGTCTGTTCATCAGTTTGTTCCTAAATGTGAGTTTAGCCACTCCACAGAGAGCTTGTTTCATCTTGTATTTTTTTTTCTGTCACTACTCTTACTTTATGATCAAAGCAGATGGTTGGGATGTAAATTGATTTGCAAATCAACAGCTTTGCCTTACGGCTCTGCTTTATCTGACCCTTATCCTCCCCCCCGGTAAAGGCTCTGCCGGTGGATGAGATTCACCCTGAGATTTTTAAGGTCAAGGATATTTTTAGTGTTTTGGGTCACATTTTTTTTTAACATACAGATTGAGGCCAATGCTGTTGGACTTGAATACTTTGGTGGTTTTTATTATTATTTTTGTTTAAGGATGATTACATGGTTTGCTCCAACTGCAGGATCACACTTCTCTGAAGTGTTTGCTGTGATGCTGGACACGAGTCCAGCAGATGGTCCGCTTTTAATTTTCTTTTTAATTTTCTGGTCTTTTAACACTGCACCAGCTTCCTTTTTAAAATAAAATGATAGTTTTTTTTTTTACTTTTAGTGCTAAAATAGAATTTTTTCTAATGAACAATGACTTGCAGTTCAAAAGCCTACATTTACATGCAGCTTGTGTAAAAACACTGGGTCTGTATTAAATCAGGTGCTGGGATCAGGAACAATGAAACTTTTCTGGTTTGAACCAAGAAAACAATGTCACTTTCAAATTTTCTTCAACTAAATTTTCAAACAAAACTGAAGCTACTGTATGAATTTCGTAAAAAATATATAAACCAACACTGATATGTACACAATCATAAAGAAAACCCATCCAACTGACCAGGTTTGTAGTATATAAAATAACACATTTTATAGTTAAATAAAAAAGTAAGTAAACTATTTATGTAACTTTTCTTTGTATATTTAAGAAATATTGTTTATGTTCTGTGCTCTTATTTTGAAAAGGGGTGGCACTGTTGTGGTAGCCATGTTGGTCCTGACTGGTCTGTACTCATTCTTGTCTCGGAGAAAAGACAGGAGAGTCTTTTGATTTAACGGCGACAAGTTCCTGTGCTCCAAAGTTAGTCCGACTCGCATCGTTCCGGTTGGACAGGTTTTCGAGCCCCTCATCGCTCGCCTGTTACATTACTACCAAAATCAGCCAAAAACAAACAGTAATAACTTTGCAGTTTTCATTTAAATCCATCTTTGTGAAAACGGGCTGCATATGAGAGCATATGATAGATTACTTTGCACACAGAGGAGCTGGGGTAGAATTAGCCTTATTGACAGTGGGTTGAGGCTTTCAAGACTGTCTCTGTGATTCAATTCATTGTGTGAAGCAGAGAGGAGCAGCGTCCAGTCCTGCTTAGATGAAACCCCCTCAAGGTGAATTTCATGATTAAAGCCCCCGTCTCGCCCCTCCTCCTCCTCCTCGTCCTGGAGCCCCCTGCAGTTGTGACGGCGTATTTATGCATCTGTGCAAAACACAAGGACATGCATGTGAGTCACCTGAGCATGCATGTTCTTTTTGTTGTGCAGGTTGCATGTATTTGCATTTGTGGGTTTGAAAACAAAAAATATCTATTTATTCTAATTCGGATATGAGTTCATGTATTTGTGAAGCAAAGTTCTGCTTATTTTAACAATTTGTTCTGTTCCTGATGTTCCTTGATCTTCCAAATGAACGTTTCTACCTTTTTGAATTTGATTCTCCTGTTCAGTTTAAGGTGCTCCTCAGTATTTGCGCACGTCGTCGCGTTCTCGTGTGTCTGTGGAGGTAGTGTCTGGGATGGCGAGGTGCCATGTGGAAGCCATTCAGACCTGGAGCTGGCGTGAAGGTGGTGGTGGGGGGAACAGATGGTAGTGGTTAGCCCCCTCGGCTGTTCGCCGTAACCTGACCCGCAGGGGGAGGACCCCCTCTCTGCCTCCCGAGGACCAGCCACCACATGTGTTGCGTGAGAATAAAGTCACCCAAAACCCAAGAACAGCCTCTCGGCTTCCTGAACGGCTCTTCTCGGAGCTGGGATCTAAAGCAACAAAGTAAAAACAGGATCAGACAGAAAAAGTTCAAACAGAAACATCATGAGGGCTGTAATACTGAGATTTGTGTTTTTTTATGCTTTATCCGAATAAAATATCCAATGATTAGGATGAATGTATACAACTAAAATAAACATTAAGTTCAGACTCTTGTTCATAAACTGAAAATTAGATTTAGACATAAATAAAATAAAACGGTCCAGATGTTTGCCATATTATGAAACTAAAAATAAGAAGTTAACTTAAACTGTACACCTAAGATCATTTTTAAAATTATTTTATTACAAATATAATAAATTGAGATCATACTCTATTAAATTAAAGGCTCACAAAGAACAGGAAATAAGCCTGATTAATTAGTTTTTTTTTTTTTTCATGCAGCCATAGCTCTCTGTTAAAAAGACTTCAGCTTTAAGATGCAAACACTTTCCTTGAGACGTACAGCCAGTACCATTTTATTTATTTATTTTTCATTGTTCAGTCCAAGCTCTTGTCATGCCATTATTTTTCCTCTCACACTCGGCTTATTAAATCCCGTCCTGGTGGACTTGGAGGTCTGGTTCAGAACAGAAAGCTGATATCACACAGCAGCTGTTGGGCTGTCTGCTCTCGTGTCTGTTTTACTCCCAAACAGTAAAACATCTGGTTTCTGCTATTAAAAAACAGCATTGACCCATTTTAATTATTCTTTTTACATATTGTACCTTTTATAATTTGAAAGAACTCAAGTGCTGTGGTTTTATGTTATCCACTACATTTTCGAATGTGTTTTTTTGACGATTAAATGGACACATCAGATTGTTTTACTATATTAATAACCACAAAAATAACTTTTTGTCAGTTTTTTTTATTGATGCACATGATTTAAAACAAATCTACCATCTCCCATCAACTATACCATAGATTAAAATATGCTCAGCATAAATATTTCCACAATACGATATGAATATGAACGACTTTTGCAGCAGTTTTTATTGGTAATTACTTTCATGTTTTTAAAACAGAACTTTGAAAACTTGAGTGAAAGACGATGAATTAAACTCTGCTGTATTAACTCTTTCTGCTCCAAGTATTTCTAGTTCTTGATAACTAAAACAAGAAAAATTAAAGAAGTTTC
Organism: Cynodonichthys magdalenae; assembly: GCA_031762555.1. NCBI lineage: Eukaryota > Metazoa > Chordata > Actinopteri > Cyprinodontiformes > Rivulidae > Cynodonichthys > Cynodonichthys magdalenae. The sequence continues at coordinate 2,029,489 of JARVJO010000269.1, forward strand.
TGCCAGATAGTTCAGATCAGGCTTAAAAATGATATAGCTAAAAGTGGCAAAAGTATAGCTAGAAGCTAAATAAAGCATAAAATGTAGGGGAAAAAATGCCTGAAGATAACAGGGGCAAATAGCATAAGAAGACAAAAACGGAGGAAGTGTGCTTCAACAGACTTCTAAAAGAACAATGTTTAGAATGAACTAAACAGATCTTAATGTATTTCTTTAGAGATTTGCTTTTGTAAAAGAACGTTTTTAAAGAGGACAATATGGACCCGAAGTCACAGCACCCATGTCCTAAACAAGCTAAATGTTTTGATGTAATAATCGCTAAAATAGCACAAAGTAAGCAGAAGCAGTTTGCAAAAATTATAGAAATAAAATAAAAGAGAACAATTGTGTAAATGCTGAGTCAGCATTTACACAATAACAGAAGTTTATCAAATGAAACCATTGAAAGAGTGAGTGAACAATGTTTTCTAAAATAAGTCAGTCTTGTTTCATTTGATTTTAACAGAGTATTTAAAAATCTCAGTGAATATTTCAACTCTTCTTATTTCTTCTGTAAAATTTAAAATCTCTAATAAATTCTAAACTATTTTCCTTTTTCATCTGTTTTTGTGAATTTTCTGTAATGGACTTTGTCCAACTATGTTACTTAAGCAGAAATGTGGATTTATTTTTTATTTTATTTTTTCTGCAGCAACACTTTGCATCCAACAGTCTGTTACCATAGTGAACAGAGCAAAGAGCAGCAGTGAAAAAGTGAAGCATTTAATCTTCAGCACCTAATGTTTTATTTTTCTGTTTATGCATAAAAATATGTTAAAACTATTTAAAGTCTTAGCGATCGGTGTTTCACATAATTGAGCTTAATTCCTCTTTTCTTTTTTTACAGTTTATTTTCACCCAGATTGGCCTCTAGATGGCACTAAGTCATAAGTGAACCTGATGTGTGCGGCTGCATAATTAAAATGTGAGTGATAAGTTTTTGCTTTAATTAAATGCCCCTCGAGTCAGTAAACTCAGTGCGCAGGGTCGACGTGGATGATTTTTTTTTCTTTCTTTCTTTTTTTTTTTTAGATCAGGTCCAGTGTCTCCTAAGATCAAGGCAGCTCGAGATGCTTCTCAGCATCTGCTCAGAGAGAGGTGAGACTCTGCTCAAAAAAATCCATGTCAATGAATAAATGATGGGTCCATAAAAAAAAAAAAATAGCTGCTCCAGATATTCTTTCAGCTATTAAAAAAAAAAAAAAACTGCACCATAAAAGGAACTGAAAGACAAACAACGTGAGAAAACTCTGATCACAAGTTTGATTTCTGATTACTCTAAAGTTCAGTTTGTCACGTCAGGGACGTCTCTTCCACCCAACTGACAGCAGCGTCTGTCTGTCAAACTTTGACTAGAATATTTAGTTGCAAATAATGATCTAAAACGCAAAATGTATTTTCTGGAGCTGATTTTTAACTCATCCCAAAAAAGTTTGATTTCAAAAGACAAAAAAAAGCTCTTATCTTTGTTCTAAAATATTAAACTTGCGTATTTTCCACAATCCATCACAGTTTTCTTACACATTTTATTTTATTCTCCATTTCAGCACTTTTTTATGTCTTCGGGACAATCCAGGTTAATAAATAAGCTCTTTCTGACATTGCTCTACAGTTTGTGCCGTTTTTAAAAAGTGTTATTTTTACTGTTTTTAAGTCATTGTGATCAGTTTGCATAAAAACTCTAGAAATATATAGAATATTTGTTACATTATTCTTCACATGGTGAATGGACTGAACTTATATAGCCCTTTATCAAGTCCCTCCAGACCCCAGCGTTTTAAACTTAGTCATTCACACACTGATGGTGGTAAGCTACATTGTAGCCACAGCTGCCCTGTTATCTGTTCTTAACCTTTTCTGCTACAATCACCAACCTTGTTAGGACTTGTCCTTACCAAAGACTAGTACTAATATGGGGGGACTTAATTTTTCTGTACTCATGGAGAGAGGAGTTAATAGAAGTCACCAGAATGTCCTCATAAGAATAGAAATGCAAACTTAACTACAAACACTAAAATGGTTGAGCTAAAATTTGTTGTGGTAGTAGCTGAGAGTCATTCACAACACATACTCTGAATGTGACATCTCACATCAGATTGCACAAAATTTTTCAGGGTTTGACTTTAATGGCTCCAACTTTATTATGACCCCCGCATGTGTGTGTGTGGCGGGGGGGGGGGGGGTCATATTGTTTTTGTACTGTTTGTTTATTTATTTTAATTTTTCCAGTGATGTTTGGTCAACCGTATCACAGAAACGGCTGCACCGATCAACATGAAATTTGTCAGGAATGTAGGTGTGTCCGACCTACACTGAGCCAGCCAACGGTTTTATGATAGACCCCATATTTGAGGAGGGGGCTTCATCTGAAAATGGATGGGGTATCTGGACATACAAAATTGCTTATAACTCAAAAACTATTCAACATAGGAGCTTCAGATATATACATTTATATATGTATATATATTTTTTTTTTGTTTAGCACTGATGAAGGGTTATCCATCGGGCCCACCAAGGACCCCCCCACACCCCTTCGGACCCCCACCCAAAACAAATCTGTTCTGGTGCATTGGTGCTTTGCATTCATGCGGGTCATATATACTACAGCTATGCTGTTTCTAGTTATTTATTAACATCAGATGGTCTGAAACTCTGGCATGAAAGGCAGTGGGCAATATGCATTCCTTCAAGAAATGCTCAGCCTTTCATTAAAATGGATATAATGGGGGGTAAAAAAATCTTGATTTATGGAATTTCTGTATTTAAATTAGTCAATTTTTTGTGATTTAGATGGAAGTAGCTGTGATCTTATTTTGAACATTCAGAAAATGTAAATGGAAAAATGCCTCTGGTCACAGTGATGAGGGAGATCAGAGTGGATGGGTGCAGGCTGTCATTACAGGTAATAGCCTCGTTATTAGCCTTACAGCGAGGGGTGGGGATGGAGAGGTGGGTTGGGGGGTCGTCACATCTGTCACCTCTGAGACTAGAAACATCTGAGAGATTCTCAGTTTTATTTAAGGATCTTTTAAAATAGTGTGTTGTAGTGATTTATATGGTTGTCCATCATCTCTCTGGACAGAATACTTTTAAATTGTTGTTAATTAGAGCCTTAACTTAGGTCTGGAACGATTCCACTCGTCCATCTTTTTTTAACAAAATCTCCAAAACTGCCACCTTTCAGGCTCAGAGAAATGATTTAATTCTTTTCACGAGGCACAGATTTAAAATCACTTGTTGCATTTTTGATAAAAATAAAAATTAAAAAAATCCAGACATTTATGGGATTTATTTATTGTTTTTACTACCGTAGTGAGGTTCTCCAAATATCAGGGAATCCAGTGGGATGTCATTTGAAAATTAAAGTCCTAGCATTCCTTAAAGTGTCTGTGACATGCGTGTCTTCAGATATGAAAAGTCATAAAAACATCTTTTATATTTAAGAAACTTGGCATAATACACGCAATTCACACATTTTGTCACATAACTGTTATTTTCTTTTGAATTTGGTTCAGCCAAAATGAAACAGGAAGTGACATCAAAGGGGAACTCTTTACAAAACTGAACTCTGGTTTTTGTTTATTGAAATAACATTATTTGAACTCTGACTCTTCATCTCTCTGAAAGTAACTCAAGATAATTTAAAGAAACATCAGATTCTTCTCTACAGTCTGTGTTGTTGGCAGTTGTAACAATGCTCTGTTTACATGCAGACAATCCCCTTTGACATCACTTCCTGTTACGTAACATCTGAATATCTCAACCACTGTTCATCTCAGTGACGTAAAATTCTTTTTGCAATATTTTATCAATGTTATCTTTCCAAAAATGCATTAATGTTTATTACAAAAATTTGATGTCACAGACACTTTAAATTAATGCGTATTGCCCGCTGCCTTCAATGACAGACTTTTAAATTATAATAGTTAAACCTTGAAAAATACATTATTCAAAATCTCTTGTTAGTGCAATATTTGTGAGCATTTGGAGTATGTGTTGTGACTACACCAGATTTTAGATTAATATTTGGGAAGTTGACTGTGGTAACTTTTTTTCCCTAATGGATTGTAGACGAACATTACTTAGAGTTTCAGTCGAATTGTTCAGTTATATGGTTAAGTGCAGTGAACACTGAATCAGCTATAAAGGCTATAGATATTCCAGCAAACTGACAGCACATCACCCTGTCAGACTTTTTTTAAACACATATATATATATATATATATATATATATATTAGAACTTGTTCTGGAATTACTGCTCATGATACTCTGTTAATTGCATGTTAAACACAGCAACATTTATAATATGAAAAAACTATTCATATATGTTATTTCTTCTACCAGAGCAAGTTTCCAACAGCCAGAAGGCCTGTTGAAGTCAGTGTGGGCGGAAAGACGACAGGCAGCAGTCAAATTCAGGTCAGTGGGGGTGGGTGGGAGGGTGTGTGTGTTTGTGTGTGTGTGTGTAGTTTTACGATACGCTGGACAAACGATGTGAGCGATTTGAGAGTTTCCATAGAAGCAACAGGATTCAACCAAGATAAGCCTCTTGGGAATGATGCAGTCATCTCTCTCAGGACAGATTATCCACACACACTTGTCCCTCCGTCTACTGTTCACACATCTGTCCTCACACCCGTCTGCGTCTGACTTTCCATGGATGGAGCCTCGTTCAGAGTGATCAGGTCCGGCTCTTCTAAACCTGGAGTTTTTTTGTGGCAACATGGTCTCTTCAGTGCCTCCAGCCTCATCTGTTTCTGATTTCCATCCTGCGTCTGAGTTCAGAAACCCAAAATAAAAAGAAACGCTGGTGGGGTCAGAAATGTTTCACTTTCCCACCGTGGCTTTTTCTTTTCCAGCTTTTTGTTTCTGAAATGCAGGATTCAACATTTTCAAGAACATGTATTTTTGTAAACTATCAAATGCATTTTAAAAACAAATGAGGCTTTTAAAAAGATGTCAGTAAATGTGAAACATTAATGACGAGAGAATAAAAGCTTCTGCAGAGCAGTCTTTTGACATTTTGTGTAAATCCTGATCATTCCAAATGCACTATTGTTGCGTCTTAAATTAAAAAAAATATTTTAACTAATCGTGGTTTAAGGGGAAAATGTCAAATATAATTTTTATAATGCTTAATAGGATTTAGAAATGACCGTTAGGCCCCACTGAACTTGTTTCTGTTTGAACTTGTATTTGTAAATCTAAAGATGTCATTTTCATCTCGTGCACCTGAAAGGTGAAGGTGGACGGATGATGTTTTTATCTGTGTGTGTGTGTGTGTGTGTGTGTGTGTGCGTGGGCTGGTATTCCCTACGTTGTGGGACAGTGTTTTTGGCATACACACCTACTTGTGGGGACCTAATGTTACCTAT
>JARVJO010000269.1:2036179-2047078 GCA_031762555.1 Cynodonichthys magdalenae
AGCCTTAGGGTTGGTGGTCAGGGTTAGGCTGTAAAAAATAATAGAAGTCAATGCAAGGTCCCCATAAAGATAGCTGTGTGCATGTGTGTGGGTGTGTGTGTGTGTGTGTCACCAAAAGCATCTCATCAATCAGTGACTTTTTACATTTTTTAAACTTAATTTAAACGGTATAGAGCTAAAGGCTTTAAGGCTCACCTGTGTAGGCAGGAGGGGGGCTATGATCAGGGCTGCCCGTCAGGCTGTTGTTTCTCATTGAGCTCTTTTAGTTGGAGGTTTTTCTATGAAGACGTTACTCAATTTGTGTTGAGTCTGTTTGATGCTGTGGTTTGGGTACAAATACAGGTTTAGGTGATGTTTATGTTTTTCAGGTTGAAGGTTTTCTGAAAGTCAAAGCTGTGACTCTGACACTCAGGCTACATCAGAGGTCATCCAGAGAATTTGCTCAGGGGCCAGAATTTTTCAAAGCAGACGGGTCAGAAACTGACTTGATGCTTTGTTTCTACAGTTATGACCCGCCTGTTTGATTTCTGCACTTCTGCACCTGTATCGTTTTTAAGTGTTACGATGTTTACCCGTACTTTTTCTTTTTTTTGGTTGTGACTTTCACTCACTGAAGGTAAAGTTTAAATCTGAAAGTAGTTTTTAAATGATCGTTATTAAAAAGTAAGTGAGTTTGACTAAGTGAAGGAAAAGCACAGCAATGTGGCGGCGCAGAAAAACTCACAGCTTCACCTTTTGGTCTTTGTGGGTGGAGTTTGCCTGTTCTCTCTGTGCACTTGTGGGTTTTCTCCAGAAATGTGTTTATTGATGGATGTTCAGCACAGAAGTAGTTAAACAATAAGGCTGTTTCACTTTTAATACAAATGCTTAAAAAAATAAAATACAATTGGAACAGACTGTCTCCTTTTTGACCACAGAAACTTTCTTTTTTTTTTATTACAACGAAAGCAGTATTTTTCAGTCCATGTTATCCATGTTAATTTATGCAACAACAAAAAAAAAAAACAAGCTAATGAAATTGTGGAATATATAAGTGTGTCCTGGTCTGGAGTAATGAGATTTGCCAAAATAAATATGCAAATTGAGTAAATTATTGAATAGGCATGACTGAGGATTTATTAGTTTGCATGTTTATCTCAAAAACTCCCATCAATTTTTCAGAGTGCATCTTCTGCCTTGTCCAATAAATGAATCTAATCAAACTGTAAAGATCAATAATTCAGGTGCTCGTGCGCACGTTTCTGCACGTGTGTGCTACAGTTGATGTTTTCTGCTGAGATCAAACTTTGTGAGTCGTTTTGTCAAACTGACTCCGTTTTCCCTTTTCTGAACTTGTGATGGTCTGAAATCAATGCAGTTTATTTGCTTCGTTCACATCTTTTGTTTCTCATCTTTAATATCAGCTGTTTAAAAAAGCAGGATGGAACGTTTAGAGCACATGTATGGAAAACGTATTACAGGTTGCCGTAGTCAGTTTAAAAAAAATATATATAAAATAAACCATTTTCTACCAAATGTATTTTTTTTTTTTTTCCTCCTCTTCTTCTCGATTCCCCAGCCTCATTTGCAATGATTATGTTATCAGGGCAGCCAGGCAAAAGGGTGGAGCAACCATAATTTCAGAGCGGGATTAGGCAGAAATAACGAGGTCACCAAGTTACAGTTGCCATGGCAACGAAACATCCAAGAACACAGGATGCCATTGCTTAAAAAAAAATTGAAGACACAAGGCCCAGGATTTTTTTTTTACCCTCTATTTCTGCCTCTTTCGTTTTTTCCCCTCATGTTTCTCCTCCTCTATCTTTCTGTCTCTGACTCTCCCTCTCCTCCCTCCCCCCCTCTCTCTCTTTTTTTTTTTCTAAGCAGCGAGGAGCTGAGAGGAGCAGCTCACTTTCACTCCCTCTGTTTTCCAAAGCCTTTTGTCTCTGAGCATATTCAGAATAATAAATACATTGTTGAGCACATTTGCATCTTTCTGGTATTCATATTTGGTAGGAGGTCTGTTTCCTCTTATTTTATCGTTGGCTGTGCCCAATCTATAAACCTCATTAGGGAATAAAATTCCTCTCAATACCTCCCAAAACTCCTGAAAACAGTCGAAACAACTCAGATTTTCTGTTTTCAGGGAGATAATTGAGGTCCAGGAAAGTTTAGATGGTGGGGGTAGAAACATTTCTCCAGTGGCCTGGCTGGAGCATTTATTTTTGGCCAGAGGTTGCCAGAAGCGTTCGGCTTTAATTCAAACAGATATCCATCCTCTTGTTACACCTGGCTCCTGGTAAATCTAGTGTCCAACACAGCAGCTCAACACCTGGAACAGCAGCCAGCACCGAGCTGTAATTTAGAAGCACTATTGATCGTCTTTGGGATGATGCCGATTACACAAAGCCTGGAAAAAAGAAAAGAAAAAAAAGAGAAAGCGTTGTGGGGGGATTGCAGATGATACAGAGACAGTGGCTGAGCTTGGCAAGGTAAACACCAGGGGTAAATTAAGCAGCGAACTGTGCCGTGTGTGTGTTCAGTTGGCTGTTGATCATTAGAAAGTCTGGAGGATAATGATGGTAAACCACAGCGGACGTCTGCAGCTCTGAGGACACAACCTGATCAGGAAAGATCTGCAGCTTATTCTGCTTTTTCATTTCATCTAAGTTCACCACCGGGAACTTTGTGTCACATTTCAGAAAGTAAACTGTTTCTACTTTCAAACAACAACTAAAATGTATTTTTTCCCCCCATGAATAGTATTTTGACCTTATGATAAGGTCCTTCCTTCAAATAACTGTATTTTGTTGTTTCCTAATGAGGATTTTGCTAAGTCAGCATTCTATACTGTTATAATGTTTAAAGTTGAGTTTATTTTTTTCCTTTTGAATCAAACTACTTTAATATACTTTGTGTTTTTTAACTATTTGTGTATCAAACCATTCATCTCAATCAGAAATCCTGAGCTATGACTATAATTTATTTAGTTTTTCCCATAAAAAGACATTAAATCTTTAAAATTCTTGAAAATACATATATTTTTTCAAATTGGCTTCAGTATGCTTGTTCTGTTGTTTTCATTTACTTTAACTTTGAGCTGCTGTTTTGTAACTTTAGCCAGTATTTTATTCATTTATGCTGTTCCAGTTTAACCAGGAACAGCATAAACCAGTCCTGTTTTGTTGTCTTTGCTACAATTTTGTTCAAGTTTGCTTTTTTCTACAGATTTGCAAGGCTGTTTGCTAATTTTTAGATTTCAGTTACACTTTTGTGCATTTAAGCTATACCAGTCCAACATTTTAAGCTAACTTTTTGCTCATTTTGCAACTTTAAACTTTTTGTTATTTTGTTTATAGTTTTGCTAATTTTAGTTTTGCTTATTGCTACAGTACTGTGATTTTAGCTTGTTTCTACAATTTTGATAATTTCTGCATTTACCCAGTTTTACTGTTTTTTTTTTTTTCTCTTGCTTGACTAAATTTATCTTCAGATTATTTTAACTTAGTTACTGTTTTGCGTGTTTTAGCTTTTGTTCTGCTTATAATAACTTTAACTTTAGCTTCTTTGACAAATTCAGCTCCCAGCATCACACTGCATTTTTGTTGTTCTTTATGCCAACTTTTCCTCAGAAAAATGTTGTCAATACAAAAACAACAATTGTTTTTTATTAGATATTTTTAGTATTTTTGGTAAAAGCTGCATCTACTTTATTTTTCTTAAATGCAACAAAATCCCAAATCTATGATGTTTATTTTACTGTTTTATTTATTCAACAGGCACAAGGACCAAAAAAATATTTTAACCACTGAGAAAATACAATTACAGAAACAGTTAAAGTCAACCTTAAAAGTGGGACAAAAACATAATTTACAATAGAGTAAGATCAACCTTCTTTTTATTACAGATTTTTGTAAATCATAAATTATGGACAAACCCTTCCCTGATATAACATATACAGTATATCACTTCATTTATTTTTGAACAGAAGACAGGCATCTTTAAGGCTACACAGATGGAACTACAGAACTTATTTATCATCACACAAAACAATCATGAACATCTTGGTTATGATGTAGCCTTGACCGCATCACTTCGAAATGTATCAGTGCACTCCTTTGTGTCATTTATTTTTCATCAAACATGCAAATCAACTAAACCACAAATAGTTTTTGCAGCTTCATGACATCACAAATTTTAGCTTTTTTTAAATACAATAACAGTCAGAAATAGCTTTCTTATTTTTGCCATAAAAGTTCTGTTTTTTTGTGGGAATTGAAATCCTTAGAGCTAAAAAAAACCCCCAACATGCTCACTGTCTTTCTGTCCAACTGGGTTCTGCAAACTCAGATATATTTCTTTGAAGAGTTTAAAAATGGTTTGCTTTTACCTTTCTGAATCCAACAGTACATTGTATGCTGAGTGGCAACGCTTGGCAAAGCTTCACCTGAGCCTATAAAGATGTAATAAAAATGCTGGAATTAAAGATACTCAGTGCAGCCTGGAGGATTTAAGGGAAAACTTGCATCAGTCACTGGTTTTCAGATTTGTTTTTTAAGTGAAGATCTCCTCCGACTCCATGAATCCATTTTACAGTCGCTGTACGTTTTTCTCTAAATATGACTTTTTGTCACAAGTGTTAAAACTTGCTTGAAAAGAATAAAGCTTTGGTGGGTGCTCGTGTTTCAAACCCAGAGTGACTCAACTGACAGTAGTTCATCTGCTGATGATAGGATCAGTTCTTGTTACATGTATTTACTTGAACCTGGTCATTTCAGGCCGTTTTATAAAACATAAAAGCATCCAGCTCGCCCCATATTTCCACATGAGAAGTTCCGCTTCACTTCAAGCTCAGGTCCAGTACCAGAGGTCTGGAAGCTGGAAGGTTCTGCATCTTATGCCTGGTTCACACGGCAAGATTTAAAACTTGTCGGCTGATTTTGAAAGCCTGACCGAGAGCTCACGCCAAAGACAACACACCACACACAAACAGATTTCACTCACCAACCAATCTTGTGAGATCAAACGTGAGTTCAGAGAAAATCAACATGGCCGACAAAGAAGACCCAATGGCAATAGTTTGTGGACTAAACAAAAGGTAGTCCTTGTGGTGCTCCATGACCGTTGTTTTATCCTCTGTATTTTGGATTCCCCTCTGTGTTTCCATCACCTCGCTTTCTGATTGGCTCCACGTCACATTCAACAGGCTGCGAGCTCGTTTGTCCTCAGGGAACACCACACACGCTGGGATATCGGGCCAAGACAATCCGACATATCGGCTGTGTCCAAATTCAGGGGCTGTGTCCTCCGAAGGGCAAATTCGTTGGCCGCTTACGTAATAACACCGCGCCGGAGGCTGTCCAAAATCAAAGACTCTTCCGATGCAGCCGACAAATGTGTCCTCCTTTTTTCCCCATGATTTTAAGTACAAGTTCGATGGATCCTTCTCTGCCCACCCTATCCCATAATACATTGCGGGTATATTATTATTTTGATAATTTCAATCTATTTTTGCTTTTGTTTAGCTTCATCGTGGTTGCTAGGCGACAGGACGTACGCCGGGGTACGGGCGGGAATAAAGCAGAAGTCTAGACCGACCAAATTCACAGCCACTCTTTTCTGGTCTTCACGGTCGACCAAGGACCCGGCCTTCGAAAGATGCAGCTCCTGAATTTGGACACAGCCATTGAATATCCTCATTTTGACATCGGGGTGGTCTCGATGTCCTTCCAAGCCGACTTGATCTCTCTTAACGCACCACACACAGCAGCAATACCTCCTAAGATCATCTTTCCAGTAATCACTCTTTCGATTTTCTGGCATTTGGTTTTGGTGCCACCGCAGACTTTTCAGTGGCCCCCCCCCAAACATGCTCGCCCCGTTAAAACCTTTCTAGAGGCGCCACTGCTCTGAGGTTGTTCTGATAACCTGGACATTCTGGAACAAGACAATTATAGATGAGGTCAGAACTCCTAACACTGTTAGAACCAGAGAGACGCTGAAAGGTAGGGAGGTAATTTAGGAAAACTTCACATTAAGAAAATTAGAAATGTTTTTCCTGCTTCTCTGTTTTTGTGTTGTTTGGACTCACAACTTCATTAGTAATGAGAAGATTTAGAACGGTACCCTAGTGGCAGATTTGTGACACAAACACTTATTGCAAAACATAAAAATATATTGTTGAATTTCGCACGCAAATCTGCAAACTAAACTTTACTCAACGGCATTACATATTATCATAAAACATTTCTTCCTCTATAATCTTAAATGTGTTTTAGTTTAAAAGCAGTCTGCTCCAATGGGATGCTTTCATCTTAACACTAATCATTTTGTTTTATTTTAACAGTGTTAAAAATACACACAGAAAGAAACACACACACACACAAATGTGATTAAACTGGCGATGCCATGGGATCATGTTGCTCTAACAGGGTCCAGTCTGTGTGGCAGTTTAGACTACAATGATGAATGTATTGTTCTGACAGTAAAGCATGTTTATGGGAGAGTGATAATCCTGCAGAAAGAATTGGGGGAATTTGTTTTGTTAATGCCGGTAGGTTTGCCAAATCTCTGGCAGTAAGAGAAAAAAAAATGACAAAATCACTTTTTTTTTATCTTTAATCTGGACAGATATGTTCTGAATTTAGTAAATAGTTTTTGGGGTTTTTTGCACTTTAGGGAAGGAAAACGACACTTTACAACAGATGTTTCTGTCTTTGCCTGACTGCTTCATTAGAATACCACAGAAAATGACTGCTGTATAAACTAGTGTTTAAATGCCTTTTTTTTTAAATAATGTAATTTCCAAGGAAAAACCTTGGAAGGCTGATGTGAATCAGCCCTGAGCTGCAGTGTGTTGTTGCAGAGAGGGACCTCCACAGATCCACTGCTCTCTCTGCTTTCCAACACAAACTCCTAAAACATTTTACCCACCCAAAACTGAAGCTTCACAACAAACTTTTTTTTTTTCTTTCCTCATTTCTCTTCAGCTGCTTCTTACTGAACCTTGAGACCAAGTAGCTTTACGTACAACACATTCATGGGTTTAATTAGAATTAAAGCTGGTGAAGTGTGATTTTTCTATTTTATATATATATATATATGTTTTTTTTTTTTTTTTTTTTAAATCGTATTTCTGGATTATTCTCTCTGCTTCTCATCAGGTAGCAGAAAGAGAGATGGGCTGTGCACGTATGTGTGTTTGCACGCACATTTATGTATGTGTGCTTCATATGCATGTGTATTTGTGTGTCCGTGAGCTGGTGTGTGTGTGTGTGCAGGCGCATGTGTGTGAGGCTGCTGCCATGCCTACGAGATGGGGGGATGGTAGCAGCACAGCCAGCTATTTTTCTTTCTTTCTCTCCTGAACATCAAGTTTGGTCTCCCATCAGCCTCACCCTCTATAGAACATGCTTCTTATATATATTTCTATATATTTATAGATATACAGAAATATATGTATACTAAACAAATAAACCAAAATAAAACTAAAATGTATTATCCACGTTTAGTAATGTCCCCGATTGGTACAGATGTTTATTGATCCTGAAATATAAGCACAAGTTGACTGATCAAAATATGAAAATATTAATTATTACAGGTGTTTGTAGGTGTTCACATATTAAAAAATATGCTACTGTGTTTCCTCTCAAACATGAAGTTTTAGCTCCTAAAGACAGAATGCAAATGTAGCATGACACACAAGCTCATTTAAACTGCCTTTTCTTTCATGATGAAGCCATGTGTGACGCGTTCAATAGTGTCCTGGTTAAAAAAGAAAAAGTAACAAGCTTCTCCTCTACCGCTTGTACTGTTAAGAAGTTGTGCTCATTTCAGGTTGTTTTTGTCGCACCAACCTGCCTAGTTGCCGGGGCAACAAGTCCCACAACAGGCTCCTATGTAAGAGTCACAGATTCACTCTTTCAGAGGAGAACAGAAGCGAGCTCTGTTGTGGTTTCTCCAGGTAGCATCTGGTTCTCCAAGATACATATTGAATACAGAAGTATTCATGGTACCTAAACCAAACCAAGTAGTTCTGCTGAAATCTAACCAAGCAGTGACTGGAAAAAAAAAAGTGTGAAAACCTAGAAAATATAAATTATACATCCACTCAACTCTGGAACCAAACCTGAATCGGTTTGTTTAAAAAAAAAAAAGAAAAAGAAAAGTTAAGTTTGAGCCGTGACCTTAAAATTCCCGTTTCCAGACAGATAACTGACACTGATTTCTTTTGTGATCACAAAAATGTTAGTAAAAATAAAATGCAAATAATTTGATGAGGCTGTTTTTTTTTAAACAGTGTTTTTAGGGTTTTGCGAGCTGAAAACATGCCTAATTAAATCAACAGTACTGCCGCTCAGTTCTATAGGCAGTTAGCTGCACATGAAAGCATAACTGATTTGGATGAAATGCCTCATTTTAAACACATTTAGTTGATCTGTAATTAAATCCATTGATAAAATAGTGCAGAAATAACAACGTGAACAATGTTTTTAAAAATGTTTTTTTTTTAACTCTACATGTTTTTTTGGGGGGGAGTGGTGGCGCAGAGGTTAGAGAAGCTGTGATCGGAAGGTCGCTGGTTCAACTCCCTGGACCAACCAGGTCCACTTTGGGCCCTTGAGCAAGGCCCTTTACCCCTCAGTTGCTCCCTGGGCACTGTAATTGGCAGCCCACCGCCAATCCCCCCATCAGTGGATCAATACAGTGTATTAAAAAAAAAGGGAGACTGAGAAAAATCGGTTCTGGTGCAATGAATACATGAAAACTAGTCTGGGATCTTCATCTCTGCACCGGTGTTTGTAAAATTCGAGTCCCATCAGAAGCGATTTAACTCTTTCAGGTAGTTTTGAAGCCACAGTATATCTGAGCGCATCATCAACACTCAGAATAATAGTGAACAATTAGCAGCTGTGAAAGCAGAAAAAAGAACTTCCTGTTGGGGGAAGTGGAACGCTGGGGGTGAATCCCATGTTTGAGGCGTTCGCTCGTTTCATGTGAGATGTTTTGCACCTGACTTGTGATGCCACTTCATGCAACAAGTTACTGAGTTCATTGGTTCAATTAGAAATCTTTCAGAAATGTTTGCTAAAATACAATCGAAACACTGGAGTCCAAACTCGTCATCTCATACTGCAGTCTTTGCTCGTGTCTGTGAGTCATTATAGCAAAGTATCTCATGAACCTCAACGGAAATTTTAATAAAATTCACAGAAAATAACAATCAGAAGCTGATTATGTGTTTGGAGTCAACAGGAAGTAAATGTTCTGTTGGTTCAGCGTCAAAATGCCTAAAGTCTGTGTTGTGTATGGTTGTTGCGACCGCTCTAATCGGGACAAAGATTTTAAAAAATGTTTGTGTTCCGAAAGTAGTGCGTCACAAAGGAGATCATTTTAAAAACTTAAAAAATCAACAATGCGACCACTTTCTAACAGGTAAGGATTGTATTGTTTAAATCATATTTTCTGATATTTTATTGGACAGTTACTTTGAAAGACAAGCATTCATCTGCCAGGTAAGATATATTACTTTGTTAGCGTTAGCGATAGCATTGTTTCCATAGGCTAAGTACTTAAAATAACACAAGTCACTCCTCACCCGGGCAGAAACAAGTCGACAGACATTTAAAGCTTCTTTGGATCCTAAATGTTTGACCCAACCTGAAACTAAATAATTGTAGCTTTGAGGCTTTTGAAAGCTTTCATCTGACTCGTCGTATAATACGAGGTCTGCAGCACCGGATAATTAATGTCAATGCCTCGACACAGGTAAATCCTCCAGATTATATGACAAGTCTTTCTTATTAAGACAATGTGGATCATATTCTAAACGTACGCATATTTTTTGACGATGTATTGTCTGCACCAACCCATTTAGAGCATTAGCGAACTCGCTGTGATCATTTCGCTGTGTTTTGAACCGGAGCAAATCACTTCCTGCTCCCCCATCTGAATTTTGCACGTCATCCGGGTCACGTGACTGCAACCCAGCAATATCTGTACCTTAGCCAATCTTGCTGCTTTTAAGCAAAAGTTTGGTGCAGTTGAAGTTGAAAGGAAACACCAACACATACTCTGAGCCCTACAACTTTGCCTGAAACTACTAATAATTATTGAAATCAAGTCTGTCTGTTAGCAAAACATTTTAATCATTGAATGTACATCTACACCTTTAATAACTTTGGATGGCCCCGATAGCAAAAACCAATACAGAAAATAGATATGAATCACTCAAATCTACAGCTTTTTAACTTTGCTAACAAAAAATCTCACATTATAATGCACAAAACATAATTTATTTATTTTATTTATTTCGGTCATTTTTAACCCTTCCATTTACAAGACAAGACAAAAATCACAGAACAATGAAAAAACTGAAATAGTCACAATCTTTAAATTCAGTCAACAACACAAGGTATAGACCAAAAAAAAGTGTAGCACAAGCTATTTAAAATGTTAAACTAAGTTACTAAAACTTCACTTCTTAACAATAAATGATGTACACGCGGTGGGCAACATGCCTTCCTTTAAGTGATGCCAGGCCTTTAATTTGTAGATAATTTATTTTGCTGCTTTTTCTTTTTATCCTCGTAAAATTAGTCCTGCTTGCACAAGATGGTTAAGATCCCAGACTTTCTACAGTTTATCGCCCAATGAGTTTAACCCTTACATGAGGAATGTTGGCCTCCATTCATGCAAACCTGATCTGCTCTGGTTGACCACCTTGCACCATCGCTGCGCCGGCTAACAGTGGCTGTATTTGAGTTGGTGTAGTTGCAGTTAGTGGAGCTTCTTCAATAGGAACGCATAGATCCAAAACATCTGCAGCGGAGTGGAGCAGAGAGAGGAGAGCAGAGAGAGAGAGAGTGGGTGATGGGGAGGGGGGGGGGGGGTTGGAGGGATGTGGGGGCGGCCGGCAGC
>JARVJO010000269.1:2052154-2074906 GCA_031762555.1 Cynodonichthys magdalenae
TTTTACTGGAGGTGCTCCACCAGTGAGAAGCAAAAATAAAAAATTCAAATGATAACCTCTGTATGCTACACCTGACAAAAATCGCAGATGGAAAATATTTACAGTGGGAATATTTCACATGTAAAGTGTCACTGTTTTTATTTGGAACATTTTCATGGTGTAAATGCCTCAGCTTCAGCATTTCATTGGGG
Organism: Cynodonichthys magdalenae; assembly: GCA_031762555.1. Taxonomy (NCBI): domain Eukaryota; kingdom Metazoa; phylum Chordata; class Actinopteri; order Cyprinodontiformes; family Rivulidae; genus Cynodonichthys; species Cynodonichthys magdalenae. The sequence continues at coordinate 2,052,346 of JARVJO010000269.1, forward strand.
GTGGGGGTATTTATTACTGCAGCCGTGTGTGTGTGTGTGTGTGTGTGTGTGTGTGTGTTGTATTTAGAGCCACAATTTCCACAATTTTTCCACCTCTGTCATGGTGTATTTGAGAGCAGAGAATATTATTCAGTTTAAAACACAACATTTATAATGAGTGGGATTGTTTTCACATCATGTCTGCTTCCACGCCCTTCAGCCAAAACATTATGTCCTCTTTTTTTTTTTTTTTTTTTATATCGAGCAGTTCTGCCACCAGAACAACGCCGGACAAAGAACATCAGGATTGTCTTGTGGAGGTAGAGGTTGTGTTTTTGGGATAAAAAGTTGAGGCATAAGGTTGTAGCAGGGGAACAGAGTTTATTGTTTTTAAAACTTTTAGACTTGATTTCATGCATTTCTGGTTGTTCGTCCGTGCACGAGTTACACAAAAGATATTAACCAACACTTTTATTTTCCTGCTTCTAGACTCACAATCAATTATTTCTCTTTTGTTTTTATTTGTACTCACATACACTGATTAATTTGAAGGACCAGCTTGAGTTTATTATCCTCATCTCTATGAATTGTTTCGTTCTTGATCAAAGAAAAGGATAAAAATTAAACAAGAATTCTTAATGTTTGTCATGATAGGTTCAAACTCGCCCTGTAACTGTCTCTCGCTCAGAGGTGTCGGGCGAAGCCGAGTCCTCCCTCACTCCTGAGTCTCCATTCCTGCAGGGCCAGAAGTTTTACAGTCTGTGACTGTTAATCCCATTGGAACAGCAGCAGAGGTGATCTACACATGAAGGTGGGGGTTGTGTCCACATTGTGTTTTTATGTACCGCAACAAAAAGATTTAATAAATAAAACAAGAATCTTTCTGTCTAGTAGAAAAAAACAGTTATAATCACACTCTGACTTTCCTCGTTTTCCTCTTTGAGTTATGGTTTTACATGTGAAACACAGAACTGAAGCTTATTTCTTTTCCTGCATGTTGTGAGCTCAGAACTGTTTTTTTTTTTTTTTTTGTAAATTCTACCCTGTTGGAGGAATGAATCATACTCCGCATTGCTGGGCAACATGATTCATCAGACCTCATGTCATTTTGTTCTGAAACACAGTTCCTGAAACCAAACATATCACATTTACAAACCATCTGAAAGAGAAAGAGAAAAAAAACTAATTTATTAAAACATATTTGAGGGTTAAAGATCACTCGGTGAACAGGCTCGCCTCTCTGAACATATATTTCAACTTTTTGTTCATTTACAGTTAAACTTGTTTACATTTAACATGAAGCATTTAACGCAGTGTTTTTGGAGTCTGTTTTAATTTGCTGTTTGCTCTCCATCACCTGCACTCTCTCCTGTTGAACAAACAGACACCAATAGATGGAGCTGTGGGTTTAAAGTGGAATAAGAGGAAGAGGAGGTGCAGAGGGAAGCAGCTGAAGTTGAGGCAAAAGTATGGGAAAGCCACTGTTTCTGAATCTACAGGGCGACTCATTAGCAGCGCTGACGTCCCTGAGTTTGTAACGGTGTCTGTGTTTACATTGTGCCGTAGTGAAAAGGAGGCGTTTGACTATCACTGCATCTCTCAAACAACTGTGTTGCCATTAACTTAATGATGGTGTCTTGATGGTTCAGGAGGAAAATGTGTGTTTTTGTTTGTTTCTTTCCGTAGTGGTCACTTTACTTAAAGGGATCAGGGGATGTCTCAAGATACACACTCTTGGGGCTGTTGTCATTTTGAGGGAGGATGCTTCTGCAGCACATGTTGGCATGCATGCATGCGTAGATGTGTGTGTGTGTGTGTGTGTGTCTGTCAGGTTTCCTGCTGTGCAGTGCGACTAGGAGCCCTAGCAAGGGTAAAATTCCATTCTCTCGGTGGAGCAGCATTCTGCATGAGCCAATTCCCAGGAGACACTGCTCTGCATGTCCTCCAGACAGCCGAGCTGAGGCACAGGCTCAGGCTCGCTTATTAACTGACCTGAAGGGGGGGGTGGCAACGGCGGTGGAGGAGGGGGGGCTGGGGGTGGGCAGAGATGGAGAATGAAGGAGGAGGAGAGGAAGGCTGTGTGTGTATGTGTGGAAGAGAAGGAGGGAGGGAGAGGGAGCGTGTGTGTTGGGGGGGGCGGCAGTGAGGCGAGAGGAGGCGAGGGTGAGGAGGGGAAAGAGGGGGAGGTGGTGTTGGGAATTATGGGTTTGTGTGTGCGTGGGAGTGTGCGTGTGTCTGAGTGTGATCAGGGGTGATGGGTTGTGGGGATACGAGTGTGTGTGTGTGTGTGTGTGTGTGTGTGTGTGTGTCAGAGGCAGAACTGGTTGAAAATATTAACTCTTTGCTCGCCGAGCTGCAAAAAAAAATTCAGCATAAGAAAGGAAGTGAGGATGTCTAACAAGCTGCACTGGATGCTGGTGTTCAACGCAGGGACAGCGGTTAAAGTGCCTGCGGGCGCCACAAACGCTGCTTATCCACTTTAAATACGGACTTCTACATTTTCTACACAGGCAACCAAGTATATTTTACAGCCACACACAATAAACCACCATTTTCTTTGTTTTTTATGGCCAATATCATCTTAACCCCTTTTTCTCAGGATATTGGTGCAAATCTGATTTTCCTCTCCACCTAAGCACACATGAGCCGTTTCTGAAATAGAACTAAAAGCCTCTACTTCTTATATTAATCTATTTACACTAATTTGTCATCCCTGTGTGCAAATATTAGTTTGTAGTTTTTGTGTGTCTTTCTATAATTGCTTGACACAACCGTCGGACTCATTTATCACCAGGATGAGGAAATAGCCTAATTGAAAAGTGCTTTTCAATTACAATTTGTTTAACTTAAATAATGAAATAAAATATGGTGCTTTAAAGTTTTACTTTCTTTTTATTATTATTATTCCATCCAGCGGCAGAGAGGAAAGAGGGTGGGAGAAAAATCACTCAAGGCAAAATGCAAATGAGCCTGGAAGCTATTACGATGCTAATGAGATTCCAACATAGAAGTTGCTGCTCCGGCATCCGGGGTATATTTCATCCATATTTGGAAAACAGTTGTGTGTGCTCAAAAAAATAGTGGACACGCTTCCCAGTTTTTACAATCAAGTTTGCAAGTTTTTTTTTTTTTTTTTTTTTTTAACTTTCACCATCCACAAGCAGAATGAAGCTGGAGGCAAAGTTACAGTGGTTTAATTTCAGACTCGTTTTCCTGTAAGGTTCTGCTTTATTTTGAAATACAGGTTGTCCATCTTTTGTGAGCGTCTTATTAAAGCCACAATCAGACTCTGTCTCTGGTGTTAGAATCTCCAGAAGTGCATGTTGAGACATGTTTCTGCCCCCCCAAAAAATTAAAACGATAAATAAAAGTAGGGGGGAAAAAAAAGGGAGAAGCAAAACAGTGTTGATTGTTTAGCAGCTCCGTCGACAACTTTATGTTCTCACCATCTGGCTGTGAAACCGGATGAGACGAGCTCTTAGAATAGGAGTAGTTTGTGCGTTCAGGTGCAAAACCTGTGGCATGGCTGCGAGGGTGTGTAGTTGTGCGTTAAAGGCAGGCAGGTAGGTAGGTAAGTAGGTAGGTAGGAAGATAGGGTACGTTACCATAGTAACACCAAGAGGGAACCCAGCAGAAACAGTGTCTATACGTGTCCTGACCCATTTCCATTCCCATCCACAAGTGTTTTGTCTCGCTCACCTTGCCTTTTCACAACTAAAACTGCCTCTCCTCCTTCATCCTTGATGCGTCTGATGTATTTAACAAATTGTGAGGCTCGAAACCTTCGGCAGCCGTCTCAGGATGCGACACGGCAAACTCTCAAGGAGCATCAGGTTTCCTATTCAGCTTACTGAGATTTGATTCTATTCAGCTTTGTCATGCCTGCAGCGTGAAGAAAAACACACACAAAAAGTATGGCAAACAAAATAAGGGACAGAGGAGTCGCATATTAGTCAGATTTTTATCTAATGAACAGAAATAACGGTAATAAAAAATGGTCTTCCTCAGAAAGACAACACAGACTAATTAATGTTTCTCACACTCAGCTTTGTAAGTTAGTGACCTAAAACGACAAATATAACAAAGTAAGTTGATTTCAAACAGGGTATAGATCACAATTAGGAGTAACTGTTCACACATTCAGTGTCCTGTTATGCTTTCTGCAAAATAACATTCAGGAGTCTCCTCTGGTGGAAGTGAGAACGTGTTATCATCGTCTTGACTGAACGTCACGGCTGCTCACTAATGAGTTAGAAATCTTACAACCTGTCAGACAACTTGACACCCTGTAAGACTTTTAGTTTCCTTATGGATGTTGTCAAACTCTTCTAGTTCATTTCAAATCACAGTCTGAGCTTAATCATCCCGAAATATGTTTTATTTTTTTTACTGTTATTATTTTGTTCGGATGTGTTGGGCTCCCATCCTGGAGCATTTATGTTGCTAATATGATGAGATGAACTCATACGGATGACGGGTTTATTCCAGGTGTGGACTGAGCTCAGACGAGTTTTTTGGAAGTTAATCGTTTTCTCTTTAGTTTCAAATCTAATCAAATAGAAAAGGCTGGTAACATGTTAAATAATGACCACAAATTCAGTAAAAAAAACTTTAAGCAAAACTATTTTTATCGATGTTACTGTGGCTCCATAGTGAAACACATAACTACACATGAGACGTTACAGCATGCAAAATAAACTTTAATCAAAAAACTTTTGTTACTGTATTATCACAGAGTTGAGTTTTTATTATTGCCACATTTTAACTCTTAATCACGATTAAACTTTTGTTCAGTTGGATAGTTTATTTCGTCCCACTGCTGACTCACGCTTTACCATTTTTTTGTTGGCACCATATTATACAGGCAAGTTTTAGGTTTTCTCCTATTTTAACTTTAAAAACCTCAGAATTAATTCCACTCTTCCTTATGCTTGCAGTCACAAGCTGAGTCTTGGAGACTTCGCTTTGCAGAAACGACTGCAGTTTAAATTTAAACAAGAAGATGGTAAAAGTGGCTTTAAATGTTCAGGTTCTTTATTATTAATATTATTATTATCTATCCATCCATTCATCTATTATCTATACCCGTTTCTTCCTTTCAGGGTCACTGGGGTCACTGTACAGGTCGCAAGTCGATCACAGTATTATTATTAGTTATTATTGCTTTGATTATGTAATGTTTAATAGCATATAATAGGAATGAAAGTCCTGCCGATCTCTATTCTGACATGTCTTTCCTACAAGTTAAAACTCAAGAATGTTATTTCTAGTTGAATATAATAAAAACATACTATGTGGCGATAATGTTGGGTGCTGAATTGCACCGATTTACTGAAAAAGCAAAAATTGAGCTGCCTCTGGAGCAAAACACCAGCTAAACACTTAAGGAAGGTAAATGTTTTTGCCAAAAACTAAAAGTAGCAAAAGACTAAGTAAAAGCTAAATGTAGCAAAAGGCTAGCTAAACAAGTTAATATGGTACCCAGAAGCAAACAGTGGAAAATGGCTAGTTAACAGCTAAAAGTTAGCCTGGTGAAAACCAGTCCCTTGTTCTCTTTGCTTCATACAGAGGGTCTGGACTCTCGGCTTTTGAGAAACGATTTCTTGCTGGAGGCTGTTAAAGTTTAAAACAATTGGGTCTGATTTTAATCAATTGCTAACGTTTGGCCGTGACGTATGTAGCGCACCAGCTCGACAATGAAGGAAGCTAAGTTAAGAAGCTAACCAGAAATTGCGTGTGCTGTAAACAACCATCCCCTACTGGGAAGAGAGAAGTACCGAGCCGAACGAGATGGCTGTAAATGAGCGCTGCAGATTTTGGTGAGACAAATTTAATTTAATTTGGAAGCCTGGTCAACATGGAACAGTGAAAGGAAACTAGAATTGAGCAGAACTGTGTAGGAAGGCAGAGGCCAGGCTAGCTAAAAGTAGACCAGAGACACGAATAGAGAATTTTCACAGAGCAGTTTTTTTTCATGGATTTGAAGAGATCTCAACATATTTCAATGGGTAAAATGTTTGTAAATGAAGTTAAATAAAAGTCTAAAGTGGTACTGTAAATAATTCTTAGTCAGATTACTTGAATTTAAAGAAATGACAGCAGTTCTGGCCCATTCTGAATCTGAAGATCTTGTTCCGATGCTCTGGTGGACTTCCTAACCCATCTGGAATAGTAGCTGATGTGAGCCGATAATGCAGCTGCTGTCCTCGGTTCCTCCTGTAGAGAGCCGCTCTGCTGTACACCAGATCATCACCGGAGCCAGCGCTACGTGCAGGATGTGTTTGTGATTATCTGCAAAATGCAACCAAGTTACCACTGAAATCTGGTAAACAAGCTGTTCACTTCAATGTACCGTACCGCAGCCACACTCAAACTGCGAGTGCTTTAGGCGAACCAACAAATCCTGTTAGAAATGTCAATTGAAAAGGTCTTCAGATATTAAAAATGTAGTTTTTAATTAAAGGTTTATTAATAGATTTTCCAAACTTCTTTCTTTTTTCTTTCTTTCTTTTTTTAATTACCCAACCGGATGCCTGAGGCATTTGGATTACAACTTTTATCTCACTCGATTCAGACTGCCTCTCCCTATTCAGCCATTTTGGATTAAAAGTCAGACTTCATAAATGCTGTTCATTAATTCCCAGTTTGGGCAGTTAATGTGAGATTCGGCTGCATCCATATACAGCTGGTCGGAGTGTCTGTTTATTTTTAGATTCTCGTGGCTCCTTTCCAGCCAAGACCTAATCTGTAACAGAGGAGACATGGAGGAAATCCTTAACGATGTTCTGTAAAAAGATTTCTGTACACTCGTGAACATTTGAACTTATTACCAACACAAACTGTCACAATAACTAGAACTGTTATCTAATGCACACATTCCACAATCATAAAATAACCTGCATAAACACATTTATCGAGTGCTGTGGATTTCTTATTGCCATAAAAAGACACGTCATTTTATTCAAAGAAATCATGGCGCACATAATGAACCACTTTGCAAATTAAAGCATACAGGTGTTCAGATAAACATATTTTCTGATGGCAGACATAGTAACGCCGTAGGGATGTGTGCAAGTTAATCCATTAGCGAGTATTCAAGTAAGATAATTATATCTACACAGCATCAACAATCTGCCAAAGCCTAAACTGGATTAAACTGTTCCAACAGATTTTAAAACAATTAGATGAACCATATTTACTGAGAGTCAGTCATAATATTTGGTTTGTTACTGAAAAAGTAGAGCACTGAGAGTAAACTAAAAGGCTTTAAGGGGACAGTTCAGACCTTATGAATTGAGGTTCTGTGAAAAGCTAACCGGTAGTTCGAATGATGCAAAAATCAAAGTGAACTATATTGCCAGATTTGGGTAAATGTTTCAGTTTTCTGTGAGTGTGTGTGAATTTGAATGGAAAAACAAATCATAAAATCAAAGTAGTGAAATGCATAAATGTAAATATTCTGTACACTGTATTTGGCACCAACAATAATTTGGTGGTTTTCATTCTCCTCCAACATGTAAGGCTGGATGGACAAGTCTTTCCTCGTTGGCATTTTTTAATAAATGTATAAATTTAAACTTTCTGCACCACTATAAAGTCGTAAATCCCCTCTATCAAACTAGAAAGGACCTCTCCAGAAGCTGGAGGGGGTGTGAAGCGCCTCGTTTGCATTTAAAGAGACAGCCTCAAAACGAGTTGATCTGGGACTCAGAAAAGGGGCGGGGCTTGTGGAGTTGCAACCAGGAGGAATTCACACCAAAGCGTTGCAGTTCCACTTTATATAGACCCCAACTGAATGATTTAAATGTAAAAAATAATTTAAAAATAACCACGCAATGCAAAACTGACAATGGGTTATAAAATAGCATTTGAACCAACCATTATTTAAGATTAGAAGGGTTTTTAAAGACTGCAGCTGTCAGGTTTTGGTTTTGGCCCTGCTGTGAAAAGCAGTTAGCTTGTCTGTCTGGTTAGTATTAAATTATTTTCTAATGATGTCGTTCAAAGAGCTTTCTAATACAATATTTGTTAATAATCTTTCCACTGAACTTCGTCTCAAAAGCTCCAAACTAATGCTTTAACTGTTATACAGACTGAAGTAAAAATCATCTTCATTTTTTTTTTTTAGAAAAGAGCAGTGGCCTAATGTTGCTTATTGCAGCTCAGTGCTGATCTCTGTGAGGAGATGTCATCACTGGAGTCAAGTGAGGTCTGGTTAGTGAGTGGAGGTGAAGAGTATTCAGGTCCTCGTGGCAGAACTGTCAGAGGAGGGAGAAGAATAGTCGGAGGAGAAAGTGCAGGTCCCAGAAGAGACAGAAATACGACAGTGGCAGGAGGGGGGGGGGGTCTTCAACAGAAGGGTTCAGAATCAGGTTTGTGTTTTTTAGAGACCTTTGCAAATATTGGTAGTGTCGATCAGCAAACAGAAGACTGCAGCAACATAGTCAGCAAGATTTTTTTTTTAATAATCCATACATTTTGAAACAATAAAATATGCATAAGCACTTAGCAGAATGCAGATGGGATCAAGGAAAATATTTATTTATTTAGCAACATCTACATTAAAATTTGACGATTATTTAGTCAGATCTCTGAACTGTTTTCCCAGGAACTCATTCAACAATTGACTGTGGTTAATGAGTGGGTTCTAGCTGTTGCCAGGAAGCCAGGACTAGTTTTCGATGCTCTGATGTCCCTGCAGAATCAGCCCGCTCCCTCACCATCCACTGATGTGCTGCGGAGTGCACGTGGAAGCTGCAGAGAGAGACGGCAGCAGACCATGAGAGGAAATGCTGCGGTCAGGGACCTGACCATTGCATTAGCCCGGCCTGCCACGCTTCACCCTGCATTGTTTGGAGGAAGGTCATTTGCGTCTTCACAGACGATGCACGAAGGATGTTTTGGTGGTTACAGAGGCAAGGGAAGCGGGTGACGATAACACCGAGTTAAGACATGCAGCTTATTGCTGGCACATCTTCTGGATCATTGGGTCAGGGAAACCGGTGTGTAATCGGTTCCTGCTGTGAGTGGAGTATCAGGGACCGGTTTCCAAATCCAATACACTGGTTCTGCCCCACATTTTAAAAATCTGACATTTTTATTTGTACTAATGGATCAGATCTAAGTGAGGTTCTGTGTGTCGTTTAGGGTTGGGCAAAATCGTATTGTGTGAAACTAATCGTCCGTAAAACTGTCAACGATTATTATTTGCCACTTTGCAATTACCGCAACTAGTGCCACGTGATGACGTATTTTTGTCACTAACAAAGGGGTGAGGGACAATAAGCTATGCTTCTACTCACTCCTTTTTGATTATGCCAGCTATTTGCCTTTATGCTGTTCTATAGTTATTGTGCTTCCTTAAATTTTTATTTGATATTGTGAAATGTATGGTATTATGTAACAAGTGGGAAGCTAGGTATCATTTGCATATTCAAAGTAAACAACTTAAATAAAAAATAAAATAAAATAAAACTATCAGGCACTCATTTGAGACCAATAGTGGAAGGCAGCACGAAACAGCTAACTCCAACCCTAACCCTGCAAACTTCTTTTATCACCTTAAACACTGACGTAAACGGGAGTTTGAGAAAAGCCAAAAATGCGGACTGAGGCCTCATGTGAGTGCAATTTTCATCTATTGTTATCGACTAAATGCCTCAATTAATTGGGATTAATTTTTACATTAATTTTGCCCAACCCCTATTGTTGTAAATAAGATACACTATATTGTCAAAAGTATTGGCTCACCTGCCTTGACTCACATATGAGCTTAAGTGACGTCCCATTCCTAATCCATAGTGTAATTGGTCCATCATTTTCAGCTAGAACAGCTTCATCTCTTCTGAAGGATGTCCACAAGGTTTAGGAGTGTGTTTATGGGGACTTTTGACCATTCTTCCAGAAGCGCATTTGTTAGGTCACATACTGATGTTGGATGAGAAGGCCTGGCTCTCAGTCTCCGCTCAAATAATCCCAAAGGTGTTCTATCGCTTTGAGGTCAGGACTCTGTGCAGGCCAGTCAAGTTCATCCACACCAGACTCTGCCATCTATGTCTTTATGGACCTTGCTCTGTGCTCTGGTGCACAGTCATTTGAATGGGTGAGCAAATACTTTGGGCAATATAGTGTATTGGAACAAACTCATTTTGGAGAAACAGTTTAATTCTAATCAAATAAAATCAAGTTTGTAAAGAGAAATAGCACATCTGCAGCGTGTCAATGAAAAAAGTCAAAGAACGAGATGCTACAGTAAAGAATCGACCAATTATTAGCTGATTTAGATTTATTAGATTACGCTAAGAAGCTTATCCCCAAGGCAAGGCAGAGGTAAGTGGTGAAGCTACTTTATAACTTTGACCAAGACGCGCTACCTGGTTCATACACACTGGGAAGTGAAAAGAAGACCCAACGCTCTGGTCAAACATTGATTATGTTGATATTTGGAAGCATCTGATTGAATCTCAGGGTTTGGAAGAAATTCACTGCAGGTCATTACAAATATACTATAGATTGTATGAAAACTAACCATGTTAGCATGTTAAGCATGCTGTTTTTCTGTCCACACAGGGTTTTAAATCAGGCGGTCATGTGATCATGACAACACAGTGATCTTCCTTATTGGAGAGCTAATGATTAATCAGAACAAGACCGAGACCCAAATGGATTGTAGTCATCTTAAAACACAGATCTGAAAAAAAAGTTACTGCAGTTAATGCAAACACTGTTTCATAAATTTTTACAATGTAAAAAGTGGAGGAATCTGAGGGCAGAGTTGGTTGAGATATGCAGCTTCACCTCAAGATGTCACTGAATCCTGTCTGAAACTGGCCAGATTTAATGAGCTTCTTGATGCTTTAATACAACTGAATCTGTATTTATGCTTTAAGTCATCGGTGCATGAGTCAATTTGCTTCTTTATGTCTCAGATCTGTTCTCAATAAGAATATTTGACCTTCAGCTGCAATCGAGTAACAGACCAAACATGACCAAAAGCAGCATTTTCAATCAATAAGGCACCTCTGCCAAAAATTTTTTTTTTTTCGATTGTCAATATTCAGAAGCACAAGTTTATACACCTCAGAGCAACATTGCAATGACTAAGAAACAACTATTAAGTTTAATTTAAAATTTTAAAGTAAGATTAGGATTACTCAAACATATTGAAGCTATTATTCCAGACATTTAACTTTGTATTTGTTAGAAATAAATTGTGAATTCTAATCCCTCAGCATAATTGAGTTTATTCAATCCCATGTGATTGTCACAAGTTTTATTACAGATATGAAAAAAAGAAAGTTTTTACATTAATCTATATTTTTGCATCAGGTCTTTGCAATGAGCACCTTTATGAAAAAAAAATGCTGGAAGGAAAGTCAAGAAACATGCAACTGAACTTTGCAAGAGAGTGCAAAACTGAGTCTGGAGGGAACAGGAAACGCCCCCCGCCCCCCCGCCGCTTTAACTCTAAACCCCCATCGCTCTACCCCCTCCTCCCCATCCCTTTCCTCCCTCCCTCCTCCCCCCGCCTCCTCCTCCTCCTCCAGCTCCACGCTATAGCGGCGAAGCAGGCAGGCCAACTTGCAGAGTGCAGCTCAGCCTCGACAGCGGCTGCTTCCGACCGGGGGGGTCCTTCGGAGAGCATCGCGCTCCCATGTGCGCCGCCGTGCCCGCTGGATGTTGAGATCGCGCCGCGCGCCTCGCCAGGAGCCACAGCAGCAGCACCATGTCCAACCCAACCCACGACCCGTTTTACTCCTCTCCGTTCGGACCTTTCTACAGGAGACACTCGCCCTACATGGTCCAGCCCGAGTACCGGATCTACGAGATGAACAAGCGGCTGCAGGCGCGCACAGAGGTGAGCCCCACCGCCGTGACCGGTCCGGACGGAACCAGCGCAAACCCATGGTCCTGTGTTTTTATTTATTTAAAAAAATATATTTTTATTATTTTATTTTTTTAAGTCGAGTTAGGAAAGGAAGGTCCAGTCCGGGCAGGAAGGGAGGAGGGAGGGGGGGGGTGCAGGAGAGGAAGATCAGGTCCGTCAGTCAGGGGGTTCGGGTGCCAAAGTGCCAAACATTCCTGAGGTGAAAGTAAACAAGTCTGAAGTCACTTATGGTGGAAACAGTTTTAAATTGTCTTGTTTGGAGGTTTTGGAAAACACAAATGAGAAGATGCGTTCACGTGTCCAATTAACCAGGTGTCATGTGAGACACCTGGAAACTGAGCAGGACGCACATAAAGGCATCATTTTTTCTCATCTTCATTAGAATTTTTAATAATAAACACAGAAACACAACCAGAACATTTTAGTTTATTTTGTTTACGAAAGTTTCAGACCTTCTGAAAGAAAAAGAAGTCAAACTTTTGCCTAAAAGTCTTTGCAGTTCAACTAATTTAAATATCACACATTTACTTTTTGTCTCTTTATTACAACAAGAGAGAGTTTCTGTTGAAGCAGAGGTTCATGATTCATCCTCTGCAGAATGAAACTTCCTCAGTGAAAGTGGTCCTGATTGCGAGTTTATGATTGCACAGGGATGAATTAATTTCATGTCAGTTTACAGATGCTTCAACTCATTGGGCGCTAAACGTGTGTGGCGTTCAGTGTCATCCAGACTGAACCTCTGCTGATCCCACTGTGAGCTGCATGGCGAGCATCTGTCTTCGGCAGCTGTTCCGTGATCACAAATCTGCAGATAAAAAGTTCATCTGATGTGTCAAGTTCTGCTCGGGAACGAGAGAGATGAGGGGAAAACGGCGGCTCGGTTCTTTAGTAATGGTTCATTTGCTTTAATTGTGGATTCAGATTATAGCTTTGAAAGTTTGGCTGTTCAGTTTCGTCATCTTAAGAGTTATTATTAACCTTTATTTTAAACATCGGTCCATATCTTAGAATAAAAGCAGAGCTGTTTTCGGCACATCCTCACAATTGTTCCAGTTTTTCCAAATGAAACGAATTAAAAATTTTCCCTTTGTGTTTTCAAATTCTTAAGAATCTGACTAGCATTTTTAGCACATTCTTTGTGCAAATCTTTATTATTTGCCTACACGTCTCTAATATTTAATTAACTCAATAAGTGCATTGGTTCTAAAAGTTTGGGGTCATGAATGAGCTTGTGGAGTTGTTTTCTGCTGCTGTTTATGGTTTATTAGCATTAGTCTGTGGGTCTGAGGGAAAGTTTGGGAACCACTAAATTAGCTAATTGTCTCCTTCATAATTTAGCTTCATATGTTAAAATATTTACGCTAAAATTCCGTTTTCCTGAGACGCTTAAGCTCCAAGTGAACATCTGAGGTTTCTGCAGTTATTTCGGAAATCTTTTTACAGCCAAGACTCCAGCTGAGCTACAGCAGCCGCCTGCAGAATGATGCTGACTTTTCTAAAGAGGAACTTTAAGCGGAGAGACCAAGCCAATGTTGCTGAGATGCAGCAGCCTCGGCCTGATGCATTATTCATACGGAGCCCCAGTGGACCTCAACTCCTGTAGCACACACATCCACACACCGAGTGCAATCACTAACGCACACTCACATCCTCAAACGTGTACATGTGCACGTGCACACGCTTTCACAGAACCTTCGCGTTATAGAGGCTGCTTTATCTCCACTTTCTCTGTTGAAATTATACAGATACAGTTTTTCTTCACGTAGCATCAAATTTCTTTCTTCAGCAGTCGTGTGCATCATGTCTCTGGGATGCATTTATTGTTTGAATAAAATGCAGACAGTGTATATAGTAAGGGACAAGTCTTGTCATATAGCAGCAACAGAAATGCCTCAGTAGCTGCAGTTTGAATCCAGATGTGCTGCACGCTGGAGCTCGGCTCAGGCTTTTAAAGAAAATGATATAGTAATTATCGTCATGAAAGCAGAAGGCATATTTTCACCTGAAGCCACTGCTTTCAGTAAATAAAACAATATAAATGGAATCTCCATGGACTTGGTAATAATAAACATATTGTTATTTTTTTTCTTTTTTTTTAGATTAGATGAAAGAGATGAGAAAATGTTGAAGTCTTCATGAAGCAGGCGTGGAGATGTTTACTTCCTGTAAAGTGTTGTTAGCTGGTCCCTTAATGATGATGCGTTCATGAAGAATAGTTCTGCTTTACCAGCGAGCTGCGCTGCCCAGCCCATCTCTCCTCTAAGGCAACTTTAGAACCAAAGCACAACTAGAGCTGGGTCACAGCTTTTTTTTTTTTTTTTTTTTTTAAAACAGGACTTTTTCTTAGAATGATAAAAATCTGAACTTGTAATCATTTAACCCATGTTTTTTGTCTCTTGAAGCTTCATAAACGATGTTTTTATTAGATCTGCCTTATTTTTTTATATTCAACCTGATTTAAACTCATCACGTAAACATTTACAGAAGCAGTGATTTTTTTCCCCTTGCTACCATTTTGGCTTTAGCACCAATTTAAAAATGTATTTATCTGTTACATAAGCTGTGCACAACTAAAACTATATTTAATTTCCTCCCCGTAGCCCAGCAGAAATTAATATACAGTGTGTTAACCTATATTTTGATTTATGGGGTCTGTGGTTAAAACTCTCATGAAAAGCTGGAATAAAACTTATATAACTGAAACTGAAATAGACTTAATGCAGCAGGAGCAACACAAATCACTGCAAAATGATCATCTCTAGCATTTATTCCCATTTTGACTAACCCAGATAGACAAAATGTTCTGTAAAAAATTGTTTGATCTCAGGTCTTATAGCAATGTTGAATAATTAGAAAATCTGCTAACATATACACAACTTAAAGAAATAGCAATTCTTTACATAAGTAGAGTTAGAAAATACAATAAACAGGACTAATAAAATGTCCAAAAGTAAATTTTCGTGTTGGGTTTTTGCTGTGAACTGACTATTTGTTGGGAGTTTTTTTGATTCAGTCAAAACGGACGTTTGACTCAACAAACAAACAGAAATCTTGGTCGAATTATTCACCAACTATAGGTGCTTAATTTAGAGAGAAGAGCTGCTGTTTGTTGGCTGTAAGAGAAACTCTGGGTGTACTTACCATCAGGCTCGCTGGCTCACCGCTGAGACAAATTCCCTCTGAATGATTTGCTTTCCTGTCGCTTTAAGTTGGTTTTTAATGGAGGTACCTTACCAGGCCGTCGCTTTGGCACAGGCTTCTTGGAAATGTGCTCGAGGACTTGACTCAAGCTGGTCCGCTGATGGAAATTATCCAAATTGTCCTGTTCGTAGGTGGGCCTTTAAACTTTTTGGTGCCACTGCTGCTCCTACTGGCAGGAACTAGATGGTTGGAGGAGATTTTACTTAGACTGGAAGCTATCCTGCAGGTAATACCTGCAGCACGTTAAAAAAAACTGGCATTGCTCAAAGGAATGCACATACACCACCTTTATGCCAGCATTTTAAACTAAAATGATTTTATGTGGAGAAATGACTGAGGTACAGTAGATTTGGTCCAACTTGGTCAATGTGTGATCTCATATTATAAAATGTCTCAGAGTACAACCCCTGGCAAAAAAATATGGAATCACCGGCCTCGGAGGATGTTCATTCAGTTGTTTAATTTTGTAGAAAAAAAGTGGACTGACATGAATCATGGCTCCAACACAAGAGATGTCAATTGAAACAAAGGACAGGATTATCAAACTCTTAAAAAAGGGTAAATCATCACGCAATTTTGCAAAAGATGTTGGTCAGCTGTGTCTAAAATCTGGACCAAATACAAACAACATGGGAAGGTTGTTAAAGGCAAACATACTGGTAGACCAAGGAAGACATCAGAGCATCAAGACAGATTGATGAAGAGTTCTGTTTGTCACTCATTAAGTCCATGCCTCAGAGACTGCAAGCTGTTAGAAAAGCCAGAGGTGGTGCAACAAAATACTAAAGATGTGTTGGAGTTCTTTTGTTTGTTTTTTATGATTCCATCATTTTTTCGTCAGACTTGAGTGATTCCATATTTTTTTTCCCTCTGCTTGGCCAAAAAAAAGTAACAGTTACTGACTGCCACAATTTTTTTTCTTGATTTCTTTTAGTGTTTCTTAAAGCCAGAAAGTTGCCATTTGAAATGACTTTAGTTTTGTGTCATGACTGTGATCTGCTTTTTTTCTACAAAATTAAACAACTGAATGAACATCCTCTGAGGCCGGTGATTCCATCATTTTTGCCAGGGGTTGTATGTGTTGTGAATGACTCTCAGCTACCATTTTTGATTTTTCGCTCAGTGTCTGTAAAATTGACTGAGTTTTAACAGTTTTGTGTTGGCTTAATTAGCTGCGGCAGAAATTTTAAATTTGGATTGATTTTGAAAGTTTTTCAGTCATAGCTTTACATCATGCATGTTTCATTCAAATTTGTTTCGTGGTTCATGATATTTGAGATATTTTGCTAACAAACAAGCAGAACCGATTCCAAATAGTAGCTATAGTTTTGATTATTTTAGCTAAAAGCTACTCTTTGTCTGATTTGAGCTTTTTTTCTCACTTGTTTTAGTTTCAATAATTCAGTTAAAGATTTATTTCTCAACAAGATTTGGGAAAGCTTTTAGCAGCCATGCATTTTTACAGATTTTTGTTAATTTTTGACTATTAAAGGATTGTAGTAATATCATAATTTATTAACTTGCAAACTAATGCTTAGAATAACAGGTGAACACCTTTTAAATACGTTTCTTGGATTTAACACATCAAAACTGCAGAATTTGTACAAATAATTATAAAAATTATAAATTTTTGCATTTAGAAAACTACAAAAGGTACATCTTATGCCTGAAAACCAGACCTAAAGATTAAAAAAAATGTAAAAAACATTATATCTAATTTCTTCTTTGATGCTAAAAGCAACAGTTTCTCATTTTATAAAGAAATGAGATGGATGTTGGATTATTTATTCCTTTCAATTAGCAGTGACTGCTGTTTTATGCTCTGTTAAGTTTGTCAATAAGACTCAGCCTGTAATATGCAGATGGACTTTAATGTCTTCTCTCAATTGTAACCTTTTCACCTGCCCTGCAGGTCTCGTGGAGATAAAAAGCCAACAGCGCAGCTGATCATGTGTTTGTCCGGGATCAGCGCTCACCTTTGAACTACTAACTGTGCTGCAGCTAAAACAGCACATGCTCCTGTGATTACTCCAGCTCTGTTTCTATCCCAACCTTATTACCTGCTCCATTCATACTTATTACCTGGCTGGCTGTATTTCTGCATCAGACCCGCTGCTATCCCATTACCTTCATTTTAGCGAACGTGAACCTGCTCTGACCCGGCAATCCAAACAGGCTTTGATGTGGGTTTGATGCCATGCATACGGTGTGACCGCATTGTTTCGGTGCTGTCGCTCCGAGGGCGCGGACCCCGGCAGTTCGGGAGGCGGCCGCGGTGATTTGTTGGGGAATTTGACACTTAAGCGTATGCAAATGAGGCAGCGGATTAACATTCAGAGGAGGAGCTTGGTCGACCTCAGCCGGTGCGAGGCTATTAGCATAGAGGACATTAATATTCAGAGGAAGAGAGCGGAGACACAGAAAAACACTGTAAGTAAAACTATAACACGGAGGGTGAGACGGGAGGAAAACAAAAGCATTTTAATGGAGGTGCTGTGCTCCTACCCACAGGGCTGCTGCTGACCGTGCCTCTAATGGTCACACTTCCTCAGCTGATGGACGAGCGATCAGTAACAATGATTGGCAGGCCTTTTATTGGATTCTTGTGTCTATTGCACATAGTTAGTCTCATTCTCATTATTTAAATGGGCCTGCAGACCTGACTCATTGGCTTCACCGTGGAACTGGAGGAACTGGAGTGTTCATTATGGTGAAATCCCTTGTTCCTGTCAGGAGCAAAGTGGATCTGTTCCCATCAGCACGACAGGCCAGATTGACATGAATAGGCTTATGGTGTAAGGGTCAAGTTGGTACTGAGCTGCGAGGATTAAAGATGAGGTGTTGGTGAGGATCTACCTAAAATATGTACAATATAGGGTGAATTTAATCTATAAATTGTGTCTATAAAATGCAAGAAAACTGTAAAAATGGGATTTTATTCAACTCGCTTGTGTTTCCTGTTAGAGTGATCCACAATTATTTGTAATATTAGACTTCTTTTGATAAACATTTATTTTAACTGTAAATTAAGTCTGTAAAATAACTGAAGGCTGTTTAGTTTTTATAAAATTTAAAAAATATATTGTCATTTTATTGACACCACATAGCGTGCTGCCGGGTAAATGGTGACGTCGACTAGGTCATCGGTGCGAGGCTGCTAGCTTTAGCCACCCTAAAAAATTAATCTTGGACAATATCTGACGATCAGCTCTTTTAAATGAACCAGAGCGTTGACAGAGAGGAGAATGTAGAAACGACTCAGCCTGCAACTGAAAATGTGGATGGAGGACAACAGAGCTGCTTAATAGAAGAACTTCAGCTTAGCCTGTTAGCTCTAGCGCTAGTGCCAAGCTAATACTTATATATAGTGATGTAGCATCGGCGCTTGCGCAAGAGCTAACAAGCTAAACTGAGGTTATCCATCTACATGACAGAGAGGAGAATGTAGAAATGACTCAGCCTGCAACTGAAAATGTGGACGAGGACCTAGTTAGCTAGCGCCGAGCTAATATATATGGCGATATAGCGCCTGTGCTAACAGGCTAAACTGAGGTCCTCCATCCACATTTTCATTTGCAAGCTGAGTCATTTCTACATGTCAGATATTGTCCAAGGTTATCCTTCAGGGTGGCTAAAGCTCACTTGCAGCCTCGCACTGATAACCTAGTCAACGTCATCATTCACCTTGTATGATTTGCGGTGTCAATAAAATGGCTCAGTCTGTGTAACAATATATTTAAAAAAAAGTTTAAAAACTAAAACAGCCTACAGTATTTTTACAGACTTTATTTTACAGGTAAAATAAATCTTTATCAGGTAAAGTCTAATATTACAAGTAATCGTGGATCCCTTTAAATCATTGAAAACCTGTTTTCACACACCTATCTGTCTATTGTTGTCTCTAGAGGAAACTCTTACATTAAGCATTCAGTCCAACAACCAGAGGAGTCCCAGTATTTACCGGCTCCACATCTAATCTGCATTTATTCAAATCTGACACCTGGCGGGATGTGTTTACATCACCTGGACATATGTTTTTAAACCACGCATTCACAGACTGAAAAGCCTCCTTAAAACTTAGCAGAGCACCAGCCAGGAAATAAAACAAACCAGCTTGTGTGGTTTAAAAAAAAAAGTTACTGATTATCATTTGGTGAGATACAGTTTCTATTTTTGCAGGATTGCTGTAGGGAGTAACTTATTTCTGTTTAAGGTAGGTGAAAGTCCAGAAAAAGTAAAAAAACATATACATATATATATTATTACAGGGCTCATGTCAAAAATAGTTACCTTATTAATATTCTTTAATAATTCACTGTGCAGTGACTAATTTATCTGTTATCCAAATTGTTCTTTTAGACAAACTTTCCGAGTTTCATTAAAATCCATTCAGTGGCTGATGAGCTATTTTGGTAACAAACAAACAAAGAAAGTTAACTGTAAGAGTTTGAGTTTTGAGCAAGAATCTTATCTAATGAGTAGCAGTTTGAGTATGTGTTGTGCATGACTCTCAGCTACTACCACACCAAATGTTTGGTCAGTGTCTGTAGAACTGAATGAATTATAGTAACGTCTGTGTTTGCTAAGGATGTTTGTCTGGGACAGCCTTCTTAAACTGGATTGGCTCCAAATGTTTGTCAGTTGTAGATGCACATCCGATCATCGCTTTCTGCAAGTTTCAATGAATTGTGTCCAATAGTTCATGAGATGTTTTGCTAAAAGAGGGACAAACACACCGTTTTTATCAATGTGAGAAATGAAAACTACAGACACCTGCATTCTTTCTGCTTGGTCAAGAAAAAGATAAAAAAATAAACCAGCCAGTCCATATTAAGAATGTGTTGTGTAGACGTCACATTATGTGCATCTGCAGTTTGTCTGGCTCGTAAATTTTAACGTGCACAGAAACTGTGAGGATCTTCTCTTTTTAAAGTCACTTTTTAACTGCAGGATTGCAGCACGAGCCATTAATGGCTTTGCCTACATGCCTAACTAAAATCAAACTTTTGTTATTTTATATGTTCTACTTTACTATGATCACTTCTTGGTATGCAACCCTACTGGTTTTGTAATTTCTGTAAATTCCCAAATAAGCTTGTTATCCTTGCTGGCTTAATTCAGCAATGTTTTAGTTATTAAGCTGTATTTTTTTTCTCACTTGGACAAAATTCTGATAAATAACAAGAAAAGCAAGCTTTACACCTTCAATGTCAGAATTACTTTTATTCAAACTGACAATTATTTCCTTAATGCACCATTTTGGAAGCTTGTTGCAATTGTTTTTGTTTGTTTGTTCAGAGTTTACCCAATAGTTGCAGTATTAGTTGAACAGAAAACACATTATTTGCTGGTTTTTAGCCTTAATAGGAGTAAAAGTGTGCCTGATTAACCAGGAAAATTATTTTTTGATTAAAATGATTGTTTAGTCCTGACAAAATCTGAGTGAATACACAAATATTTTGGTGATAATTGGATTCATCTTTTATGAAAGAAAATAAGACTCCTGATTGGAATGAGTTACAGTATGATGTTTGCAGGTACAGTTTGATACTGGGAGTGCTTAGAGATGTTTTACACAAATAAATGAGCATAATATCATTTACCGGGTTTGACCAAAATTGTCAAATCTGGCAGCGGGTGATATGTATTCCTTCAAGGAATTCTACATCATTATATCTATAATGAAAATGTTAGTGACATTAAAAATATTATTATTATTCGCTCCTCACAGATCAACAAATAAAGCTTAAACGTCAACTGTATTGGGATTTGCTCAGCTTTACAGAATCAACACTCATTATTATTATTATCATTATTATTATTTTCAACCAAATCAGTATTATTAGACATTTTTGTGATTTAAGACGTATTGACTTATTGCTCGAAGCTCTCCCATTAAAAACCAAGATTTTTTATTATATTTTTTATCATTTCTCCACAAAAGGACCGAATCACATTAACTTCTGCTTCCTTTCGTTGAGCCTTCGCCAACATCCTTGCTAAATTAAAGAATAATAGCGCTAAAAGGTGGGCAGACAGGCTGATCGTTTTGAAGGGACAATGTAACCTCATCTACAAAAAACACTGGTGTCAGAGCTGAATACCTCATGCTTGTTTAATGTTTTTATTCCTTAGAAATCTGCTCTTTGGTGTGAAATCCTTGAATAGAGGCGGAAAAAAAAACAACACTCCTTAGTTACATATGTAATTTAACTGTAGCTCCCGGACCCCAAAGTAAGTGTAAATGTACAGGACAATATACAGTTCAGATTCATTTTTTTTGACCACATCTAAAATTTGCAGTTTTTCACACGTTGCAGGTGCTCTGAAAACAGAATCCCTTCAAATTTTGAGGGTACTGTAATTTAAAAAGGGTAAAAAGTACAAATTCTAAAAGTCATATATTCCTCATCCAGTCAAACAACAAATTAATATAAGTATTGTAAAAATAGAACAAAGTTATTAGAAGTATGAAAATATAAGAACTTAAACAGGAAAACAATAGTTTGATCACTGATTTTTGTGGCTAATGTTCAGGTTAAAGGTTTGCTCTTTTAGAGAGATATACGCTTTTCGCATTTTTGACATAACATCTAGCTCTAGTTTATACAAAATATTTTCCAATTAGGTCCAGCTGCATGTAGGATGCTCTGAGAGGATGTTCCCAGAAAACCATTTGAAAAGAGAGAGAGGGAAAAAAAGGACGTCTGGTCAAATCACAAGCATCGGTCACATCCAGCAGGATGCCGGGACAATGGACCCACCTTTTTCCTGGCTCTTTCCCTCGGTTCCTTCCAGGCTGCTTTGTCGCTCAGATAACAGAGAAGACAGACGTGCCTCTAGTCGGTCTATGTCCTGTTGTTCTCTCTGTTCAGCGCAGTTTGTTCTGAAACACATAGGTCACATGTCGGAATCTTGGATCTGAACCACTTTGTGTTCAGTTGAGGATCTTTGAGTGACATGGTGAAACATCACGCCACTTAAAACTAATTATCTGTTCTAGCTTATTAAACAGAATGAGCTTCTGTTCAACAACAAATCAGTTCAGCTAATTTCAACTGTGACTTAGATGTATTAGACATTCGTTTAAAAAAACTGATTTTTATAATTGCCAGCACCCTGATTTTGACTTCAACAATTATTGTTTTGATGTGGACTGCACATAATTGAATTTAAATTGGACTTAAAAATGTTTTATACCAGCTTAGAATAATGTTGATTGTGAACTGGTGCAATATAAGTAAACTGAATTAACTTACTGATAATTATTGATAATTACAGGCTATTTAGATAGTACTTACATGGTACTTTCTGACATTTACAGGCTACTTAGCTGGTACTTACATGCTATTTACTGATATTTACAGGCTACTTAGCTGATACTTACATGCTATTTACTGATATTTACAGGCTACTTAGCTGGTACTTACATGCTATTTACTGATATTTACAGGCTACTTAGCTGGTACTTACATGCTATTTACTGATATTTAC
>JARVJO010000269.1:2075006-2102572 GCA_031762555.1 Cynodonichthys magdalenae
GAAGTCTGGGTCTCTCTGCTTAGGCTGCTGCCCCCGCGACCCGACCTCGGATAAGCGGAAGAAAACGGACGGACGGAGGTGCATACACAAATTATATGTTAGATATTTTTTCATGTTGTCTACAGTATATCTAGAACCAGAAACCTAAAGTCTTCTGTGATTGGTTTTAAATGTCTAACTAACAGCAATGTACTATAATATTGTAGGATTCAACCTTTATGAGAAGTATATAAACGTTGTGCACAATTATAGCTTTGAAAATGAAAATAGGAACATAATTCGAAAATAATTAATCAAACATCATGTATTTGTGTCACGTGGATCATTTAATTTACGTCATGTCTGCTGCAGAAATCTGACAGCTTCCTTCAAATGGTGAAAAAACGGAGGGAAATGATGACATTTCTGTTTGCTTCCACAAGCTGTTCTCGTATTGGCGTATAAAAACAACCATGACAGTTATGCAGATATGATCTTGATTATCTGAAATAATTACATACACGATTACTTTATAATTGTAGTGCTGGTGATGACATGATGAATGTTTAAGAGGAAAAAAATGATTTTATGATTATTCTTTATTGTCCAAATCTTTGGTGCCCCTCATCAAGTCTGTTAACAATAAAGACAGCCTAACAATTAACTGCTCAGAAAAGATTTACGGCAGTCGTTTAACATTGATTTTTATTGTTGCATGCAAGGTACATCTCGCTGTGTATTTTCAGCATTAGATGCAGCGAGTGCAGAGAGGAACACGGTACTTGAGGTAATTTTCACCAGCAGCTCGGCTCTGCTTTGTGCTGGTTTCTGGGTGTTTCATCATTTTGCAGATCAGCTATTTGAGTCTGATGTAGTTTCCTGCTAGATGAGCTGAACTCAATTATTCTGAATAATGATGGACTACAGACTGTTTTACTTATTTTTTATTCACATTCACTTGGAGTCTCACCCTGCCTGCACGCTTCTCTGTAGCTTCCAAATCCTTAAGAAACTCTTTGGTTATAAAACATGTGCACGTAGCTCAACATTTGCATGACTGCAGTGTGAAACCCCTCAAAGAGTTTTTTTTTAACTTTGAATTATTTTGACCACTCTCATTTAAACAGAAGATTTTAACTCTATTTTTTTTTTAATTTCCTTTATAGTATAGCTTACTGTGTTTTTAATTTCATCTTTAAAACACATCACAATCAGAGCGGCCTTCCTATAAGTAACAGGTGAAGCTGAATTTGACAGAAATGCTAAGAACAGGTTTATTAGTTGATATATTTTCAAAGAATGTTAGGCTTTTAAATAATAGTTCTTTAAGTTTTCAATAAGGATGCACGATATGAAAATTTCAGCTGAGATCGATATCCGATATTATTTGTGTGATACCTGATATTTACCGATATTATGCATACGCACAAATACACTTGTGTCTTCCTTCGATATGGTAAAAAGAAATGACCAGACCGCTGACGTGGCTCTCTGCTTCAGTTTTTCCTCGCTGCGCAGCATCACTATCATGATCGGACAGATATCACTCGACCAACCATTTCCCAAAACTGAAACAAAAAGCTAAAAAGTGGGAAATCAGAGTCGAACGTTAATATCGTCCCAGTTTTACTTATCGGACCGATAGCAATATTCTAAAAAAAATAACCAATATCGGCCGATACCCATGTTAATGTTGTTTGAGACTGGAGTTTCAAACACACAAAGGAGCTCCCATGTTAAGTCTGATTATTTATAATATGCATTGTATTTTTTTAAATTATAATTAGATACTAAAAAAACTGAACCTCTCCATCTGCTTCTGAAACTTGTTGAAAAGGTGGAATGTTATGAAGTTAATACGCCACGAATGATTTGATTTCTGCTTTGACAACTTTGCAAAACTGTGAATGTTCTTTTTTTTTCAACTCAGTTATTTGTTTTGTTTTGATTGTTTGTGTTTAAATGCCTTTTTTTTGTCTTTACAAATTTAGCTGATGCCTTCAGAAAACTTCCTGTCAGTAAATCAGAGTCTGACTTGTCAGTGTGTATCTGTAGAAGTCGTGTTATTATTGCCGAAGCAGCCTTCACTGTAAAAGCCCGCAGCTGAATGTTCTTTGCTGTCATTTTCCCGAGCGCGCTCTTATTCACGTTCCTGTGTTAAAGTGACAGACAAGCGTATATTTACCCTGACTTTACCTACAGTGTCGCTGTGAAGGAAGGGAACGGTGGGGAAAGAAACAAATAGGCAGACTTGAAATTAAACGTCTTTAATGACTCTGCTTGGAGAGAGAAAAAGTCATGTCTTGGATGTATGTAGAGGCTTTTCAAGGGCAATGACTTTCTCCCTCTGCATTTATTTCTCTTCATTCCCATAATGCCTGGCAGGTGGCTGTTTGGTGGCCAAAGACTGCCAACATGTAAAGTCTTTGTTCTAATAAAACACGCAGGACCCTTGTGTTGATATCAAACGCAGTACAAGATCTTAACATGATTAGTCATGTTTATGCAGGGATATTTGTTTCACTGTTTGTTCTAAGAGCCACAAAAGATAGAGTTCATCTCTGGTAAAAGTTTCATAGTTTTATCTTTATTTAGCACAAATTCACGCATAATTCATTGATCAATCCAGTCGAGGTCACCTTACTTTCTTGTTCTTCCCTAATCTAACAACAGAAGTCAAGCTGTAACTGTTTATGACTTCATTTTTCAAGAGTTTTTTCTTTTTTTCCCTGCTGCTGAAAGATAAAGACAGAGTGATTATGCTTTTGCCCATTTTTGTGTCATTGTTACCAAAACGAATCACTGGATTGGTTTTTATGGAGCCTGTCTGGTCATATTGGATAAAAAAGTATCTCGTGGCCACCAGATAATTATGTTGTGGCCACCAGATAATTATTGCAGCCATTTTCATGTAGAGACTGTGGATTGTTTACATGGACAAGTTCGAATTAATTTCTTTTTGTTGTAATATGTGAATGAATGAGTCACTTGGCATGAAGTAATTCTTACCATTATACGTTGCAGCTTTAAGACAAAGGAGACGACTGGAGTTGTCTTTGTCCAAAAAGCTTTATTTTCGTTTTTTTTTATTTTTTGAAGCTCAACACTCAGGACAGGCTCCGTTCTCACTCTGTGCCTTGGCTGCGGAAGGTGTCGGAGTTTTGTTGAGTTCATTAACACAGGAAGAAATGTAAATGTAAAACAATGTAAATAATGTAAAACAATTACAAATCCTTTTTTTTTGTTTGTTTTACAGGAAAAGCTGTAGGAATTATCACTAGAAAATATTTCTGTCACCATCAAATTTATTATTTATCAATTGAAATTATTAAAATTCTGTGTTGGTTCATTATATTTTACAGGTTATGTATAAGGCTCATAAAAATATATTACCTTTAAACATCCAACTAAATGTTAAGAGAGAGAGTTAATATAATCGTAAGGGGATGGAGATGTTTCTGAAACCTAAATTTAGAACCAGTTGGAAGGAACAGTGTTCTTCAATCCAAGGAATAAGATTATGGAATAATCTGGAGGGTGATGTTCAAGACGCCAAATCAATGTGTGTGTTTAAGAGAATGATAAAAGTTGGTTTGTTGAAGAAATATGAAAAGGTATATTGTGTATCCATAAGAATAGTTGTTCAAGAAGGGTTTGATATTTTAGTTTTGTTTTTTTTACTTGAACATTATTATTGTTTGTTTGAATTAATTTTTTGGAAATAAGATTT
Source organism: Cynodonichthys magdalenae (assembly GCA_031762555.1). Taxonomy (NCBI): domain Eukaryota; kingdom Metazoa; phylum Chordata; class Actinopteri; order Cyprinodontiformes; family Rivulidae; genus Cynodonichthys; species Cynodonichthys magdalenae. The sequence goes on from JARVJO010000269.1 coordinate 2,078,716, forward strand.
TTTTCTTCTTTCTGCTCCCTTTCATTTTATTTGTGATTTTTATTTCTTTTTTATTGTAGATAGAATTTGTTTTGTTTTTAAATTTGTTTTTTAAAGACACACCTAGGGCATTCATTGTCATCTCATAGCCTAAATTGAAAGATGAACCATTTATATTAACATACACCAAGCAATAATAATAGGCTGCTCAAATGATCTTGTGACCAATGCATTATTTATCTCGTGGCCACATGGCCATGCAATAGCGTGTGACCACGAGACACATTTTTTTATATGTCTGGCACAATAGGTTTTAATACAGCTTGCAGAAATTAAACATCGAATGCACCTCTACAGCTCATTATCATTTAAAACCAACTTAATTTATTATGGCCACCACACCCAACTGATCTTAAAATAAAACATAAATACGGCTATAAATCTGTTAAAGCAACTGAGACTGGTCCCTAACACATAAGCTCTAACAGACTTCACAATTCTTCTGTCAAAAATGTCATTGACTACATTAATTTTTAAATCTGGTAAGCTATTACTAAATTAAAAAATAAATATTCCGTAGATTATAAATAAAAAGATAAGTGAAACGTCGTTACTTTTGTTAAAAGATCTTTCTCGGTAACTTGAAGCTGTTTGAATCTTTTACAGCAGTATACTTCCTTTGCACACCAGTCAGATGCACACTATTCACGAGCTGAATGGGGTTTCAGACGTTGGTAATTCTCCAAGGTCAGGCCACAGACACGCCTACACTCTTGTTGGAGGCTTTTCTGCCACGACGGGTTGGAGAGGCAACAACAAAAAGATACAGACTGACAAAAGCATCCTGGGAAAATGGTCCATCTTAAACAGAGAAAGTTGTAAGGCTGAGATCTGCACTTTATCTGCAAATACATCTAAATTTCACACATGAAGCATTGTATGTTCGAATATATATGATGTATACATGAAGCACTTTCTGCATAGTGTTTTGTTGAGTGTTTTCATGAAATTCTTGTCTGCTTTTCCATTTTGTTTGGACGTGTCTTTATGCTAGGACTTAACCCTCAGCTCTGTTGCTATTTACTGAGGATCCTTGCTATGCTGTTCCCCCAATCCACTGGATTTCCTGCAAATCTCCAGGGCCTGGCCTGCACAGGTGATTTGTGGTTGGCTGGTGGGCCATTGACACATTGATAAATCCCCCTCAGATGGGGTGCGATTCATTTGAATCAATAGAGCCTTATCGGCTGACGGGCGTCAAGGCCGTCACGGCTGCGACTGTGTCAGTTCACCTCGGGTCCCTTGGAGTCGGCCTGATTTGTTGCATTTGACAACAAACATCGTCACGCCACGTGGTTCGTCAGAGAGTCCGCGGGCGTAAATGAAGGCAGGATGTCGTCTGTCAGTGGGAAGCAGCACAAAGGACGCAAGACAGACAGAGGGAGGGAGATGGATATGGACAGAAGCTGAGGGATATAAAACAATTTAAGGCATAGTACCTTAAAGGAGATGCATATCGCTCGCCGCCTAACATGGTAAAGATTTAGACTGAGAAATGATGGAATTATGGCTGTATTGCTCAGTACGTTAAAAAAAAGTTATGTGGTATCTCATTACAAGATGTCACGCTTATGTCTTTCACAATAAGCAATAAATCAATTAATCGCACAATACATTAAAATGAGGTTGATAGTTTTCTTTTGCCTGTTATTTTTGTGTCTCCCGCTTTTCTACTCCTTACCTTAGGAAGGAGTGGACTCAGGCGGCAGGTATTTTCCAGGTGCACGGTCTCGTAATGAGAGCCATGAGAGCCACATGAACAGGCATTTAGCTACAGGAGTATCTTCGGTTTTCTGACTACTTCTTTAAGCTGGTGATGCCTCAGGACACCCTCAGGGCAACGAGCCAAACCTTGGGTTCCCGGAGTCTTTTTTTTTTGTTTACACTACATAAATTTCATAAACTTCTGTAAACTTTGTAAGAAGCGTTTGGATAAAGACAATTATTTTATGAAGCCAAAGGAAGACACATGCAGAATAAATTGTGCCAGCTCGGATAGGGGAGGCCGCTTCAGCTGCTGTTCTGTGATGTTTTCACAATCTCCGTTCCCGGCCTGTCTGCATTTTTACAGAACTTTTGTAAATTTTGTAAGCGCTGTGACGGTGACCGCGGTTATTTTCTGAAACCAGAGGAAGACAGAGCTTCAGAAGCTGTTGTTGTGTGTTGTTTTCCCAATCTCCAGTCCTGGTCAGATCTTAACTTTTGTTTTTACGTATGAATTTGAAAACCTTCCGTAAGCTTCGTAATTGGGGGCGATCATTGTATTGGTTTGAAATGGCCTCTTTCTGAGACAAATTGTAGTTAAATTTGTTATCGTGACAGGCCTAGCCACGCTCAGAGTAAATGTTGTGAATGATTGTCAGCTTCTACTACAACAAATTTAGCTCAAAATCTGGTAAATTGATCTAATTATATTAATTTTATGTGTTGGCCACAGTCAGTTAGCTGTGGTGGGTATCTTGAGTTGGGTTCACTTCCAACGTCAAACAGTTGTAGATGTACAACCAGAAATTTCTTTCTAAGAGTTTCAGAAAAATCCAAAGTCATTTATGAGAAATTTTGCTAACGACAATCAGGGTTAACGTTAACATTAACTGCTAAAGTTTAAACAAATATTTAGTTGTAAATGTCAGCCCAGGGATTAATTTATGAAAGTTTGTTTAGTGTTTCATGAGATATTTTGCTAACAGTAGCTTTCAGCGATACAGACAACAGATTTCAAACAGAGGTTTCTGGTTTCTTTTTCATAATAAATCTGTGTCGTTTACATTTTCCTTAGCTACCAGCCACAGAATGAAATCAAAGCTTCTGACATTTCCTGTTGAACAGCACTGTGAGCCTCCTCTGAGGTGCGTTCTGCTTTAGCTGGAGGATTCATATGGCTTGTGTTCACTGGCCGGGCTTTAGCTGTTGGATCTGGTCCAGTCCTCTTTCCTTAGATTTGGGCCAAACCTGACTGGTCCAAGGCTTAGCTAGCCACATTTAACAATTCTGTGACACGCCAGCCAAAAGCTGCCTGAAAGCTCCGATATGGAGGCATAATGTTTACTGATTCTTAGAGGACTTTTTGTTGATATGATAAAAATATGTTAGTAGGGTTCATTAGTTTGCACCCTTACTTGAATTAATAATACATGAGGAACTTTCAGATCTCTTCTGATTTATTGTGATGAATGATTGAATTAAATGTTTTAAAATACGTGGGCTATTTTCAGATTCCTTCTTGTTTTGGTGGGATGCCTTTCAGCAGATACACAGACCTTCACTGGTTGAACCTTGCTGGGCTGAGCAGAGCTAATGGAGACAAGACAATAAGACATTGCTGTCAACCCTGCTCTTTGTGAAATGCTCTTTTTTTTTTAGGGTTTCAGGCCAGAGTCAAATTTCAGGGATCTGCCAAAAGGAACTGTATTGAGTTAGAGCAGAGAATATTATTTTGTGAAAAGGTTTGGTTTCAGGAAAAATTGAAAACAGAGAAGGAAAGGCATAGTGAGACAAAAAAAAAATGTGATAAGAAGTAAGGCCAGTGTGAAATGGTTAACGACTAAAGTGTATATTACAAAGTCACAGTGTCAAAACAGCTAAGTTCATCAAATATTTTAACAAGATATCTAAAATGTTTTCCTGTTTGATTTGTCTCCACCTCTTACCTGTTGCTGTTTGTCTCGTTCAGTTGTGCTCAGTAACTGAAGGTGGTATTTCCCATTAAGTTTTTTTTTGTTTTGTCAGTCTTACATTTTATTTAATTTAATTTTAAAGGACAGTGTTGACTGTGCCTATGTACCTCAATGTCTTCTTAGAGCTACAAACCTTTAGTGTTTCAACCATCCGTAAAATGTTTATTTAAAGCATCTTTAAGACAGGTATGTTGTAATAAAGCTAAACAAGCCACTTCACTGCTATAGGGAACATTTTCTTTAAGTGTAACAAACACAGGACTGTAGAATTTTTTTGTCTAGACTAGATATTTCCTGAAAACTTGCATTTTTTTTAGTATGAAGGAAAATAGCAAGATTTTGGAAACTAATGATATACCATATGAAATGATATTTCTATTTTTATTTATTCATATTACCACTGCCACTCCACATTGTGGAATATGGTAAGGCATGCTAGTCGCTAGCCTCTCCAATGCTAATGTCAGCTTATCCATGCTAGTCACTAGCCTCTCCAATGCTAACCCCAGCCTATCCATCCCAATGGACAGTGGAGGGACTTGGCAATCCAGTGGGTCACATGCTAGTCGCTAGCCTCTCCAATGCTAATGACAGCTTATCCATATTAGTCGCTAGCCACTCCAGTGCTAACGCCAGCTTATCCAAGCTAGTAGCTAGCCTCTCTGATGCTAACGCAATTGAATAGTCTCTTTCTCATTTTCTAGCACCAGCCACTCAGTTACCTGGGACAGCTGCTCAGTTAGCGGTGCTGGCCTATCATTAATCAGATCAATAGCTGGCTTAGATAGATATAGCCTCCTGCTACAAGGATGTAGCAACCGCTGGGTACACAATAGTCTTAATTTTGTCCCTCATACTGCGCCATAGTGAAAAAGGTGGATTTCAATTCACAGTTTACTATTTTAACCTGTTAAATTCGGATCAGTCTGCTGGCTTCTTCTTTAGCTTTTAGTGTTTTTTGTGTACAGAGCCCTGAGACAACAATTATTGTGACTTGGAGCTATATAAATAAACTGAATTGAATCAAAATGAAGAAGTTGGTGTGACTGTTGATTTGTAAGTATAATTTTAGAATACAGGGTTAGGGTAAAAAAACTAAGTGCAATTGTCATAATCGTCATATTAATATTTATCGGCCAAATGCCTTGGTTAATTGTGAATAGTTTTTTTTGCCCATATCGCCAAACACTATAATGATGCCTGTAGTCATTTTTAATTTCTAAAGAACACAATTAAAACAACTCTTTTTATTTAGGCAACAAGCTTTAGATTGTAAGCATGATATAACTGCAGCTTGTTTCATTTGATCAATGTCATTTAGCTATTTTAGGAGTGTTTCACGTGTTAACAGTGGGTTCAGGGCAGGATGGTTGAGAGCTGTTGTGTAAGTATAGTGAGCATGTTGGTCATCCTTCACTTGACTGTCAATCCCAGGAGTGCCCCCCTCCCTCCCGCTGCTGGATTATGGGTTGAACTCCGTCTGAATGCTGAGCAGCACCAAAGTCAGCCTCTGTCTCTGTCTCTTTTGTCCTGGTGTGTCACTCTTCTCTGTCTTTCTGAAATAGATGTATTCACATGACACCACACACATGCTGGCTGTTCACACCTGCTGATTCTCACAGCGTGACACAGTCAGTCAAACACACACACACACCAGCTCATCCAGTTCGTAACCAGTCATCGCTCTGTGTTGGACCCTTATGTTTCCCATTTCAATTCATTTTAGGAAATTCTAAAGGAAAGCTGCATCTAAACAGGATCCTGCCATGCAGAGATTCATCAGTTTGTTTTGGAGTTTTACAGTGAGGGTGAGTGATGTGTTTTTGGACCGTTGGGATAAGCAGTTACCCTGATTGACCCGGTGGGAGCGCTATAATTACAGGTCAATAGTCTCCTGTCAAAGGTGATCTCTCCTGCTCAGCTCGTGCTGGTTAAACAAGCAACTTTGGTGCTTCGGTGCTGGAAATTTTGCAGGGGGGGATTTATGCAGAGCTGCACCAGTTTGTACATAAACATTTTTTTTTTATTTTTCTTTTATTTTAGGAAATCATCAATGAGTTTTTATAACAGATTAATGAAGCAACACAGGGAAATATTTGTTGCTTTTGGTTTGCTCTTTTTCTGCTCCTTTCTTGGTTGCGTAAATGAAAATAACATTTTGAAACATTGGTTATAGGCAAAAGCAAGATGATGTTTAAAAGTTTAACACATTTTATGGACCATATGAATAAACTACCAGTAAAAAGAAGTAGAAGTACAACTGCACTGATTTACAGTTGAAAACTTTGGATTTATGTGCATACTTAGAATCATTTTTCTTTTTTCAAAACTTTACGGACGAGTTCCGTATGTCATCCACACTTAGGCAGATTGGTTGGCCTCTCCTCCGCTCATGATCACTCATTGATTACCCAGCTGGATGAGGGTTTGTGTTCGGAGTGTTCAGGTCCTCGGCATCGCGTTCCCTCCTCTTTGCATCAGACTCATGGAGTGTGTGACTCCCTGACCCACGGGGCTGCCCCGGTCACCGCTCGTCGGGCTTGACGCTGCTCGATGGTGACAACGCTAATTGTCAACATCTGGGAAGTGCTTGCCATTCCTCGGTCCCGGCACGGACTGAAACGTGGTGATCTGTCATAACATGCCAGATTAAATTAACATCAGCTAAATTTGGTGGGTGGAAGAGGGAGGGAAAGAGGACATTGGGGAGGTGGGGGGATTTATAGTAATGAAGGGGGGTGAAGAGGAAGAGGACTCCCTCTCCATGCTGTATAGAATGTGGATACTGCTTCTTTTTTATAGTAGTAGTGTTGAAGATATCTCCTACCATCGATCCTCGGCCACAATTAATACTATAACTTCTTTAAAGCTGCCAGTGTTATAGAAAGTACTACAGAATTTTACTATTACATCTTCCACTGCAGCTGAAAGTCATAGTACAATATTTACTACTGTTATTTATTCTGCCTTAACTGCTAGCTATAAAAATAGCTCTATTTCAAGTAACGATATTATTCTAACAGTTATTTATTCTATGTAGTGCATGGATTTTATTACTGCTGCCACTTCTCTACATCTATTAATTTTACTAAAAACACTCACATTTAACCCGTGACCTAAATATTTAACTCAAGTGATGGATACATTTACTTAGTTGTACAGGAAATTAGAGAAATCCATAAAAGAATAAAGCCCATCCAAAAAAAAACTGTTGGGTTCTAGCTTATGTCTAAGTAAAACCCAGCTGCCGTTGCATTAGTAAGACCGGGGAATTATAAAACTGCTGAGCATCAGCTGGTGTTTCAGACTTGTAGGAACCTCAGGCGAGGGTCTTCCAAAGTCCAGGCTTAAGAGAAAAGTAACATGTTGTAAGGCTTCTGCTTCAGACAAAAACTGCTTTGAATCCCATTGGCCGGGACAAGACCCGTCTTTAAACTGAGCTTTAAGGATTTAATTTCAGGTTTTTAAGGGCTTTCTCACTACAGTGTCATTTACCACAAAAAACATAATTGTTTATTACATTTTTATTAAAACATTAAACCTGTCCGGTAACACTGGATAAAAAAAAATAAAAAATTCTTGTGGCTATGAGATAATAACTTGTAGCCACAATATAATTATTGCAGTCATTTCCATGCAGAGACTGTTAATTGTTAACATAGAGAAGTTTGAATTCATTTCATTTTATTTTAAAATAGGAATGAATGATTTACTGTTCAGTCACTTGCAGTTAGACACAGGTGACCACTGGAGTTGTTTTTGTCCAAAAAGCTTTATTTTCATTTTTTGAAGCTCAACACTCAAAACAGGTTTATTTCTCACACCAAGACTTTGCTACAGGAGGAGTTGTTTTGCGTTCAGGAACACAATTAAAAATCGGTTTCCCGTCACAGATTCACCCCTGATTTGCACTACATGCAGTTCCGCTGCACAGTTCGCCGCCGTTCGTTTGCACCCCAATTTATACAGCGTCTGTTCCGCTTCGGTGCACAGAGGAGGTCCGAGAAGCGCGTGCAGGAAATGTGAGATCACGTAACAGAGATAAATGTGGAAGTCGGAGCAAAATAAAAATAATTTTAGTGGAAGACGGATTCCAAACACAGCTTAGACTGCATCGCTGTTGTGTTTTTGATTCTGATTTCAAAATAAAATCCACATTTATCATGTGTAAACATATTCTGCACGCTGCATGTTGCCATCTATTTCCCAAACGGAACTATACATTTGCGTATAAATATACCCATCTATTTATTTATAAAGCTGGGATTTTGACAAAACCAGTCTGCCTTTGGTGAATTATTTTGAAAATACGGATGTTGTGCTTGTTCCTTTTCCTGTTGGTGCAACGTCATCTTTGTAGATTGATTTCGGCGCAGCTCGGGCGTCCGGAAAAAAGAGGATCAAATCTAATTTTGGCAGATCGTGTGTAAATACTGTCATTGATTATAAGGGTTGCGTATTTGCTGTGGAGGTCGGATCAGACCGGAGTGGACCGGAGCGGACCGGAGCGGACCGGAGTGGACCGGAGCGAAACCGCATCTAGTGTAAACTAGGGGTTAGGGCATTCGTTGTCATCTCATAAATACTACGAAAGATGAACCGTTTAGCTTAAACATACACAATAAAAAAACAAAAAAATTAAAATAAGTAATAATATTTTTAAAATAACAAGTGTGGGGTATATTTGAACAGTCAAACACAAAAACAACTAATTCATAAATAGTTTCAAACCATGTCTCTATCTTTCACAAAGAGACATGGCTGCTTAAAATGATCTCATGGCCACGCATTATTTATCTCGTGGCCACGTGGTGTTAACTAGTGGTCACAAGATATAAATGCATAGCCACGCATTTTATTAATGTTTTTACCAATGACATTAAATGACCACCATAGAAAGTGCTTGTAAACTGCAGATACAGTTTATACAATTTAGGGCCTAGATAAACATATTTATAGAAAATTTCTGACCCTTAAGATAACAAGTAAAATAAAGAACAGTGTTTATATGAAAAAAATAGAGGTAGAAATATTCAAGGCTAAACTACAAATTTGAGTTTTTGTCTAATACTAGCTGTAACTGGAACCAGTTTGTACTTCTAACATCAAGTGGATATTTTAATTTGAACCAACTGTTTAATTAGTTGACTGTAAGAAACAAATACATCCTAGATACAAAGTAACCGCTCCTTTCTTCAGCAGTGTCCAGTCTCTGCAGGTGTTTTTCTGTTCACCAAGATAAATAAACACAGTTTCTTCAAAACTAAGTTGAAGCTGAAAACTATGACAGAGGATCAAATAATCTCAGATTATCAAGCAGAATCCTTTGATTTTATACTGTAAAATGCAGAACCCTGTCTTCTGAAACTTGCCTAAAAATGTTTGAACAAACACATACAGATGTTCACCGTCTGACTGACAGCGAAATGAAAAAAATAAAATCAGTTTCATATGACGCTGGAGCCAAGAGGATATTAGCTTAGCTTGGTGAAAAAACAAATCTGCAAGGAGGAAAACATTCACCACGATTCTGTCAGAGCTGCAGGAATCAGACATTTTTAATAACATGCATCACGTATTTAATGCTGTTCATTTATTGTTGATCACCTTTTTTATTCTTTAAAATATGTCCTGATATTTATTGATTTTCTCTTGTTCTCTGACAGGAAAGTGACAGTTTGTGGTGGGATGCTTTTGCTACCGAGTTTTTTGAGGAGGACGCCACTCTTACTCTCTCCTTCTGCCTCGAAGATGGACCAAAGAGATACAGTAAGAAAAAACTGATGCAATTGTCTCATTTATCTCTGTTTCTCAGACTATAGTTAAAACAACGCATTTGTCTGGGAAATTAGAGAGTATGTGACTCGTGTTCTGTTATATGTAAAAGCTTTCTGTGTTTGATACATTTCAGTTTTCACCAATTAGAGTTATTCCACCATCATTCAGTTGGTTTACTTTTCTGCTGCTTTCTTTTTCAGTAAATAGATTTTTGTCTTGGATCCATATCAACGAATCACTGCTGTAAGCATTAAAAATTGAGTTCTAATTTTATTTTTTAATTTTTTTATATGCCGTGTACTACAACAGGCAAAAGTTGCAGCAAAAATAGTTTTTTGTTGTTTCGTCATCCTCTTTTTGTATTTTGTGTTTACGGTTCAGATCCAAAACGTAAACCTTATGCTGCACATCTTGTTTCCTGGTGTAGCAGCGTTACAGCGCCACATACAGGCCTGGCATAGTTACTACAGCATTCAGATTGGATGAAAAACATTTCTAAAAAGTGGATATTTTTAGAAATAACAAATGTAGAGGATCATTTTATAAAAACGGTGTTTCCATGTGAACGTCAGCCTTAATAAAGTTAATGACTTTGTTCTGTGGTGTTCTTCATCACTGGAGATCATTTTTTAGGCGATATTTTTTATAATTTTTTTTAACCTGCTATGATTATTATTCTTTATTTGAATTTTTCCAAATACCTTTAAACTCGCAGGACTTTTCCAGTAAGGATGAAAAACATTGAGTTAATCTTTTCTAAACTGGAGGTGTTACTGAGGGAACTAGTATTTCTCCTAAGTACAGGTTTATTTCTTCTTCTACACTAAGCTAATAAATAAAACATGATTTCTTTAAAGGTTAGTTAGAACTAATGACCGTATTTCCAAGATGAAAAGGCGTGTGTTTTGTCTTTGTTTCTGTTCTTTAGTAAAATGCACCATGTCTCTTCAAACTTGACTTTTAAAATGATTTGACAAATACACACAGATGTTCAGCTTCTGACTGACAGCGAGATGAAAAGAATAAAATCACTCAGATGTCTGAGAGTTTCATATGAAGCTGAGAGGATATTAGCTTAGCTTGGAGGAAGAAAAAACTGCAATACTTTGTCGTATCATTTTAGATTAATACAAAACACATGGAAGAAACCGCGTTATGCAGCACTTGGAGGTTTTGTGTGCAGATATTGTCCCTTAAAAAATTAAAAACAAACAAAAAACAAGTTTTAAATGTGTATCAGATTGTTGTCAGTTTTTTAGTTTCCATACATCTAAACTTTGAAATGATTTAGTTTGGTATTTTGATATTTTTTTTCTTATAGTTTTTTTTGTTTAACTAAGAAACAAAAACATCTTCCCACTTTTAACAAGTCAAAAGCTTAATTAAGGGCCAACCTTTTGTTAATTTATTTTTTTAATTCAGCATTTTTCTGAATTTCTCATACAGAAATATGACAAAAACCTTCTATAAATCCCTTTTTTATTAGTCAGAACACATCGAATTAGATTTTTAAATAGAATACTTTTATTTTCCTCTCTTTTTAAATCACTTTTCTACTGTTTCTATTGAAAACATACCACCAAAGGTCACCAGTGGAGCTTCAAAATCCCTCAGTGAAAATTCAATCTTGTAATAACATTCCATCTTAAAATTACAGGAAAAAAAATTACAAATAAATTCAACCTGACACTCTTCGGCGGTGATGTCCTCTGACAGACGTTTGTCTGAGAGTCAGAGGAGGACGTTCACTTAATGTAAACGTGATGATGATGATGATTTTTTAATTGTTAATTTTGCTGCTTTTAACTTCAAACAGACCGTTTATGATCTCAGCAGGTTTCATTGCGCAATACTTGAGCCGGGCGGGCAGAGCAGAGACTGTCACTGAGCTTCATGAGTTCCTTCCATCTCATTTGCATAGGTTTGTGTTTTGACATCTGAAACATATTGAATATCGCACGGACGTAGATAAGGACACGGCGCTGAAAATGAGCAGATGTGTGAGCGGTGCTGCCTGTGTTTCTGTGTGTGGCAGCTCAGTCGGTGGGGGGTGGGGCAGGCAGTGGAGGATTGTTGTGAGCCGGGCTCTGCTTTGCTTTTCAAATGTAAAAAAATAAAATAAAATAAAAAATCCCCGGTGGTGTAGCGATGGTAACCCCGGGAACGGGAGGCTTAACGCCATGGCGATGATGACTCACCGTCCGTCGCAAACCTTTCTTGATTCACATTTAGGTGGGCTACGTTGCTCGCACATGCGCACAAACGCATCCTGCCAAGAAATTAAAAATAAAAATCCAATTTTGTGATACTTATTTGCAATAATGACTTATAGGGAGGTTTGTATTACTGTAAACCAAGGAATTTTTAGATGCTGCTGTTTCTTTTTTTAAAAAAGAAAATAAAGAGTTCAACTCAGCTGATATTTCAGATTTTTGTTATATCAGGTTATAATAAAAACATATGTATTTTGACTAAACATTAGTGTTTGTTTACAGATTTCAAAGAAGCGTCTTTATTCCATGCTGTTGAGATTCACTTGACCTTTACTGAAAATTTAACTGTTTACTTTGTCTTCAAAATTTTCAACTCCAACAAGAGCATTGTGTCGGGCTAAAATAAAATGTATAAATCAGATTTCAAAATTGCAAACAAACAAGCCTTATTCTTGGTTGTGAAATGTTGGGAGCGTTTCAGCAGAAAGTAATCTGACAGCTCTGCCCTGGCCCGGACGCAGCGCAGCAGCCATGCAAACACACGCAGTTTGTTTTGACAAATTGAACCAGTTGGATGTGATATCAGTGGAGAACACTCAGAAAAGCAGATGAAATTTTAGGAGTTCTTCCGTTTTATTGTCCTCACACTCTGAATCGGGCTTTGGCGAGTTGTACGTTGGTGGCTTTTTTGGGTAATCTTTATCACTGGAATTGTTTTGATGGAAAAATCAAGAAGGCAGGCGGGCCAACTTTTTATTTATTTCAGGCCTCGGCTTCCCAACGGAGAACAGACACCATTTGACACAAATCAGTCTTATCAAAGGGTTTTATTTTTATTTTTTTCAGGAATTGTGTTTTGGTTTTAAAGCAGAACACATTTAAAACTAAAGGTTTGCATTCCTTAAAGCAGGGGTTCTCAAACTTTTTGGACCCCTTACAAGGGTGAAACATTTTCTGGGACCCCCTCATAAACAACATTAGGTCATTTTAACCCCTGAATGCCATGGGAAGATTCTTTTTTGTTTGGTTTAATATGTTTGTTTTATTAATGCATTGTTCCTATCTGCATTTTTTAAATAAAAATAAAATTAACAATTTATTGACACTTTTTAAGGACCTTCAACATACGGCTCACATTCATGCATTCACACAGGCGGTCAGACATGAACATTCTTTAAACATAAAGAGTCCTCCTGAGGTGCCAGGCTTTTAACAGAGACTGTGCTAACTGAAACACAAAATACTTAAATACTGCTTTTTATCTTCATCAACTAAATAAAAACATCTGAATAAACATCAAGAACTTTACCAAATATTTCATTTCTTAAAATCATATACAAAGGACAATAAAACAAAAAGTGTACCTCATTTTCAACCTCATTCAAATCACACAAAGAACGTATACGGTCCTCCTCTAGAACTGAACAAAAACGTCTAATTTTCAGTGTTAAAGGCAAAGTGCCAGATCTAAATTGTGCACAGACAAAGCTTTGATGTTTAGATAGCTTCCATGTAAGGCTCAGGACCACAAACATCCTTTATTTGAATATAGGTTCGTAATTTTGGTATGCGTAGAATGTCATCTGCCCAGGTGGTTTTGGCCGTCTGTATTTGGGAAAGTTAAAAAAAACATGTTTTTAAATCCTTCTTTTTCACATTTAAATCCCTCAGTTGGGGTCTATCTAAAGGGGAACAGCAATGCTTTGGTCTGAAGTCCTCGGTCTTGTAACTCCACAAGCCCCGCCCCTTTTCTGAGGTGTGTCTCAGATCAACTCATTTTGAGGCTGTCTCTTTAAATCCTTCAGTTGGGGTCTATATAAAGTGGAACAGCAATCCTTTGAATTCCTCCTCCTTGTAACTCCACAAGCCCCGCCCCTTTTCTGTCTCGGGTCAACTCGTTTTGAGGCTGTCTCTTTAAATCTAAACGAGACGCTTCACACCCCGCCCACCACCAGCTTCCAGAGCCGTCCATTCTGGTTTGATAGAGGGGTTTACGACTATATAGCTGAGCAGAAACTTTTTATTTACACATTAATGAAAAGACGTCAACAAGGGAAGACATGTCCATCGGAGCCTCACATGTTGGAGCCAGAGGAGAATGAAGACCACCAAATTATAGTTGGTGAGTCCATACCTTAGAGAAGATTCACGACCAAGAATTTATTTTTTAACATGCTTCATTTCTTTTGAATTCACAGTAAATACTTTACGAGCATCTTTTAATTGCTGGTAGCTCACATACCACAGCTCATTCCACTGTTATGCTTACATTTACTCAAAAAACAAAAAAAAAGATTGTATAAATTTGAGTAATTTTATGTTGAAATAATCCTATAACTTCCCTCTCTTTTTAAAGCTAGTGTCAGGCAGGTCTGACCAGTTGAGATGTGGATTCTGAATGTAGACCCTCCGTCCAGTCAGACAGACCCTTGGCCAACAGAGGCTCAACAGATTCACACTAATCTGCTAAAAATCACCCGTACGGCATTTCTGCAAACACGACTTGCATCTTTAAAGATTAAACGCACAAAAAAGCCAAAATTGTGTTTTTATTGAACCAGTTCAGCTTGTTTTTCTATTTGTGGTTATTTTCATTTACATGTTTGCTTATTCTTCCATTAAAGCAACTCTGTGTGTTTATAATTCCTCAGAGACGCTCCCTAATGTATGTAGGCACGAATATAAAAACTCCAATCCTTGCTGAAATTGAATCATATTTATTTGAGTGGCTTACATGATAATTACAAGGAGGGGGAAAAAAAAAAATCATTTCACTTTAGTCTGAGGTGCTCTAATTTTATAACGTTCAGCAGTGGAAAAATTAGAAAAGCTAATTTACCTAATCTGTTTTTTTATTGCAGGAAGCGGTGTTTAGGTGTTTTGTAACTCGTCTCCAGCTGCTGTTCATTGCAGCTCCTCAAAGGAAACGGCTTATATTGGAAGTGACTGTGCTGAATGTTAGAGGATCACTGTTAATATATTTGTTTTTGTTTTTCTTTATTCTGAATTTAGCTTTGACTATTTAGATTAGAAAAGGTGCCACACCTGTAACAGGTGCATCATTGAAATAAATTTCACTCTTTCATTGATTAAGGTCAAGAAAGTCGCTCTGCTTTGTTTATTTGATCAGTTTTATTAGTTAACTGGATTTTTCAAAACACAAATGCTTCATATTCGTTATAAAAAAAGAAACATAATGTCTGCTTGTTTTATATTTCTCTGAATAAACTAAATTTTTGGCCTCTTTTTAACAAAAACAAAATATTGTCTTGTTTTTAAGGAAAGACAAAAAATAATTTTCTATTTATTATCTCACTGCTACATGTTTAGGTAATTTTTTAAGGATAAACATTAATGAGAAATACTGATATATTTTGCATTATTGAAAGTATAAACGTCCAAGTCTGACGTCTCATTTGTGGCACTTTTTCACTGTTTTTGCAGCTGAAGATTAAAAGAGTTTGTGGTTCAATTCCCAGTTTGTTGAGCTGACATGTAGTGTTTGAGCCAAACACTGAAACTCCACTTTACCTCTGATGTGCTTATGACAGAAAAAATACTCCAGATTTACTCTAAGGGTGTATTCACACCAGCTTTGTTTAGTCCGCTTTAATCAAACTCTAGTTTGTTTGTCTGGAAAGTCTGGTTCGTTTGGGGAGGTGTGAATCGAACTCTGATGCGGATCAAAAAAGCAAACTCTGGTCCGCCTCCAAACGTAGGTCTTGGTTTGGTTGAGGTGAAATCTGGTGTGGTTCGATTGCATGTGTGAACGCCAAGCGAACCAGTGACTGCTCCAAAAGCAGGAAGTGGACTATAACGCAGGTCATTCTGAGTAATAAAGTTATTCATATTTTGTAAATACCTCACTGGATGAAGGTGAACATCACTGCTGTGAAGTTGGATGTGCTCCTTCTCAGTGAACGCTGCCTTGTGTGGGAAAACAACATTTTCCGCAGTTCAGCCTCATCCTTCTCTCGTGCTGAGCTCATTGTTGAAAACTGTTTGACGGATTTGCCAAAACCAACAAAGTAATTCTACAACCACTAAAATCTGATGTCACTCCATGTTTGTTTACATTTTGTGAAGAAGGAAGTTGCGCTCTGCGTCTTCTTCTGAGGTTTTCATGTTGATTCCTTCAATGGGTCTTGGTGCAGCGCCCCCACAGGTGAGGGGGGAACAGGTTGGTAACAGAGTTTAGTTTGTTTGACACAGAGCAGTGTGACCAACTGAAAATGTAAATCTTGCCATTTTGGTCCCCAATCGAACCGAGTCTACCGGACTATCAGGTGTGAATACGACTTAAGAGAAAAAAGTCAAATTGCATGAATGTTGGTGTGAATGGGTGAAACGTAAAGTGCCATTCATGTCATATTGACCAGTTTGCAACATTTTGTTTTGCTTCATATT
Organism: Cynodonichthys magdalenae; assembly: GCA_031762555.1. NCBI lineage: Eukaryota > Metazoa > Chordata > Actinopteri > Cyprinodontiformes > Rivulidae > Cynodonichthys > Cynodonichthys magdalenae. The sequence goes on from JARVJO010000269.1 coordinate 2,094,830, forward strand.
ATTGTTTTGTTTCATTAATTTAGGCACCTGATCCAATATTTCATTAAATTTTAGGGGTTTTGTCAACATTTTATAACACATTACAAATTACCCGTAATGAACATTATCTGCACCCTCAAATTCCTCGCCAAACCCTGAATTTCCTTGGTAGTTTCCTTGCTCTGCAACATTATACTGACAGACATTCAGACGTTTTAGTTGCCAGTTTGTTTCCTGATGAAACAGCTTGAAGAGGTTTGTCGCTGGTAATAAAGCACAGCATAAGGCTGATGAATTATTTTCCACCTTGTGTCATTAAAGAAAAAGCAAACTTTACCAGATGATCTGCTGCTGCTAATTGTAATCTACATGTCTCAGTGACAATAAGCATGACAGAAGAGGGTGTAAGCTGCTTATCTGGGCGGATTTCATTATTTGTTGCTGCGTCGTCTTGTTAAGATCTGAGGATCTCGAAATGGGAGCTGTGAGTCGTTGCTGTCTCAGATATGACATTATATTTTATAGCACCATTACGAATACAACTTAATAACAACGGTGTAATATTTTGATAAAGTTAATATTCTGAGTGTATTTTTTTATTGGTATCCTGTTTTAATCTTTGGCCTGAGATGTTTCGGTGCACGTTGGCACGCCCCTGACTACGCATGAAACAATTATCCTTCGTTACAGGACAACTACTGTTTTCTATTCTGAAACTCCATCTAATTATGTCCTAACTTACTGTGGTCTCAACATTCAGCCCAGAATCTTGTCTACCTCTGCAGTCTATGAGGCATGTGATGAAAGCTGCACTCCATGATGCAATCAAAGAGCAAGGCTCATTTTAGAAGTAGTTCAAACAAGAGGGGTAAAAACGCGGCATGTTTAGTGGGCTGGTTGAGGGTGAACTGGAAAAAAAAATGATTACAATTCATCTAGTTATTCTTGCGCTGCGGCACGCAATAATTGCAGCGATGAAATGACCACAGCTAATAATCTTTAAGCATAATGAGGATGAAGAAAACAACAAAATCAATATAAAACGTGATGGAATCAGTCAGACTGGTTTTAATTTAAACCAAAAAGTTTTATTTAATTAACATATCAAATTTAAAGTATAACTTTTTATTTTTTAATATTATGATTTTTTTTTATTATTATTTGTGTTTTGCAATAAAAAAGCAGTCTTTAGACTAATTTTCTATTACAGTTGTGGTTAATAAAACAGAACACAGTGCAAATAGGGGCCAGTTATCGGTGTTAATAAGCAATATGTGGCATTATTTAGGCACTAAAAGTAATAAAAAAATTTAATTTTGCTTCTAAAGAAAGCAAATTATGGTGCCCGTCTGGTGATATTGGATTAAAAAAAATAATAAAAAATCTTGTGGCCACAAGATAAATAATGCATGGCCATGAGATAGTTTTGAGCAGCCATGACGTCTTGTGAAAGATAGACCACATTGTTTGAATCAGATTATATGCAAATATGTTATTGTGTTTAACTGTTCAAATGTACCCCACACTTATTGTTTTTATTATTATTATTTGTTATGTTCAATCTAAATGGTTCCTCTTTCACAATATTTATGAGATGACAGTGAAAGCCCTACGTGTGTTTGGAAACAGATTTTTAAAATTTATTTTATCAACTTGTCTTCTGAAGATGCTGTGTTGAAGGATCAGTGGATCTGTGTTCGGCTACTCCACCTAGGCTGCACTGTCGAGCACAGATCTACTGAGAAACTTGCTGTTTCAGCAACATTTAAGAGGTTAAACAAAGGTTCATAATTCATTTCAATAAATTATAAGTTAAGAAGGGCATGGACATTTCTTTTTTTTGTTTCGAAAAAATATTGAACCGTGAGACTAACGTAACGAACCGAACTCAATCTTGAATTTTCTGTATGGTTGCACCCCTAATATATATATATATTTATCCAGTGTCACCTGACGAGCTACGCAGCAAATAAATCATGTGATACATTTTTCATATTTTGGTTTTAATACCGTAATACATTGAAATTGTGGTAATTTTGCTCAACATGGCTGAACTGTTAGAATCTCATAAACTCAAACGACGGTTAAATTGACATCTTCCACATGTCAATTTGTAGTTAATGCAGCTTCAGAAGAACTATACTGTTTTTTATAAGATGCTTATTATTTGTCTATTATAATGTAATGAAAATATTGGCCAGTCAGAGTCGAGACTTTGTGTTTTTCATTTTATTTACAGCAACTATAACCTCTGAGTGACACATTATGTATCAGTCCTGCTTATAATACACTTATTAAGTGCTAATTACCACAGTTCACCTTAAAGAAGAGGTATGTTATAAAGAACCACACATTCAGCCTTGTGATTTTCTGAGTGTACCTGCGTGTGTTTGTTTCCTCAGCCTGAGCAACAACAAATGTTTGTGTCTTAGTGAATGCGCGTGAGGCTTCCAGAGTTAAAAGGATCTCAGTGCTTCTGTGGCGATGGTGGTGGTGTGGGGGGACATGGGGGGTGCTGTTCGAATCTGCTTTAGAGAGATGGAAAGGATTGAAGGCGTAGAGCCGTGATTGGCAGGTGGGATGATGCGGCCCTGGCTCAGCTGCAGCGCTGAGATGTAGGCTGCTACTGATTGACAGTCGAGCTCGGTCTGGGAACCTGGATTGGCCACAGGAAAGAAAGAGAGAGAGAGAGAGAGAGAGAGAGAGAGAGTGGAGAGAAAGAACCAGAAAAGACAGAAAAAAAACATAAATTTCAACATACATATATCCAGCCTTAACATTCTGCTGTCTTTTTCTGTTTCTGAATAGTTCAACACTGCCATCTATTGTAAACCAGGATGGTCCTTTTTCCAATTTTTTTTTTTTTTTTTTTTTTATATTTCTGACATCTGGCTTTGTTTTAAACAAGCTTCTATCTTTTTAGTTATGTTGAAAAAAAGTTGAATAAAGGGAAAGAAGCAAATGAGAATAAAGCTGTCAGAGGAACAATAAATGAGTCATGAAGAAAAGAAATATATTACCGTATGTGAGGAGCTCCTGAAAACACAGTAATAAAGGTTTTATTTTAATGAACCGGTTACTGATAAAGAGTTAAATTGTTTTTTTTAGAGATTAGATGTACAATATTTAGGAGTAAAACATTGCTTTCCAGATTTATTTGGGAAATAACTTCTTAAAATCTACTCTTTGTTATTGATAATTACCTCATTTTAATAACTTTATCTCACGTTGTTTACCTTCTGATGTGTCTGGTTATATTTCTTTGTCTTTTTTTTTTTTAATTATGCTTTTTTAAAACAATTCATTCATGTTGGTATAGCTGGAAAGTAAAGCTTAAAATGTTGACTTCATTTTGTATTTTAAGAAACCAAATTTAATCCTTTTTTTTCCTTTGTGTTTTAACCTTATTTAGAGTTCTGGCCTCTTTTGGCACTTCCTGTGTGAAAACTGAGCTTTAACTGGGCGTTTTGTGGTATTTGGACTCTCTGTACCCACTTACAAATAAAAATCAACAACAACACAAATTGTCTGTCTTCGGCAGTAAATTGTGACCTGGAGGTCCACACAGAAAGGTTTTTTTAGTCCCTCCAGCTTTCACTCCTGTCAGTTAAAGACTCCAGCTTGCTGTGTTTTTTTTCTGGAAGCCCTTCTGCCCTCTGCTGTAGGGAGAACAGGATGCATGCAGCTCCTATAGATTTTATTTTATTTTTTCTTAAATAAATGCTTAAGTTCTGTTAAAAAAACATCTTTGGAATCTAAAAAACTGAGTGATGTAAATGTGTTTGTATGTCACAGTTTGTATATTGTTTGTTGGTTTTTACAGTTCTTCTATAAGAACTCAGTGAAGTTCTCCAGTGATGTGAGTTGTATGTTTTTTATTTGATTTTCTAACTGACCATAAAGAAATAAAGAGGTTTTTAAAGACATAATGTGTCTCTTCGAGGCTGCAGGGAACTGTAGTCTTTTCACTCTAAAACAATTTCCAATATTGACGCCTACGCTTTCACAAAAGCCTTTTGGCCTGAAAGTAAAACACTTTACCTGCTTTGTGCAATTATTTTCTAACAAACTAACACATGAAACTGTCTGCCTGCAATTATTATTGTACCAAAACTTTTTTTTTAACTTTTATACGTTCACTAAGTCAGTGTGTCCTATAGAAAACAAACTGCAGACAAGAAATAACATCATTATTTCAGTTAAAACTGGCATTCACTGATTGATGAACTGTTTTAGGTTCTTTATGAGATACAGCATTTTTTTATCAACATGTCAGTTTGAATCAAAACTTTCTGTCAATCTTTGTAAAATGCAAAATTGTTAGCGGCTTAAAATAACTGAAAAGTAATAGAGAGAAGCTTCAGTGCAGCTAAAAAAAAGCTTGAAATGTTTTTGTTTGCTTGGTTCAGTTGCTGTAAACAGACAAATAAAAAAAGTAGATGCTGCAGCTTTCAGTTTAAATTTAAAACAAGAAGTAGGAAAGTTGGAAGAGTTCTGGGATTAATTATCACCAGCTTCCAAAGGCGAAGGTGGAGTGAGAATGTTTTTACCTGAGTCTGGATTGTTGACTAAATATCTCATGAATCACTAAAATGATTGCTGCTGATTTAAAAGTGTTTTGTTCCTGTGTTTAACCTTGTCACATTGCATTTGTAAAATGGACAAAAATATGGTGCGGTATGAGGGCCAAAATAAAGACTATTGCGCAACCAGCGGTTGCTACATCCTTGTACCAGGAGGCTATATCTATCTAAGCCAGCTATTGATCTGATTAATGATAGGCCAGCACCGCTAACTGAGCAGCTGGTCCCGTTAACGGAGAGGCCAGCGCTGGCAAATGAGAAGGAGACTATTCATTTGTGTTAGCATCGGAGAGGCTAGCAACTAGCATTGATAAGCTGGCATTAGCATCGAGAGCCTAGTGACTAGCATGAAAAAGCTGGCGTTAGCATGGGAGAGGCTAGTGACTAGCATGGATAAGCTTGCGTTAGCATTGGAGAGCCTAGTGACTAGCATGGATAAGCTGGCGTTAGCATTATAGAAGCTAGCGACTAGCATGGATAAGCTGGCGTTAGCATTATAGAAGCTAGCGACTAACATGGATAAGCTGGTTTTAGCATTGTAGAAGCTAGCGACTAGCATGGATAAGCTGGTGTTAGCATTATAGAAGCTAGCGACTAGCATGGAAAAGCTGGCGTTAGCATTATAGAAGCTAGCGACTAGCATGGATAAGCTGGTTTTAGCATTGGAGAGGCTAGCGACTAGCATGGATAAGCTGGTTTTAGCATTGGAGAGGCTAGTGACTAGCATGCCTAGGCTGCTCACCTACTTTAATAGACACTAACTTTTTTTACTAAAAGAAACTTTCTCAACAAAAATGGTTGACATACAAAACCTATAGACGAAATGCACTGACAGGTGATCTTTAGACAGAATTTATTGTTCAACATGACATCAAGCATAAATCTTAAACATAAAACATATTACTGTGAAGCAGACAGCTTTACCAATTGAGGTAGCAGCTGCGTTTGCCCTTGTGTTTTGGTCAACAGCTGTGATATTTTTCTCTTTAGGCGAATTATGAGAAAAGCCAAAACTATTAAGTTGTGGCTTTTAAGAGAAAATCTAATTTATAGAGAAAGTTTTCTTTATTCTAAAAAGTTAGTGTCTAATAAAGTAGGTGAGCAGTCTAGGCATGCTGGTTGCTGGCCTCTTCAATGCTAACGCCAGCCTATCCATGCCAATGGACAGTGGAGGGAGTTGGCAATCCAGTGAGTCGCTAGCCTCCGATGCTAACTCAAATGAATAGTCTCCTTCTCAGCACCGGTGCCAGCTGCTCAGTTACCGGTGCCGGCCTATCATTAATCAGATCAACAGCTGGCTTATGAATAGATATAGCCTCCTGCTACAAGGATGTAGTAGTCTTAATTTTGGCCCTCATACCACATCATACAAAAATACTATTAAAGGAGCATAACACGGACATGATCAGATGTCCAATTACAAATGACTGAGTAGAATGAGAGAGGTCAGTTTTGCTGGGTTCCAGGTGGTCTGAATCAGGGTGGGAACCATTGTGTGAGGCTAACAGGAAGAGGGGACCAGCTATCTGAGGGCACCAGCTGTCCGTGAGGATGGGCAGGTCCCCCGACTTCCTGTTTCTCAACACTTTTTGTGCCCCGGAGCAAAACAAAACCAGCTTTCCTTTCCAGTTAAAGAATCATTACACATCCCAAACAGCTCTCCTCTGTGTCCATCCTGCTTTCTTTTTGCTGTTTTCACACTCAAATCTTTTATTTGTTTTTACTCCTTTATCATTATGTTCCTCTACTCCTTTTCCATCTTTTTATGCTTATGTTGACTTTTTGTTTTGTTGGCCTAACTTTTTCCATTTGCAGTTTAAAGTGTGAGCCTGTATGCAGTGTGTGGAGTAGTATGAATTATGCATGTTATTGCATGTGGATTGCATGCAGTAACTCGCAACATACTTTCGTGATGGCATTATTGAAAGATAAAAAGGAAAAAAAATAATAAAAAAAAAGCCTGAAAATCATGTGTGACAAATGTAGTTTAAATGAGAAATTTAGATTTTACTTTCCTCAGAGGACACTATCTTGCAGAATTAAAAATATATTCTTACTGGTGTTTTTTTTTCTAAATCTAATGAAACCAGCATTTTGTAGTTTATAAAATAAATATGAAATGCATCTAAAGTATCGCTTTGAAAGTTCCCGCGAGGTTCCTTCTCTGTACACCTCTGTGATTTGTTTTACCTAAATGGAAATGGTGAAGTCGTGATGACAAACATGCAGCTCATGAAAAAATGAAGAGTGAGGCGCAACAAGAGCTTTTAACAGATACACTTTGGAAAGGTCAAAAAGATGAGTTTTAAAGAAAAAAGAAGTTTTATTAATAATAAATAGACGTAGAACAGTAGAGGAAGAGCTCTGCTGTTAGCAGCACAGATCTGTGCACATATGCAACAAGAATAATGTCAAAATAAAACAACAGACATCTTTTTTTGTAAAGTAAACACCAGCACGTGTCACATTTACATAAGCATACACACTTCAAAATACACACAGCTTTACATGTGTGCATGTGGAGTTATTGACACATGCAGAAATCCATATTTATATATAATACAGTGTGCTGGAGAACCATCCATCTCCATAGTCTATGAAAGACCTGCACTACTTTACTTAAAGTATTAAATGTTTATGTGGCACTTCTTCTCTCAGTAAACCTTCTCTACACACATGCACGCACACACACACACACACACACGTGCACAGAGAACGCCCCGGTGTCAGTATTATTTAAGAAATTCACCAATTCAAAATTCCATAAAAACACATTCAGTCTGTCTACTCTTTGGTAAAGTAAGTCGTTACTACAGTACTTGTTCAAGTCTAAGTTACAAAGTGCTTTACATGAAACAAAAAGCAGCTAAAATAAACAGAAACAAGAAAAAGTAATATGTTGTTTTTTATAGGGCTGTTCCCATCTGTAGGGGACATCACAGCAAACACTGGCAGCTGTTTTAAGTCAGATGTTCTGATGCAGCTTCAGGGTTATAAGACCGCAGCTCTAACCACTGAGCTACCATGACCCCTGACCCTAAGAATATATATATTTATTTGGGGTGCAACGATACAGAAAATTCACGATTTGGTTCGGTTCGATACTTTAGTCTCACGGTTCGATATTTTTTCGATACAAAAAAAGAGCTATTTCCATGCACTTCTCAACTTGTAATTTTTT
>JARVJO010000269.1:2126767-2151550 GCA_031762555.1 Cynodonichthys magdalenae
AGTCTCTTGGAGGAGAGACGAAACGTTTCATTAAAAAAAGAAGCTGTCCAGAGGACCTACTTATTTTTCCTTTTGAAACCAGAGTTTGTTTCCCCTGTTGGTTCAGACCTAGCCTGGGAAAAACCAGTCCCTTTTTCTACGCTATGCTTCGTACAGAGGGTCCGTAACCTCGGCTAGTGAGAAGTGATGTCTTCCTGGAGGTGTGGACTTTGTTGAAGTTTAAAACGATTGGATCTGATTTATCCAATTGCTAATGTTTAGCTGTGACGTGTGTAGCACGCCAGCTCGACCAAGAAGGAGGGTATGCTAAGAAGCTAACCGGAAATTGTGCGCGCTGTAAACAACCATCCCCTACTGAGTAGAGAGAATTACCGAGCCGAACAAGAGTGCTGCAGGCTTTGAGAGACAATTTTAGTTTAATTTAGAAGCCTTGTCAACATGAACTGGCTTCATTCACTTCCTTTGCTGCAACTGCTAAACAACAGGCAGACTAAAACAGCGCAGAAAATCGACATCGTTCACAACTCCTCCTTCTGTTTGCTGATTGGCCCTTTTGAAACCGAAGAAATCGTTGTCGATGGGAGAAATCCCAGACGGAGCAGCAAAGGGAAACTAGAATGGAGCAGAACTGTGTAGGAAGGCAAGCCATGTAGCCAACTTAGCAACTTTGTCGCTAGATTTAGCGAGTTTTCAGAGCCATCTAACGACTTTTTTTTCCCCAAAAAGCAAATAGTGACAAATCTAGCCACTTTTCCCGGTGTTCTTGGTGACTTTTGGAGGCTTTGGCGACTACATTTTCCAAGCATTGTCCGCAGCGAGTGGTGTGCCTCGTGACATCTAACAATCTGCAGAATAAATTTAAGATTCTCACAAAATGCATTCATATAATGTATATCTAAGCATTAAAGTTATAAAATAATTTTTATGTCATTAAGTTCAATTGCAGTTCAAACGTATTTAGTGTTTTTTCTATTTAACATTTATATACGTCTCTCCTATAGCTTAGATCACAACTTTTGGCAAACGTCCAAATAGACAAATTATTTGATGATGTCATCTAGTGACTTCTAGTGTCTTCCGTCATTTCTGTCCAATAGGAGCAATGATTGTCACCCGCATGGCTTTGTTTACAAAAATAAGCACAATGGGAATGCAAACATGAAAAAAAAGTCAGCTTTTGGTTCAGACCAAAACAAGCAAACCAAAGGAATTCCTGGTGTGAATACACCCTTAATATCTTTGTGCTATTAAACCTCAACTTTAAATCTAAAATCATCCCTAGTCTGTGATTGCAGACAAACGAAATGCTTCTTTTATAACAAATTAACTATTTGATTTGTGTGAGTATAAATGTTTGTGAATAAGCATGAAAGATAAATACATTGTAAAGCTTTGCAGCAGACCTTAAAGTAACTGTGTAAAAAAGTTGCAGCATTTTATTTTGTTTCCTCTGTTGTGTCTTTTGTCCCTAAGCTGAACCCATTTCCTCTGCATCATTTAACGTTTGGGTTCTTTCAGTAGCTAACAGCTCCGTCTCGTCTTTTGTCTCCTCACAGCGATCGGTCGGACGTTGATACCCCGTTATTTCAGCACGGTGTTTGAGGGCGGCGTCACCGAGCTCCACTACATCCTCAAACACTCCAAGGAGTCCTTCCACAACTCCTGCATCACCCTGGACTGCGATCAGTGCACCATGGTCACCCAGCATGGGAAGCCGATGTTTACAAAGGTAACACCTGACCCCTGAGCTTCTCCCTCCCTAAATAATTGATCACAGGCTATGATAATGGCCCGATAAGGTGTTAGACCAGTTAAAGATCAAACACATTTAAACGCTTTGATTCTTCTCCTCTATGCCACACCCCTCATCTCCACCCCCTGCTGTCTTTGTTTTTTTTTTTTTTTTTTTTTAAATTATACTTGACAGTTTTATTACCATACATGGAAAGGTGCTTGTGTCGGCATGAATAAAACATGAAACCCAGAGTGACCCGTTTGATTTGTATACATTTTAAAATGTCTATTCTTGTTCTTTAAAAGAGTGAATATTTATCTACGACACTAATGCAAGAGTGTGTAACGTTCTGGTTAACCAGGTCAGCTCTAAATCAAAATGACCGAGGCAATAATATTGTTGCGCTGTTCAATAAGTTTGGTCTAATTTTACAAATTGTTGTTTTTTTTCTCTACTCTTACCAAATAAATCTCATCATTCAGTCCTGCTAAATTAGGACTTGCAGTTCAAGGCTGCATGTAAATTTATCAGCTGATATATTATTGGCTGGATATTTTCAAAGTGTAAATGCATGTATTAGATTTTGTGTAGTAAAGCTGCACACTTGCATTGATGTTCCTCACTTATCGAAAGGTCAACCTCCTTCTAGACCTCCAAATCCACCGGAGTTTCTCATGTTAAAGAAACGAGGCGATCCCTGAGTCTGCAGCAGCTCAGGAGGCATTGCTTTCAGGATAAGAGTAAGATGTCTGTAGATTGTCGTGATGCACAGTTGAAAGGAATGAAAGTGGAGAAATGCTAATTGTGCAGGTAAGAAAATCCAAACTTGACACAAAAGTCCTCTGAAAGCAGTAACGCTGAGCTCATCGGGCTTTTGTCTTTGGGGACAGAATCCCTCCGTGAGGCGAGATGAATATCTGCCTCACCGCAGTCTGATCCAGATGGCTCGCTGACTCCGAGGGTTCTTCTGCTGACTGTCTAAATGAATCCGAGGCCAGATACCTTGTCAGCGCCGAGCAGCCGAGCTAAAGGGATTCCATGTTCTCTGTAGCATGAACCCTGAGCTGAGGCACCGGACCAGATTGTTCTGACATTAAACGACTGCACGCCCTCTTGTTTTTTGGGGCTCCGCAGTGTGTGCTCACTCTCGGGCTTGGGTGTGTAGCAGAGTCTGAAAATTACATTTTTGGGTGACCTGCTAAAGGGCGTGAAGCTACAGCGTGAAGACAGAACTGAGAAAAAAGTTTTGTAGATTTTTGCATTAAATTTCTTGATAATGTCACAACATTTTTGACGTTATATGTACCGAAATGTTATACAGGGCCGGAGACAGAGGGGTGGCGTCCGGTTGGCCATCCCAGGTGCCACCCCTAAATAACTGACAAGTGGGTGTGGATCTTGGATTTTGAATTTATATTTATATTTTGTGAAAGATTGATCTATGATACTACTGTACTATAAACTTTTTTTAAGCTTTGTATACTCAAAAATGGCTGAAATACAGCCCTTTGTGAAATTAGCATCAGTGGTTAGCTTAATTTGAGATTAGCATCAGTAATCGACATTTGATCATTCAAAGCTACTCCGCAACAAATTTCCACTTAATAAGTCTTAAAATGGCTGAATTATAGCCTTACAAAATTAGCATCTTGAATTTTTGATTAGTATTTAGTTGTGATTGACATTCAGCATGTTTTTTTTTTTGACTATTCTTAGCTATGATCACACAAACTTTCCGCGTATTGTTTCCTAAAACAGCTGAGTAATTTGTATTTAGATGTGACGGCCATCTTAAATTTTCCAGTCCAAAAAAAAGTCCAGAGGGTTTTTCTTTTTTTGTACGTGCACACCTAAAAACCACCTTGGCCACCCCTGTGCCACCTAGAGCTGGGCAATGTTGGCAAAAAATAATGATCACGATAAATTGTGGTATTTAGCTAATAACGATTAATATGACGATCCCTGGACGCCCTCATATCCTAGTCACATGACCAATTTAAATCACTCTAATAGGAAAGATTTGTTCTCCATAAAATCTGTTTCAAATTGTATCAAAAGTACAGACTTCAGGCCATACAACAGTTTTTAAATTGTGTCGATAGGCCAAGTAAAACCAAAGTTATAAAGAAACGCTTATTTTAAATTTATCGTTTTATTTGAAGCGGAGAGGAGCACCGAGTCTGCCTGGTGGCATTAATTAACCGTAAAGTGCCAAATGAAAAACGATTGAAGCTTTTTTTTGACGATTATTTGCGCACGGTATGATTTTGCCCAACCATAGTACCACCCCTTGCAAAAAAGTCTAGCTCCGCCCTTGAATATTATAGTTTTGTCACTCTCTTTATCTGTTCACTAAAATTACAATTTCTATAAATTCTTATATTAAGTAGTATTACACTATTATACCCATCATTTTATCATTATGAAGCAATATGCGAAATATCTAGGCAGCTGCAGTAATAGAATTTACATTTCTGTTTTAACAGATCACATTTTTTAATTTTAATACTGTGAAATTGTGGTACTTTTGCTCAAGGTTATACCAACCCAATTCAAGAGTCTATTTTATCAATAAAATGTGATGCTGTTCCAGTGCAGACCATTTCTATGGGCAGGTACTGTGTTGAATGTGTTGGTCATGTTTGTGTGTTTGATTCTGAATGGTAAAGATAAATTTTATTTACTTGTACGTATGTGTAAACAAGTGTAGGTTGAGGAGACTCTTTGTGTTATTGAGTTAATAAATGAGTGTGAAATAAATGCAGTAATATAAATTGGAAATTTCTTTTCATGCTGTTTTTGTTCATGCTTTTTTTTTTGGAGGGGGTTATAAACAAGGCTTCTCGGAAACAGCAAAAAAAAAAAAAAAGCAGGAGGAAGAAAAACATAATATATTACAAGTGTCAGATATTACTCGAACAAAATAGGAGCAGAACGGGCTGGGCCTGGTCAACAAAAAGCTAAATTTGATGCTCGCAGCCCTGCTCTCTTTTCATCTTCACCTAAATTGGATGAGAAGAATTAATTCATTAGAAAAAAGGAAAAAAAAAAAAAAATTCCAATAACGGAGCGTGTTCTGTCTGAGCTCCCAGCAGCAGCGAGCCTGCAGCTCTGGAGGCCCGAATCTCAATCAGCTCTGCCTCGCCTCGCTTTCCTCAAACACCACCGCCGCCCCCCGCCTCAGCCCCCCTCGCTCATCCTCCTCCCTGACTTGCCAGCTCTCTACTCCACCGCTCTCTCTCATCCCCTCCACCCTCTCCACCCCCGCTCCCTCGAGACGCACACACACACACATAGACGCACACACCAACATCCTTCATCCCCAGAGAAATCATCCCCAGCTCCCAACTCCAGCTCTTGCTCTGCTTCTTTTTCTTCCTGCCTGTCTCTTTCTGTTCCTGCCTGTTCGTCGTCCACAAACTCTAATTCCTGCCATACTATCATTTTTATACATATACATATATATAAAGTTGTGCTGCCATTTCTTAGATTTAATAAATTTAATTGAGGCATGAGCTCAAAAATATATCAAAATTGTGTTTTTTTTGTGCTTGAATAAAATTATTTTACTGTAAAAAAATGAACCATAAAGGAAAAGTGGGATAAATGAAACTGGCAGTAGTTTGTTCTCTAGATCATGTGCCCCATTGAATCTAACGTTTATTAAACAATTAATACCAGTAAAGTGAAATAAGTTTAAAGTCCAAGAGGAGCAGTTAATGAGGACCTCTGAAATACAAAACATCATGTGGATAATCATTTAGAGCTCCTCAGATTTGGAATAATTTATCAACAACAATAAAAGCATTATCCAGTGTTAGAGTTTTTACCTCTTAGTGCAGGTAAGAAAATCAGCTTTTACCCCTGTGAACACACCTGGAACTGGAAAATATTCTGTTCCTTTACATGAGTTCTTGCTCTTGTCCTTTGAATCAACTTAATTTGTGTTTGTGGGATGGCTTTGTTTGTTGACTTTAGTTTAAAAAGCTTACTGAAGGACTGGGCTTCCAAATTAGCCTTTTGGCCAGACAATGTCTGTACAAACGTTTTCGAACATGGATAAGCTGGTGTTAGCATCGGAGAAGCTAGCGACTAGCATGGATAAGCTGGTGTTAGCATCGGAGAAGCTAGTGACTAGCATGGATAAGCTGGTGTTAGCATTGGAAAAGCTAGCGGCTAGCATGGATAAGCTGGTGTTAGCATCGGAAAAGCTAGTGACTAGCATGGATAAGCTGGCGTTAGCATTGGAGAGGGTAGCGACTAGCATGCCTAGGTTCACCTGCTTTATTTGATACAAACTTTTTTGAATAAAGAAAACTTTATAAACTAAACTTTCTCAGAAAAGTCTCAACTTTATAGTTCTGGCTTTTCTCATAATTCGGCTAAAGAGAATAAAAACACCGCCGTCAATCAATAGGCAAACGCAGCTGCTAATTCAGCTGTCTGCTTCAGAGTTATATGTTTTTATGTTTAATATGTATGCTTATGTTGAACAATAAATTATGTCTAAAGATCACCTGTCAGTTCATGTCTATAGGTTTTGTATGTCAACCATTTTTGTTGAAAAAGTTTTCTTTTGTCAAAAAAGTTTGTCTAAGAAAGTAGGTGTGCAGCCTAGTCATGCTAGTTGCTAGCCTCTCCAATGCTAATGCCAGCTTATCCATGCTAGTAGCTAGCTTCTCCAATGCTAATGCCAGTATATCCATGATGATGATGATTATCCATAATGGTTGCCACAGCTAAGGAAACATAAACGAAACTGGCTTTTACCACAGCTGATTTTACAAATATTGAGGTAAAACTTGGTAGTAGCTGAGAGTCATCCAGAGCAGGTACCCTGAGCACAAACAAGACCTCACGATGTCTCATGAGGTTGTAAATACATCATTTTCAAGATTCAAGCTTAAACTCCATCTCTTTTCAGCATAAGACAATGTAAGTTTAAAACTTGTTTTGCTTATTAGTTTTCAAAAAGTGAGAGAAAAAATATACAAAATGTGTTCATGAACAGTTTATGTGAAGTTTCTAGCAACAGACTTCTTGTTATGTAAGGTTTGTGCTCTGGTCCTCACAGCTGGAACATTTGTTTTGTGTCTGAGTAAAAGTAGTTTTAATGGTGAGGTTTTTAACCTAAACTAGATTTTAATAGGTTTCAGTGGGGTTCGCAATTTATCTCAAGCTCCTTCTTCTGAATTCATGTCGTTCATAAAACAGCTGTGTTAGAGTCTAACGAAGGGGCGGAGCTTCTGAGGGGTAGGTGATGTTCTCTGGGTGCAGGTGGAAACTGCATGCAGGCCTCACACTGCTCAGAGGTGTTGACAAGGTGACACAGGGTGCCAATTTGAGCCAAATCTCCCACTCTCCCAGCCGCCTCCAGTATCCCAACACCTCCATTCAGTACCCAGCAGGCCCTGCTTTCCCCAGACCGGCATGTGTGTGTGTGTGTGTGTGTGTGTGTGGAGCTCTGAGGCCTCGGTTCTTGTTACCGGCGCCCAGCTGGGGTTTCTTCGTGCTGCGAGGCGAGCAAAAAGCAAAAGGCAAATTTGTGACACAATGATCTTCGTACAAGTAAATTCAATTCCAT
This sequence comes from Cynodonichthys magdalenae, assembly GCA_031762555.1. Lineage (NCBI taxonomy): Eukaryota > Metazoa > Chordata > Actinopteri > Cyprinodontiformes > Rivulidae > Cynodonichthys > Cynodonichthys magdalenae. Next base: position 2,134,087 of record JARVJO010000269.1, read on the forward strand.
GAAAATCTCTCAATTTTTCATTGAAAACAAATATATTTGTGATACTCACATGTTCTTGCTGGCTTTTGTCATATCAAGTTAAATTTGGTCATGGTTTTGTGTGGATCATCTCACACAATTAAGATGATTAATTTTTCTTCTGTATGTTATTCGACACGTATCTCATTCCACTATTCATATATCAAAAAGTTTGGCTCCTTCTGGACCTTCCAGGTATGACTTTTTTTCTGCAATTTAAACTTTTTGAGATATTTAGCCTTTTTCATCATTTTTATTTTCATTGAAAACCTTTCTTACACTTTTCAGCTTCATGCAGCTCCTCTTTTGCTAATTTTATCTTTTTATACTTTTTCAGCTGTGCTGTTGTTTTCAGCTATTCTGCTAATTTAAGCTGTTTATGCTTCTTTCAGCTGTTTTCTGCAATTTAAGCTACTTCTTCAATATGTTCAGCTAATTTTAGCTTGTGTTAGCTAAATTCACCTGTCAGTGATGATTTCAGCTACTTCTGGTTAATTCAGCAAACATTCTCTTTCTGTTTCTTTGTGCTATATTTAGCTTTTTCAGCTACTCTTTAGCTACTTTTCTGCAAATTTCAAGTTTTTTGGGGGCCGTTTTACAACAAATTGTACATCTTTTCTTGTTTTCAGCACAAATCTTTCATCATTAGGCATTCACGCTGTTTTTCTTTTGCGGAAAACACAAATTCTCTAGTTAAGATTGTTTGAACTTTTGCTTCACTTATAATCTATTCGCTTTAATAATTTCTTTGGAAATGATTGAATCAATCACCAGAGCTATACAATGTTAAAATATTACATTTAGTTGTCAGAAAGCTGAAAAACCAGAGAAACACCAAACAGTGTTTAGTTCAATTATCTAATTAATTGGGAATATAAAAATAAACTCAACACACGTAAATTAGCACATTTTTAGCTAAATACAAAAACGCTGACCTTCAGTGTTTTGAGTCACAATCAGTTTGTTGCTTTAACTGAGATTTAGTCGACTGATTTGGCTCATATTTACTAGAAACAGTGATAAAAGCTGATAATAGTCAATTTAACGACCTTCAGCTCTCCTGTTAATTGATTGTCAGGTTGAGGTACAGTATCGAATGGTGCCTCAGCAGCAGGACACTGTTATTCTTTCTTGTTCTTTATAGCCAGAGATCTCAGCCCCGTTGTGTGGAAGATTTATGACCCTGCTCTTAAATCAATGGGGGCTCTCTGTGAGGGGCTGTACCGTTTAATGGAACATTTTTTAATTCATCAGGATTTTCTTCCTTTTAGTTCTTATAAGGGAAAGCTATTTAGCTCAAAAATAATGGTCACAGCCTTTGTGAGAAAAAAAAATAGATTTAACCAACTGACTTCCTTGTGGTGAAATAACTAGCTGGTATGGTTGAATCTTCTCTGTGGAAAAAAATGGCCGGCTTGGCGGCATTTTTGTCTCCCCACCAGTCCCATGAAGACACATTCTTGCACATTTATTGCACTTAGTAATTAAAATTATTATTTTTTTAAAAGTCTGGTTGCAATTTAGGTGGTTTTCTTTATCAGTTACAAGGAAGCAGAAAGCTTGCAGAATAAAATAGGAGCGATACTGGAAGCTACGTTAAGGACACAGTTGGAGCGATGGAAGCAGGAATCAATAGTGCATTGTTGTTTTTACTGTAGGCAATAGACCTGGAAAGCATCATAAGACACTGACTCACTGGTAAATACTAGTCAGGCTCTTTCACTGCTCGTGGGTAAAGAACGCGGCTGCAAACATGCATACAGCCATGATAAAAAGAATTGTTTTTGTTATTTTATGCATGCCCTAATATTTTGGGTATTAATAGGAGTCACTTGCCAGGGGGCAGAAAAATAATCCACCATAATAATTGCAAGGCTGCAACTCACTTCAAAGAAGGGAAATAAATGTGAATGTTAAAGTTCAAATTTTTTTTTTTAATTATTATTATTTTAATTATTTAATTATTGTGGACTAATTATAATTCGTTTGAAAATTAAAATGCAAATGTGTGCCATTATTCTTTTATTTTTAAGTGCATTTTGCTTCAGAACAATGTAAAAATCTGCAGCTTTAACTAATAAAATCATGTCCAACATCTGAAAAAATCCACTTCTGAAAAGGTCCAAGAAGTTTTTTTTTAAAGTATTTAATTATTTAGACTGATGTCTAACATGAAATCTAGTTATTTAAAACTGTGGTGACACTGGTTTACATTAACCTTGTTTGTCTGTTAGCAAAATATTTCATAAACAACTGAACAGATTGGCTACAGCTCTGTCCCGTCACAACGCCAGATATGCTCAGCCCCAAATCTCTGGCATGAAAAGCTTTGTGTGTTTTGTGCACAATAATATTGGACCTTTTTCTATAACAGGTGCAGTTTTGATCAGATATGAAATATTTGATTGATAAAGAAACTTTTTTTTCCCCCACAGGAAGCACAAAAACCAAACAGTTTCCGTTTTTCGGCTCAAGACTGAGACGTTTTACGTTTAAGTCCTTCTTGAGCAATCGAGCTACTTTTTTTTAATTTATGACAGAGTGTGTTGGCACGTGAGCAACAGAGTTAGCTGTCTGGGACTTGGGTGGGTGAGACGGATGAGGAGGGGGAGGTTTGTGGTGGTGGGATGAAGAGGAAGTGGGGTGGGTTGGGGGGGCAGTATGGCCGCTAGCCTCTTTCTTGTTGATCCTCAGGAGACCATCTGCGCTGGGGGCATTGATTAGAGTGTGTCTGGTGGGATTACATCTTTGCTGTTGCCATGCCAACTAATCAGCTGATTTTTTTTTTTTCCCCCACATCTCTCTGTCTGTCTCTCTCTCTCTTTCTCTCCCTCCCGTCTCTTTGCCTGGTTGTCACAGCAACAAAACACGGGAGAAGCGTAAGAGCCCCGGCAAGAGCTGGATTCAGCTAAAGGGGCGAAAAAAAAAAGCTTTTTTTTTTTCCTTCTCTGTTTCCCCCACTCTGCCTCTCTCCGTCTCCTCCTAATTGGCAGCTCTCTCTGACCTGAAGTTCTTTTGTCTCTGGCGTAAACACACCCCTCTCCACATCACATTTATTTTTGCGTTTTAGAGGCCCAAGGACAGAGTAAATATTGGGTGCATAATAGCTTGCTTCATGCTACAAAGTCCTTGAACAAATTTCAGAAATGAGACAAAACACTTTCAGCGTTTTTATCAAAAATTAGGTCTGAGCAATAAACACGGGTTTATTTATCTATTATCTTCTGTGTTGAATGAAATTAGCCCCCAGCTCCCTGCCAGCTGATCGGGGGTTTCTGAAAGAGACATCAAGGCTGAGGAGAAACGTGAAGTAATGCTAAATATTTAATATGTGTCCAGGTTTGTACAGAGGGTCGTTTGATACTGGAGTTTGCCTTCGATGATCTGATGAGGATCAAGACGTGGCACTTTACCATCCGGCAGTACAGAGAGCTCATCCCACGCAGCATCCTCGCCATGCACGTAAGTCAGACATATATGCAGCCCACAGCATCTATACATCTCTCTGAGACACATTCAGAGACTGCTTTGCAAACTTAGAAATTGTAAAAGTAAATAAAGCAATTAAGGAGAAAAAAAACTTTTCTTTTCAAATCAAGATTGGTAAAATTGTTGTCCTCATGAGAAGGTTTTTGGACAAGTGACACGACTCCCAGTCAACACTGACCTGAATGTCTGTTGTCTCGTAGTTTATTGTGACATTTTTTTTTTTTGTCATCCTGACTTTTTCTTTTTATCATGTTGACAGTTTAAACAGTCTGTATTAAACACGGGTGTCCTTAGGATACTAATGATACTAACTGTACTGCACAAACTTCATATGGATTTTTTTACTTACAGTGTTCAAAATGTATTTTGCTCTATTTTAATATGGAGTGTTTATCTTTATTCTCTAATTTTACTTGAACAGTTGCAGCTGTAATAACTCTAGGATCAACAAAGTATGTCTGATTCTGAGTCGGACAGTGGCCTAGGGGTGTCCCAATACAACTTCTTCACTTCTGACACGATACTGATATTGATGCCTTGAGTACTGAGATATATCAGAATGAATCCTACATACTTTTATTAACTTTTTTGTAGTGTGGAATATTAAAAAGTCTTGGTCAGGTCAAACAGTAAACAATAAAAACAAACTATACTTTTAAAATGTAAAATGCTAATTCAAGGTCCCTTAAGTCGTTTATCCAAGCTGTTGGTTAGAAATCCTGAGCAGACTCCTGGAATTCAATTAAATTCAATTAAAAAAAGAAAAAAATACTTTATTGATCCCAGAGGGAAATTAGATGTTGTAACTCATTTAACTAGAGAGTTATTGTAGAGGGTGATAGCTGTGGACAGTTTGTATCGGAGTACTGATTTTAAATGCAGGCCAATATAATCCGATATTCATTTTTTGGCTAATATATCGGATATTGGATCGGGACACCCCTACAGTGGCCCTCATGAAACCAGTATTGGACATCCCTGATGTAATATACTATAAACAGTCTATGGTTCAAAGAAGGGGTGCACTGATAAATCTGCACCGACATCCTTCATTTTGAGACATCGGCGATCGGACAATATTTACACGACAGGCCGATCTTATCCACCAATCTTATCCAACTTTGCAAAGGTCTGAAAATCAGCTTGTGTCTTGTTTTTCTCTGCTGTGAGAGAGGGCTGTTCAGTTAAAACAAGTCAATGTTCAGTGTAATAAGATTGGAACATTGAAGGTGTTGTGTGATCATAAAACACCTGACAGTGACAGGTCAGGCTTTTTAAAGATCGGTGCAGCCTAATGCACATGCTCCACGCCTTGTTTCCTGTTTTTGATGGGTTTCATTAGCAGTGCTACAGCACCACCTACAGACCTGACATAATAACTACAGCATTCTGGGCTATTTGGTTGGATAAATACATTGTGGGGATAAACTGGAGTGCCCGGAGAAAACCCACGCAAGCACAAGGAGAACATGCAAATCTGCACAGAAAGACCCCAGGTCCGAACCGGGGATCGAACCCAGGATCTTCTTGTTGTGAGGACATTGGTGCTAACCACTGAGCTGTCATGCTGCCTAAATTAATTTAAATAGCATTGAATTAATAATCTTATTTCAACCAAACACAATCCGGTTTCAGTGGTTGAATGATATAAACCTTCCAAGGTAGCTTTAATTGACCTGCTAACTTCACAGGTCGGATTAAAATGTGGTTAGATTAATGTAACGTTTGCAACAGTTTTAGGTTTAATGCACAACCAGATTTTAAAGGTCATTTCATTAATTTTCTGAAGTATCATCTTGTGTGCTTAAAAAGAAAATCTAAATGAGTTTAATTAAAATGAACTACCTATGTATATAAAAAAACAAAGTTTTAAAAAATCTATCTATCTATCTTTCCCAAGTCTATTTATTTAAATTATGTATATATTGTATATAGTGTATTTATAATCAATTAAAATGATCAAGTATTTTCAGTTAAATATGCACCACTGGATTTAATCACAGATTGTTAGAAAGACATTAGAATAAAGTCGTTGGTTTATAGTTTTTTCAGCGTGTGTTTTCTGCCGTACAGCTAATTTACAGGAAGTTGTTCCCATTTGCATTTTAAATTAAGTCAAATTCATTTCTTCACCGTCTTGTAGTCACACTCGTAGTTCTAAAGGTATAAAAGCCAGTCTTGCGTTTTGGCCGAATCTTCATATGAATTTCACTCACCGATAAATTGGCCCCTCTGGGTATTCACGTTAATTCCTGGAGAGTGGGAGATTGTGGGGTATTGTGGGTCCTGGCCAGATCTTCAGTGATTTGTGTTTAAGTGTAAGTTCAGTCTTTTGATCGCTGCCCGGGCTAATGAAAGCAGATACAGACACAAGGGAGTCAGAACAGGGAAGTTGAAACTGCAGATTCTGGTACAAATGGAGCTGCTTTGGAAGGCCTTCTTTTTGATCTGAGTGCTGCCGCCCCTCTTTATTTTTATTTTTATTGTCTAAACTAGACCTCGTGAAGCTTTGAAAGAAAAGTTTGTATTCAGTTAATATTTCAAGTTTAATTTGCTTTGAAGCTTAAATCAGCTGTAATTTAATTCATTTTTTTAAAGCTTGGTATTTTATTATCAGACATCACAACCTGCAGTTCCTGTAGCTCCAATTAGATGATTACCTCAGAAAGTTATCTCCATAGAGTTAAACAACACTAGAGTGAGCCCCACCTGTCCCGTCCACTGCTACAACCTGTGACGACATACAGGAGCAAAGATGGCTTCCAAACAGGGCAACAGCTCACAGCAACTGTTTGATTAACAGCAAACCCAACTGGATCAGTGTCACAAATTATTTGTAATTATTTTTTACAATAAGTGAAAATAATTGACAGTTATGTTAATTTCATTCAGCAATCGTGTAAAACAGAACTGTAGGTGACGTAAGGAAAATATATCATTTATTACAGGGTTTCTCTGGATCCTTAAAACATCTTAAAAGGCATTGAATTCATCAGTTCAAAAATAAGACCTTAATTAGCCTTAAAATGTCTTAAATGAATCTTTCAATTGGTAACATTTATGTATCTTTTAAAATAATTTGCCGGATGCTTCTTGCAGCTTGTTTTGTGTTAAAATAAACGTTTGGGTAAAATGGTCAATTTTTAAAATTTTTATTTATTTATTTTTTGTTTATAGTGACGTTGGTTTTAAATTGAATTTCAAGTGGCAATGGGGTGGGGGCCGAACCCTTAATTAGTAACGATGATTTAAACTAGAAGTCAGTCAGTAACTTAGACTTGAAAGCTAGTTGAAGAATTACGACTTTAGCTAGTAATAATAACATATTTATTATTATTTATCTGTTCTGTAGTCAACACTTGTTCATTGCATACTTGAAAGGATGAAACTTGTTTCTACCGATATTGGCTAACCATCTTCTCAACAGGTCAGGTTTGTGTAACTGAAACCTAAAAATAGTCAAATATATATGTTGTTTACACTGTGTAAATGTTACATAAATCAGAAGCAATACCAGCTTGTATTATTTAATAATTTGTGCTAAATTGTAGCATGACTTAGCAAAGTGTTACCCTCTGTATAACAATATATGATACAGAAGCTAATATCTGCTAACTAATTCATTGATTTATTCTGTTTATTTTAATTTTAAACTGTTACATTCTTAGCTTAAATTCTGATTCTGGTCTGATCACATTCACATTGAGGTTAATAAAATAAAATCTGCTTACTTTAAATGAGATGTTTTCCTGTTTCTCTTCTGTTGCTACATCCATAACACACACAGATTTCATTAGAGAGCTAATATACACTCTAATATATCCAATGCACTGTTAAAATAAGGATAATTTTGTTAAAATTAGCTTTAATAGGTTTTACAATTTTAACATAACCAGCCCTTATTGTTAGCTATGTAACTAAATTGCTCCGGGGGGCCAGGGTTACTCAAAGCCCACAGGTTGGGGGCCTGAGATCCACTTTGCCCATTAATGATAGGTGAAATACTGCAGCATGTAACAGAACAATTATTCTCTTTTGCTTTTTAAATTTATTTTGCTGCATTGAAACATAAATTTTAAATTTAAAAATGGTTTGAAATCTATTTATATATTAAATTAAGTAAAAAATTAAATAAATAAAAAATTTGGGGGTGGGGGGACCAGATGGAAGTCACCTATGGGCCAGATGTGGCCCACGGGCCACCAGTTGAATAGCCCTGATGTACAGTAATCCAGATGTTTGCCCTGTATGGTTATTGCCTCTTCTACATTAGAAAACTCTTAAACATATTGAAACCATCGCCGCGTGTTTTAAATTCATAAAAAAAAAGTTTGTTGTTTTTCGTTCAGACCTCCATCGCTCCACTCAAGTTAGACTTTGCTACCACCCCCCCGTGCCAGTGGGGCCAAGAAAGATTTGTTTACGGCACATTCATCCTAATTCTGCTTGATGAGTGAAGTAATTCAGACTGTGATACGCCAGTTGTCAAATAATGCACACTAGTTCAATCCTCCCATCACTCACGCTGGTCTGCTGACGGTACAAAAGGACTCCCCCGCTTCCCTCTTGACTCTCTCCACACGGAGATGCGACTGGAGATAGAACGATGCATTTTTCATGAGGCGGTGAACGCGAGTGTGCTCGCTGCTTCTGCTCAGTCTGGGCTGTGTTTTGGTCTGTCACTACCTACTGCTTTTTATGATGTGATGCTTATTTGTGGAGCTGAAAACAAGCTTGGTGTATAATTGCCAGCTTGTTTATTTTATTTATGTATTTTTTTTCCTTCTGAAACAAACATGTCCCTGACTTCAGCACATAAATCACAACCACATTTGTCTTGTGTGTGATTATTTAAATAGTGCTTAATTGTTTTCTGTGCAGATTGACCACGCAGTCTTTATTTGTGCCTCATAACCATAAAGTGCATAAAAACCTGGAGGGTTTTTTTTTTTTTGCTTTCAGTAACTTATTATTTATTTAAAGTTTTCTGCAGCTCAGGCTGGATATACCCTCCCTCAGCATCACCATCAAGACAGGTTGAGATAAAAAGAATATAATAGTTTTATTAAAACAATTAGAAATTTAAATACTACTGACCCTTTGCAGCTACGTCACCAAACATGGAGGCGCCATGCTGGACGTTGAAAATCCAGGTGGTTTTTGCCTGTATCTTCATGGATGTCTTAGGTGGAGGGCTTAAACAACTGAACAGATTTTATTTAAAAAAAAATAGAAAATAATCACTGAATCTACATCTACAACTGGTTAACTTTTGGTGTAAACCTGATTCAAGGAGACTGCCAGAGGCAGTTTGGTGTGGTAGTAGCTGAGACTGATCCTAATTCTGAGAACTAGCAAATTGCTCAAGTTTTTTTTTTAATGTTGCCCCTATTTGCAGTCATTTGGAGTATTTGATATTACAGATATAGAGCTAAGATTAGATTATGGTTCTTAAATATATATTTTTTTTATTTCTGCACGTCTTGACTTCAGGCACAAGACCCTCAGGTGCTGGAACAACTGTCCAAAAACATCACACGCATGGGTTTGACCAACTTCACCCTCAACTACCTCAGGGTAAGTACCGTGCGTGCACGTGTGCGTGTGTGCACGTGTAAGAATCTAAAACTGTCATTCTGCATTTGGTTGGGTTCTGATCTCGTCACACCGAGGAGCAGTTGTTGCCTGTTTCTGAATGCAGAAACGTTATTATCAGAAAAAGATGCCAAGCTACTTGTGGTGAACAGACAAATAATTGTTTTTATTTGCTCCAGATTTTTAACATTTACTCTAACAGGATCAAGACAGTTTTTTTTTTTAGTTAAGAGTAGAAAAGTAGAATTTTCAAGGATTATTTATATTGCAAAGTCGTCCAGTTAGAACAAAAGTCAAATTATGGAGGGATGAGTTGAAAACTAAAAAAGTCTGTATTTGCTTTTAAAAAAAAACTTTAAAATATAAGTTATTTAGGGTTTATGATGCTAAGTGATGGTTATTTTTAGTTTAAAACTGATTAAATCTTTTATTTATTAGCTAACTTCACTTAAATTCTTATTTTAAAAGAACAATACAAAGACTCATCTTTCTTAGCTTTAAAATGAACAATTTAATTTATAAAATTCTATTGAATCCATTAGTTAATATTTCACCAAGTTTTGTTTGTGTTCTTCAACCCAACAGTTGACTGACAGCTGCAATTTCCAAATAGGGGAACAAGAGAGAGACAGAGAGAGGAAAGGATTAATTGGATACAGAAAATTAGCATAACATTAATGAACGCTCCCTGTTGAGACTCATAATTGTGAAATGGCGCGAATCAGCGAACGGCCCCTTTTATAACCGAGTGCAGAGAAACACACGGAGACGGAGCGAGGGAGCAGGGTGGTGGCTTTTTTTTTGTTTTTGTTTTTCTAGAACAAAGGTTTTTCTACACAGAAAGCAGTTCTGGAGGTTTCCCTTTCCTTCGCTCTGTATCGCCTTAACGGTGATAATGTTTTTGTCCCTGTCTGTGTGTGCGTGTGTTAGCTTATACATATGTCATTAACCACAGTATTTATTTTAATGAAACTTTCAGAAAGCAATCATTAAGTTCTACAACTAACTTACAGCTGAACTCAATACAGTTTGAGATGGCCGCCACAGCGAAGTGAACACAAAAATGGAAATAACTCAATTTTACAAATGTTGAAATAAAATTTCACATGGTAGTAGCTGAGCATCATTCTTGTCAAATACTTAAAGCTCAACATGTAGTATATATTTGTTTAAAACCTTGGCATTAACTGTTGGAACTAATCCTGTCTGTCTGTTAGTAAAATATCTCATGAAGCAGTAAACAGATTGTAATGAAACTAACAAGGAGTTAGTTACAAATTACAATATTTTACAAAACCCACAGCTAATTGACCGTAGCTTGTACAAAAATGGTTATATCTTGGTCAATTTTACAAATACTGAGCTAAGATATGGCTTGATATTAGCTGACAGTTATTCAAAAAACATAACTGCTAATAGATCATATGAGATATTGCATGAGATTTGTCTACAGTTCTATATATTATTATTTCTGCAAAATAATGTAGAAGGGATGTCAGCAAATTTGATAAAAGAAAAAGCCATGTGGAATTAGCTGTTTGACCAAAACAGCTCAGACTCTGTCATTTCTTGACATTAGAGAATCTGAATTTAAAACTCGGGGGGGATGCTAGGCTTTAAAGTGCCTGTGACAACACATTTTTGTAATAAATATTAAGTCATTTTTGGAAAGATAATACTAATAATATATTGCAAAAAAAAATTCACGCTCCTGAGATGAACAGTTGTTGAGATATTTGCATGTGAAGAAACAGGAAGTGATGTCAAAGGGGAATATCTGCACATAAAACGTTGCTAAAACAGCTAAAAGCACAGACCGTAGAGAAGAATCTGATGTTTCTTTGGATTATTTTGAGTCACTATCAGAGAGATGAAGAAGAGTCAGAATTTAAATAATAATGTTTCAATAAACAAAGTTCCCCTTTGATGTCACTTCCTGTTTTTCTTTTGGCTGAGCAAAGTTCAGAAGAAAATATGCCAGTTTTATGACAAAATGGGTAAAATGAATGAATGAATGAATGAATGAATGAATGAATGAATGAATGACTTTTTTATTTCAGACAATTAACAATTATAAATAATAAATAAATCAATTTCAGAAATACTTCAAACAAACAACCTTATATCACAAAAAAGAAAAAAAATCATATGTTTTATGACCGGTTTTGTCAATATAAAGATGTTTTCTTGGACTTTTTGTATTTAAAGGATGTGCATGACACAGGCACTTTAAATAATTCTTATTGTGATGGTCTGCAGTCAAGAAATACTCTTTCTGCTTCACTTCCTGACAACTCAGATTTAATGGAGAAGGAAGTGTTTGTGTGAGAACATGACTCGTATTATCTCCTGAAACAGTTCACAGACATTTGTGTGCATTTTATAAATTTTGAAATGGTTTCTTTTTTGCTGTTTTGAATGCTACAGTTATTTTCTTTTTTCTACCATCAGTGAACATTTTGTTTTATTTAGTATTTTTCTATCTGGAAGTCTAGATCTTCTGGTCTGAAACCACTGGCTGTGTGGGTACTGTTTTTCAACAATTTGCAAATTATATTTTCTGCCTCTCTTATCAGAGCTTATCAAGGTAAAATATACCCCTTCCTGACATTAAACTGGCAATAATGTGTCTCTGGAAAAGCCCTTTCCCAATGTTTATCAGCCCTTTCCAAAAGAGACGGATGGTTTCCTGGCTGAGGGGCTACGACTGACCTCTCTCTCTCACACACTCTTTCTTTTCCATTTGTCGTGTTTAAGCCTTTCCATGTATTGGAGCCGCCGGCTTCCTACTATTCAGCCTGAAAATAGCCCTTGTTTTCAGGCAGAGAGCCAGGACTTGTTGGCTGAGCTGGGGAGGGATATTACTGTGTCAGGAGGGAACTATCAGAGGAGAACACTGGATTAGTCTGCTACAGGGATGTTCACTTTACCTCTAGCGGCATAGCATCAAAACAGAGGGAAAAGCAGCATGCGTCGCTGTGTTTATGTAGGGTAATTTGGCGTAAGCAGCTGACTCTACGCTTGTTTTAAACCTGGAGAGCATCCATCATTTCTGCTAGGATTCCCAATGTTGTCAAGCAAGTTGTAAAGCGTCTCGGCAGCTCCTGTACAAACAGCAGTAGGTGTGCTTTACATGATGCGCGTCTCCTCTAAAGGTTTCCTGTAAGTTCTTTTGGTTTCTGCTGTACAGATCGTCTACAGATGAAAAAAACACGTTGATTAGAAGTGAGATCGGAAAAGTAGGAGAGGTGTGATGCTGAAGGTCAGATGAGATAATTTGAGCATGCAGCGCATGATTAACAGTCTCCTTTCTCTGTGTAATGATTATGAGAGTGCCCTTGAGCAACTTAGTAAACTCACGCCTCCTGTCACCGCTGCAGTTTTCACCCTACATTTGCATAGTTAACCATACAGTCATTATTTAGCTGCAGAGGCCCGTGTCAATCATTCCACACACATAGACCCATTTGTAGACATTTCTAATACTCTGGGAAAGGTTTTGGTAGATTTTACAACAATCCATTGCAAGAAATAGTAACTTTGTTGAGGAAACCAAATCCTCCAGTTGTTGGAATTGAAACTGGAAAATGAAGTGTAATGATTTCAACTCTGACGGCAGGTGGATTAATGTTCATAAAGAGCACACAGTTGGAGGGAGGGAGAAAACATGACTGCTCGAGGCAAAAACTTTAGAAAAAAAATCTGTAATATTCAAATCTATATAGAGTTTAAGATTATGGGCACAATTTTAGGTCATAAATTCAAAAAACCAATGTACATTCTAAAAATGAAATGTTGGATTTACTTAACCATGTTACGTCAACTGGGTCCACTTAACTTAGTTAAGTAAATTCAAAGCAACACACTCATGTTCTTTGGTTAAAAACTGGTTTATTGCTTTGAATTCACTCAACTCAGTTAAGTGGAACCAGTTGACGTAACATGGTTAAGTAAATCCAACATTTCATTTTTAGAGTGTAGTGGATTTTAAAAATCTATGTGAATTGTTTTCACTCAACTAAATTGAGTAAAGGTAACAGATTTACTTTACACTTACTTAAAGTAAATGTGTTACCTGTACTCAACTTAGTTGAGTGAAAACAGTTGACATCATTTTTTTAAATTAAATCCATTATATGTGTTTTTTTAATGTATATTTTTTACTCGTAAATCAGACTTTGCTGTCGTTGTTGGATGTGTAAATAGGAACGTGTGTAAAAATAAGACTCGCATTTCTAAACATAGGAATGTGTATGTGTGTTAAAATATATTTGTATGTGCAACGATAATTACACAAGTTATAAATGATCTTAGTTAAGGTTTGTTTACGGATCAAACGGTTCTCAACTTGTGTGTGACTTTCAAGTTGCAAGTACGAGTTTTGACCCTATTTTTCTGTCTCCGTTTTATATTCAAGATGCTTCATTTGTTCCATGTGTACTCATGTAGGTACAACACAAGAACTGATTTAAATATACTGGTAATGACCAGAGTTCACAGATCCAGAGGAACTGAATAGATCTGAAGCTGGATATTTAATTAAATGTTTTAATTATGTATTTATTTTATATTCAAAATGTTGCTGTGATTTTGTCTAAAGCAACTCCTGCACAAAAATCTATCCTGAAACAATAAGGCCTCTTAGTTAGGAGAAAGAAATGTTCTTGAAAAATCACCCATTTAAATCATTTTATAGAAGTTGTACCCCACTTAATGCGACTCAGAGAACCTAAAAAACCTGTGGAGATTGTTACTGTAATGGAAAGACTCTGCATTGCTGGAAGAAGCCAACATTTACTGTTAATAGGAGACAGATTTGAAGTGATGAAGTCAGACGTTTACTTATTCAGCTACAAAAAAAGCCACCCAAAGAAAAAAAACATTTTAAAGCTACTTCCCAATATGCTGCTGAACAGAAATGTAAGTTGTTCAAAATCATTACAAAAACTGATCATTCTGCTCCTCTCCTTGTTGTAAGTTGTTTGCACAAAGCAAAGGAGTGGTGGGAAATAAAAGAAAATAAATAAAAACCGGACGATGGAATATCATATACGTGATTTAACCTGTTTAAATTTATTATAATACATTTAAAACCAACACAAACCATTTTACTCAGACAATTAAACTGGGCATCTTACCTGGAGTATGATTAAATTAAGCTGCTCTGTGATTGGTTTAATAAAGACATGGCTGCCAACTCCTCTCCTCCAACAGTCGTCTGCTCCCAAACACAACAGGGCTGAACAGCCTGTGATGTAATCCAGATGTTATGTGGATAAGCTAATCCTGAAGCATTTAATATGACAGGGTATCCCCCCGGTTCCTCTCAGATTTACAGTTTTCTCCAGGATTTATTAGGAGAAAAACAATGCTGGAACCAAGTCTGTTCTGTGTGTCCCAGACGAACATGTGTCTGCATGAATAAATGTTTTATACAGTTTAACAGTTTGAGACATGTTGCTCATAATAAAATGTTACATCTTGCTCATCTTTTATCTAAAGCACTTCTCTTGTAGACACTTTCAATAACCATCAATAATCTTCTAGCATGGTTCTGACGATGGTTGAGGTTGGAGCTTTGTAAAGTCCATTTCAGAAACATGTTACCTTTTTGCTTTACTGTGATACAAACAGTGACTTTTTTTCCTCATGAAAAAAACTTTAACGGCACTTTTTGTGTTGTGTCTGCAGCTGTGCGTCATCCTGGAGCCGATGCAGGAGCTCATGTCAAGGCACAAGACTTACAACCTCAGCCCCCGGGACTGTCTCAAGACATGCCTATTCCAAAAATGGCAGAGAATGGTGGCCCCACCAGGTAACTAACGCTAATCGTCAGTTAAATCCAGAATCAGCCTGGTAAAAACCAGCCTCTTGTTCTTCGCTTAGTTGAGAAGTGATTTCTTGCTGGAGGCGTGGACTCTGTTGAAGTTTAAAACAATTGGATCTTATTTACCCAATCGTTAATGTTTGGCCATGATGTATGCAGTGCGCCAGCTCGACCGTGAAGGAAGCTACACTAAGAAGATAACCGGTAATGCGTGCGCTGTAAACAACCATCCCCGGCTTGGACGATGGCTGTAAATGAGAGTTGCACAGACTGGCCTTAGTCGCTTCCTCCGCTGCCATCGCTAAACTACAGGCAGACTAAAACAGCGCAGAAAATCAACGTTGTCGTTCACAACTCCTCCTTCTGTTCTCTGATTGGCCCGGTTGAAATTCTGCCGGAGAAATCCTTGTTTATGGGAGAAATCCCCGACGAAGGGAAACTACAACTGAGCAGAACTGCGTAGGAAAGCAAGGGCCAGGCTGGAATCACCACAAACTTTCTCTTTTGTTGAAGAACATCAAAAACAAATAAGATATTTTTTTTGCCTTTAAACAACTTCTTTACTCCAGCCCGTCCCTCGCTGTGGAAGAATATAAACATCTTCTCTCAGAGTCTGCTTTTATTGCATCATTTATGCTTCCAAATTTGTCATTATACATCCTAATCCCTGAAATACGGTTTGCCTGTCAGGTATATGAAATAATCAGAATTCAGGCTTGCCTCTTGAATCTCAACCCTGCCAATCTTAGCGGGCCTCTCAGCCGTCTGTGATTGATGTTTGTAGGGTGGTTTCTGAAATGTACCAGGCTTAAATTGGCTGTGCGGTCTTAAGCCGGAGAGGCAGTAAGCCGAGTTTTTTTTTTTTCCTTCTTCTTCTTCTTCTTCTTCTTCCTTGGACACATTGGAGTGGCTGCAAATTACAGCAATGCTTAGCAAGGCGTGACGAGATGTCTTTAAAAACCAACACCAGTCAAAAAGCCTTTGACTCCGACCTGTGTAACTTTAATTAAGAGTGCCGGCTATAATCAGACCAGTAGATCCAGCTCCGCCGGCCAGCGGCTCCCCGGCGTTGACGACTTTCTTCAAAGATAAAAAAAAAAAACAATGCAGAGTTAGAGAGACGGAGAACGAGTACCTTGTGAATATAAAAAGCCTTCTTGTTCGTTATTTGTGCTCAAGGAATAGCTGATTTACTTTTATCTAAGGTAATGTGCAGCTTTTTAGTTTTAAACGGCTCCGCAGAGAGTTGACCTGTTAGAAAAAAGGTTATTTCTTGTCATTTATCTTTATTTTGACACAACTGTTGGCCCTATCTTTGCAGTTTAGCTGAAATTGGGGTTTTCCTTCTTGGCGGTGCGTTATTCCACTTTTCCTGCAATTCTTCTCCAGCTTGGAAACTGGTTGGGGTTTTGCCAGGAAGGAAGCTATGGGTGTATTTCTGCTCTAATAGGTCCTTTTGGTGGAAATGGAAGGGATTTTAGTGCGTCACCGGCTCAGCGTTAAAGGAAACCGGTGGGATAACAGCAATGATTTCTCTCACAATGCCGCTTTTTTTTTTTTAATGTTTTTTTTTAGCGCACACGTCTGTCAAAGTCAGGAATCAAACAAGAAAAAAAGAATTCCCTTGTATTGTTTTGCTTTGGATTTACAGTTTCAGTTTTGTTTGTATGATGATTCGCTGATTGTAACAGCCGAACACGAGAGCATCTCCCTCGGTGTGATTAGAAAGAACCTGGGAAAATGTATTTCATTTTCAGACATCTGTTTGAAGATCTTAGCAGGGTCTCTCTTGAGATTAAAAGGAATAATGTTTTCTTTCAAATGTCGACAGGATTCGCAAAACCTTTTATTCATAAATTATGTACATAAATTTCTTTGTAAAACACTTTAAACGCTGAAATCTTTATTTAACCCTTGTTAGTATTTATCTTCCTAATAACAGGTAACCTGTTATATAATGTTTTAATGTTTGTATATAACAATAAATGTTCAGTTGTTTCTCTCCCCTTTCTCTGCTGTCCTCTCTGATTTCCTTCTGACTTGACTTGTTTAAGAAATCATTCTCTAAAATTAAATCCTAATTTTGGCTCTGGTTTCAGCTGGACACCCGCAGAACTTCAAAACGGAAATATTTCCCACAAATCACAAAAAAGGTATCTTTTCTCTTACGCTGCCGCTAAGCGTCCTCTGAGGCAGCGGCATTCTGGTGCTCGCTGGACTGGATTGAAATACTTTTTTTTTTCCCGTGCACCCTTATCATGGATGTTCAACCACCTGTTGGCAAATAACGTGCTGCATGTTTTGCATGTTACAGCCTGCCTTAAATACAGTAAATACAACTATAACACTCATTCTTAGGGATTTGGATTAAATGTGAAAAATGTTAAGTTTATAGTAGGGGTGCAACAATACATGTATCAGTATCAAAACGTTCAATACAGTGATTTAGTTACTTCTGAGCCTCCCTGGTAAGGTCTATTCAGGGGTCCTGGAGAGGAGGGTCCGTCGGATAGTCGAATCTCGGATTCAGGAAGA
>JARVJO010000269.1:2155904-2171656 GCA_031762555.1 Cynodonichthys magdalenae
TATACATTTTTTCTTGTTTTTTTCACGGCGTAGACTATCTGTGAGTTTAATCTGCTCAGAAATGCTGGCTGCCATGGAGGATTTTAATAAAAGTCACCACTACAACACGTTGCACAAAGCTAAATATGACAAGTTGCAAGTATGTAAATTTACTTTTTTTTTACCAGAACCATGCAGGAGTCTGCGCTCAATGCATTTTATGCACTTCAGCTCACTACAATAAGTGTTTACTTGCTTACTTACTTGAAGCGTCTTAAAGGAACAGAAACAAAACAAGCTGCTGTGTGACACATCAGAAAAGGGGTGAAAGAGGAGTTAGAATAAGTTAAAATAAGGAGGAATTCAGACCAAAGCATTGTAGTTCCACTTTATAAAGACCCCAACTGAATGATTTAAATGTGAAAAGGAAAGATTTAAAAGCATCATATCTACTTTAAACAAGAGTACAGCTGTTCTACATGCATTTGAGCATTAAATATGTTAGGTTCCTGCACCCTATGTTGGCAATTTTATTACATTTGCGTAAGTGTGCAGCCATTCCATCATGTTATTTGCCTGTCAGTGATGTACAGTAACTATTAGGATCTTGTTATAATTAAAAAAACGTGAAAAACCTTAAAACAACATTTTTATATCTCTCGTCTTTTAGCTTGTTTCAGGGTCAAAATGCCCGATTTGGCTACATGTCTTTATTAAAGGTCACTCAACACACTTAAAGGTTAAACAGCCTCCTAAACAGCCCGGCTCTCCCCTTGTGGATTTGATGTTGTCTGCAGAGGCTCCACTCTCACACCATACACTGCTCATTATACACACGCTGTATTACATTTACTCCACGGCATCCAATTTACTGTTCTACTGCCGCGCTGGTGCCGCACGCCGCCGTTCCCGAACACACATCATTTCAGTGCAGCGAAAAGGTGCACGGGATACCAAACATAAAAGAAATTTGTCCACGTTAAAGGCTCTGTGGTTGGCATTAATGTGTGTTCATCAAGTTTAATTCAGTATAATGAGAACTTTAAGGGGAGCTAATGGTTTTCTGTACAGTGCGTACAGTACAGCTGCCCAGTCTCCTAGAAATGATATCCATAATACTGTTAATTTGTTCCGAAAGACATTTTAATCTCAGCTTCGATTGTGTTCACCTGGAAATGTTTTTCATAATGTAGCTGGAACCATAAAAGAAGCATTGGTGAACATTTCTGTTTAATTGTTTCACCAAATTGTATCCAGTAAAAAGTATTCTGTATTCAACTAAATAATAGTAATTTAAAAGTTAATATATTCTGAAAAGAAAATAAAGCATGTTAAGGAATAATCATTCCTGTGGACCAGGAACATGTTAAAAACTCCACATATTTGGAAGAGCTGAAATACTAGGTTTTTATTTTTTGTGTTTCACATTGTAGTTTTGAATAAACTCCAGGTACCAACTGTTTATACGGAACTTCAGTAGTTGCTGTGGTTTGTTGTCTGAGACTCTGTTCTTTTACCCTAATTCCCTCCATCTCACACACATAATGTATATCTTGTGCACAAATACACACAGCAAATTGTTTTCTCTCTGGAAGGCAGCGTGGCTCTGCGCCAGCTCTCATTATCACCCATATCTGTATACAACCTCCAAGCCCCCCCTTCCACCCCAGCCCCTTCCTCCTTCACATGCTCCATCACTAAAGCCCCCCACCACCTACCCACCCACACACATCAGCCGAACACCGCTCATTCTCATGCCTCTTAAAGACAGGCAGCAGGGCTGGTAACGTGCTGGCTACATATGTTGTGCGTCTGCTGTCTTTGTCTGAGAAGTTGTTCGTTTGTGGCTGAACACAAGCCTACGTGAGTCTAATAATAAGGAGTGGACCCTCGCACTGGTGAGGGGGGGGGGGGGGTTACCGGAGGTACGGGGAGAAAGGAAGGTGGTTGGTGGGGGTTTGTGGAATGAGCAACACTGACCTCTAGTGGTCAAAGCAGAGCAGATGATTTGTGCACATGTGCCTCTGAAATACTGAAAGTATTTTTTATTTTTTGTAATTATAGTCATAAATATTAGTTTTGCTTCATAACATAATTCACCTTTTAATATCATCTACTTTACTGTTGTTAAATAAAATAAGGCAAAACAATGGACAAAAAATGGGTTATGAAAAAAGTAAATTGTTACCCCTTTTTTATCCTTTAACCTCCTAAACGTGAGGCTATGATTCTTTAAACTTTCCCCTTTTTAAAATACCATTTGGTAACAGATCCACAGCGCTAAGGCCAAACTGAAAAACATCTGGTTCTGTAGATAAAATACACTTGGAGAAGTTTGTCTCCTTATCGTCAGACTGGAGGAAGCTCTGAAAATCCTCTATCTATAGAAACCTGTTCATCAAAGAGGAGCAATAATACAGCACTGATACTGTTTGTAAAGCAACTGTTTTATTAGATCTGCAGAGGTAACAAATCTGTTAAAACAGAAAAAGAACTTTCCTTTTTTTAAAAAAAATGTTGGAAAAGTTCCATAGGTTGTAATTTTATATACAAGTCAAGGATTGTGAAGAGAAAGGTCAAGCAAGAGCAAACACAGAAGCAGCAACACTCTGTATCCACCTGCTTTACAGAAGTCAAAATTCCCACTTGTTGTTTCAGGGGCCCAAGCAGCAGCCCTGTCCTCCCCTCTCCCCTCTGCTAATCTTTGTGAAAATATGTTAATGACGCTCGGATAATCAACAGAGGAGAGAGGTGTTCTGCACCGACTCGGCCCATTCAAAGCCTCCTCGTTCAGCTAGTGCAAAAGCTAACTCCTAAAGAGACGAGTAGACGAGTAGACAGTAATAATTAGCTCACAATTAGCGCTCCCCAGTCTCAGGCTAGCCACCAGCTGTTATCGTCAGAGGTTTTTTTTTTTTCTTCAGGAGGAGGTGGGGGTGCCTAAAATTGGCCAGAGGTAGGTTGACAGGCCTCCTCACAGGAACAGATGGTGAATGCAAGGCTTGTTGGCAATCAGTACATTTTTAGCTAATGGCTTAATTAGCTATGCAAATTGACAAATCAGTGTGGATATTGTCATTTAGTTGAAAAGCTCACCTAAATTAATTAGCCTGATTAAGGCATAGAGAGGTGTAGAAGTGGTTGCTGGGAGGGGCTGAAGATGGCTTGGATACGCAAACAGCTTTTCCATGTTTTGTTTCCAATCAAAGTGTGTGAAATTCCAGGTCTGCAGATGCAGATAATTTGTTTGTTCCCATTTAGTAAAGAAAGAAAAATAGTCACTGAAATGAACTAAAACAATAAGGGGGAAAAAATTACTGAAACTCATCTAATGAAAATTAGACGTTGGTCTTGACAAACAATGACCTTTTTTTTTCACAGCAAACTATTTTTTCTGCATCTTTAAAGTAAAGGTGCTTTATTTGTCATCAATACATGTTCCCATGCAAGGATGTAATTTGTGCTCTGCATTTGACCCATCACACATGAGAAACACCCAAGTGGAGCAGCGGGCAGCTATGCGAGCACCTGGGGAGCAGTTAGGTGTCTTGCTTAGGGACACCAGGACATGTGGGCATGGCGGGGGGCCGAACCTGTGACTTTCTGGTCCCAGGTTGGCTGCTCTACCACTGCACCACAGCCGCCCCATCAGTAGGTGCAGCAAGAAGCAGATTCAGGCCACAGAGCAAAAATATTTTTTTTTTTTTACTGAGTTCTGACTTTATTCTTAGAATTCTGAGAAAGAAAAGTTCTCTGAATTCTCAGTTTTCAGAATTTTGAGAAAAAAGCCAGAATTCAGAGAAAGAAGTCAAGATTCTTACTTTTTCCTTTCTGAGAAAAAAGTCAGAATGAGAAGCAAAATCAGAATTCTGAGATTAAAATCAGAATTTTGACATTTTCCTAATTTAAGAAAAAGTCAGAACTCTGAGATTAAAGTCAGAATTTGAACTTTTTCCAAATTCTGAGGAAAAAAGTCAAAATTCCGACTTTTTCCTAATTTGAGAAAAATGTCTAAATTCTGAGAAGAAATATGAGATTAAAGTCATAATTCTCACATTTTCCTAATTCTGAGAAAAAGTTTCAATTCTGACTTTCCTAATTTTGAGAAAAAAGGCAAAAATCTGAGAAAAAAAATCAGAATTTTGAGATTAAAGTCAGAATTCTGAGAAAAACATCAGAACTCACAATTTATTTATTATCTCTGAGACCCTAATCATTTTCCATACTTTATTTTGAGCAACACATTCAGAGTTAATCTGCATTCAGCTGTCTTTGTGTGTGATTGTGTGCAAAGATGAGATTATACAGTAGGGTTATCTTGGCGTGTGTTCAGCTCCTGTGCATGCTGGTGTGTTTGTTGCTGAGGAGAGTGAGATTTCCCAACCAAGCGGCGTTGACACACATGGCCAGTGAAGCGTTCACTCCATTTAACTGTACAGCTTCTTCCCAGGTTACAATAGGAGGTGCTGAGGCTCCCCAGCAAGAAAAGATGAAAGACTTGCAAACAAATATAGCCGTGATTGAAAACGTATTGATTGGTGTTTGGATCCACAAATTACACTGTAGAGATTATCTGTGCGGGAGAATTTAAAAGCGTGACTAAATAATAGTTGTGTGGCGACCCTCTCCATCAGGATTCCTCGACATCACACGAGTCACAGATATCAGTAGGTAATGGATAAATCTCTCTCCTTCCCTTCCACGACCCGCTGTGAGAGGGCCATCTCAGTGAAATATGTCTTACATGATGAGTATTGATTGGGACGGGTACAGAGCACCGGGGGAAACCACTCTCTGTCCGGGAAGGTTTCATTTGCACAGGGAGCTTTAAGAGAGGGGTTGACCGCACAGATGGGTTCACTGGATACACCAGAGCTTGTTCTTAACATACTGAAACACACACATATGGGTCTGTTAAAGCAGGGAACACACACACTTCTCACTGCTCCGTCAAGTAGATTAGATCATTTGATGAAAAGTCTAGAGAAGAATCAATGTAAATGTTGGTCTTCATTACCATAAATTACAAAAGCTGGCTGAAGAAACTCTTAAACAGAAAACAATTATTTATTTTAGGTAGTTCAAATGCTAATCTAAAGACTTTTGGGGGTAAATGGGGTTTTGTTTGGTGATTTCTCCTTTAAAAACCCTGAAGATCTAGTATTCCTTGAAGGAATGAGTATCACCTGCCAGTTTTAATTTTAAATTAGGATCATTTTTTGAACTTGTAATAATTTAGTTAAACCCCTTTATATGTGATCTCACGCATTATTGCGACATGTCTCGTGATAGACTTTGCACAAATATAGCTATTTTTGTGTTGGGCTGATTAGCTGCAGTGGCCATCTTGAATTGGGTTGACTCCAAAGGTTAATGAGTTTTAGATGTACATTTAAAGGTGACATATGCAAAATCAGCATTTTTAGCCGTTAAATGCAGAAGTGTAGAGTCAGTAAGTACAATTACTTTGTTACGGTACAGCAATTTCATGTAATTTTAACAAATTATTTTTTTTAATCGTAACTTTTACTTTTATTTTGTTACATTTTACTTTCCTGATTATAGTCAGCAGTTTTATGACTTTTACTTCTGTGCTTTTCTTATCAGTGAAATTATTTTTTTTAACCAGTCATTTATTGTTAAGGTATTTTTACTTAGTTATTTCTTTCAACTACTCTGGTTAAGTACATTTTGTTAGATTTGGAGTCTCTAAGGGTGCAGAAAATGTGTATTTAGTCTCTCCCAGTGCTGCGTCGATATCTTTCTATTCCTTTTGGGTCATAATTTTAAACCTGTTCGGTTTTCTCTATTTTCTATAACATTTTCTGAACTATTATGTCACAGTATTTGCAGCAAAACTGCCAAATAAAGTCTGGACTTACTAATTACAATTTCCTCGTCTTCATTCTCCTCTGGCTCTGGGTCAGACTCTGGCTCCAACATGCATGGCTGAATGGACAAGTCTTCCCTTGTTGACATTTTATAATTAAGTTAGGAATATATAGTTTGGATAGTCGTAACCCCCTCTATCAAGCTAGAATGGACCAGTCTGGAAGCTGGACAGGGTGTGAGACGCCACGTTTGGATTTAAAGGGACAGCCTCAAAATGAGTTGATCTGACACAGCTCAGAAAAGGGGTGAAAGAGGGGCTTGTGGAGGTACAATAATGAGGATTTAGACCAAAGAATTGCAGTTCCACTTTATATAGACCCAAACTGAAGGATTTAAATGTGGAAAAGAAGGATTTAAAACCATCATATGCCTCCTTTAATGATTACATTCTGAAAGTTTCATTAAATTTCACCCACTGGTTGATGAGAGATTTTGCTATAGTAGGTAAAACATGTTAGCCTGGTCCTTGCCTTCCTACAAACTTCCACTCAATTCCCTTCTTTGCTCCGTCTGGGATTTTTCCTATAGACGAGGATTTCTCCGGTAGAAGTTCAAAGGGCCTATCAGCGAACAAAAGGAGGAGTTGCGAATAACAATGTCGATTTTTTTTGTGTGTTTTAGTCTGCCTGTAATTTAGCAGTGGCAGCAGAGGAAGTGAATGAAGCCAGTCCGTGTTGACAAGGCTTCCAAATTAAATTAAATGTGTCTCACAAAGCCTGCAACACTCATTTACAACCATCTCGTTCAGCTCGGTACTTCTCTCTTCCCAGTAGGAGATGGTCGTTTAAAGCGCACGCAATTTCTGGTTAGCTTCTTAGCTTAGCTTTCTTCACAGTTGAGCTGGCGCACTTCATATGTCACGGTCAAACGTTAGCAATTGGTTAAACCAGATCCAATCGTTTTAAACTTCAACAGAGTCCACGCTTCTAGCAAAAAATCATTTCTCAATAACCAAGGTTCCAGACCCCCTGTACGAAGCAAAGTGTAGAACAAGGGGCTGGTTTTTACCAGGCTAAAGAAATTCTTAAGAATACTTAATGTTAGGCCTAAAAGCTTTAAGCTAGATAAACAGATCCAACAGTTAAAGATTACATCAAATATTTGACTTAAAAGTATGTTAACATAATATTTGATTTTATTTAAGAACTGCCTTTGGTCATTTTCAGTTTGTCACAGTTCTCTCCGTGTTTCTCTCTCCGCCTCCGCAGGACGTGATGGTCGTCGGCGAGCCCACATTGATGGGGGGCGAGTTCGGAGACGAGGATGAGCGTCTGATCACTCGTCTGGAGAACACGCAGTACGACGCCACCAACGGCCTGGACGATGAGGACGACTTCAACAGCTCCCCGGCTCTGGGAAACAACGCCCCCTGGAGCAGCAAACCTCCAGCCGCCCAGGACAGCAAGCCTGAGAGCACGGCGCCACAACCCTCACAATAAACAACAGATAAAGGAACAGGAGATCCTCTGATCCATGTCCCCCTTCCCCCTGAGGGCAGTTCTTCTACGCCACTTAACATTGTACTGAATTAGAATCACGGTCTGCAAATCTACGTCGGCATGTCGAGCCAAAATATCTTCGTCTGGGATATTTTTTTCTGCTTTGAATCATTGTAACATCTAGGAGGTCACTGAGAACTTGCTGAACTGCTCAGAAAAATCCCCAAAGAACAAATGCATACGAGTCGTGTGTAACTGAAATGTAAAAATAGTAAGGCAGGCGTGGCGATTTTTTTTGTTTTTGTTTTTTTATTCTTTTCTTTCAATGAACGCAGTGAAAAAACTGCAGATCAAATTCTCCTTCTTGGACCCTCAGATACAAACCTTTTGTCTGGTGGAATACCTTTAGCTGTGATTGGTTGACCTGCAGGTCACAAGTCATCACGCTGATCGTGAACAGCGGGGAAGGAAAAAAAGAAAAGAAAGAGTAAAAACAACAAACAAAATGTCTGAAATAGAAAAGCTCATGAAGGGAATTCAGAGCCCGTGGAAGTATCTCACCACATTGGACACAAATGAAACGTTGGAGGCAATTGCATTTTTATTGGAAATCCAGTCGGCCGTTGGTTTGTTTCTACTGTCGCTTTAGTTTCATTTCCAATTAAGTGGAAATAAAAGTTCACTAACCACTGTGGATGCTATTTTTTTTAGAATGAGGGGAGGTCTTGTCCTGGAAATGTTTTTTTTTTTTTTTCCCACATTACAGCAGTCCTCACAGATTGTAATTTCATTCAAATCAGTTTAATTGTGTTTATATTGGTATTTTGCTTCTTTCAGAACCCTTTGCAGTCACATTGTAATTTTGCCGACCAGTATGTGAACTTTGTCAACATACATTTTCGCTTTATTGTTTTAATTTGTTCATTTTTCTTCTTCTTCCTGGAAAATTGGACTTCTTTCCCTTTAATGACCTACTCCCAAACTGAAACTAAAGCCTTTTTCCTGCATGATTTTCTATGAATTTCATTTGGTTTGATATGTGTGCTTTAAAAAAAAAACACATCAGTTGGATTCTCTTTTTTTGTGTTCATCAGTTTGGGAACACTGTAACAAGGTTTGTAGCTCTGTAAATAGAGGTGGAATCTATTTTGTCCACTGTAAATCAGCAACTGGAAGCAGTTTGGATATGGCAGCTGTTTGGTTTTTTTGTACCACAGGTTCAGATTTCTGTAGGGTGGTTTGGATGGATGCCGTTTTATTTTACCTTCTATTGTTCTCTGTCTTCTCTTCCTAGTGCCGAACCAAAGCCAAAAAGGTCAAAATAAGTAAAAAAAATAGCCACTCAGTCACATGATGAGATTTTTAAATACTTTGTGACAAACTGGTGATTAAAATAAGATTTTATAATTTAAAAACTAGAAAAAATAATCCCATCCACCCTACAGAAATTCCTCAAAGATCCTTTGTATTTGTGTTCACTTTTTTTTTTTAATCTTTGAATTTGACTTCATTATATCCCTGAACCTTTTGTTGGACTTTTGTTTAAAAAACGGACAAGACTGACAAAATGTCTTTATACAACTGGATCTATTGGGTATTTATTTGTGCATTTGTAAGGAAGCTAACACATTTCTAAATATGTTTGAGCCTAGTATTATTAGACACCATTTGTACATTATATAGCAGAGGTGTTCAGTGTCATATCTGATGTCTGGTATGTATGCTTTACCATTATGTGTGCCAATAAACCGTGCTTACAAACAGGCTGATTTTAGCTTGGTTACATACACGTTATATGTGTAGACAGCCATTGTTATCACCTAAAGGTAAAGGTGAAGGCTTTACGTTTTGTTTGTGTGTTTGTATGTACCATTAGCAAAATACTTCATAAACCACTGGATGGATTTTATTGAAACTCTCAGAAAGTATTTTTCCTTATGCACATGTATACCTGGTTTATTTTTTTAGTTAAGCTAATGGGTACCTTCACTCAGGCTATTTTTAGAACACGAGTCATGTGACTATGTCCGCTTTACACTGATGAGCGTACAAACTCTTGTAGCAGCTCCATTGATTTCTTATAACACTCAGAATTATCCCAACAGGGAAGGAGTATTTTTTTATCACTTTTCCCAAGCTAAGATGCTAGGCTAACTGCTGGATTCCAGCGATGGGACGAGATGAATTTGACTAAAAAAAGTGCAACCAATGACCTAAGGTCTTCTCCAAACCTTTTTTTGCACATAAAAAGACCAACACTGGACCACCCTGATCCTTTCCCTGCACTTTCTGTCGATAAACAGGTACAGAAAAACCTTATTGTTTGTAGCCTACTGCTAGCTTTGCTCCTAGCATCCATGCTAGCCTCATTCAGTGATCTACTGCAGTCAGTCACACACGGTGACACACACACACGTGATAGATGCAGCAAGCTAAAATGAAAACAAGCAAAGCGCTAAGACACGGTAAAAACACCAACCTTTTTGTTTTTAACAATTCCGCAAGTCTATCGAAGACCACGACCCTCCAGCCAACCTTTCAAATGAACTTTCCTGTGTCGTTTGTGTCAAATGCTTTAGAAACATCTTTTTCTGTTACGGTTCTGACTCCGTAGAATCTAGACCGTCTGTCCGATGTTTTGAGCGAGCAGCAGATGTATACAAATGATATGCGTGACGTCATAAGTGAAGGTCCTCTTTTCAAGATAACTGCCACAGATGATCAACATTTGTCTACTCAAAAATGGGTATACCTCAGGGTATTTTACAGATATTGAGGTGAAATTTTGTGTGGTAGTAGCTGACAGTCATTTACAACACATACTCAAAGAGCTAACAAATCAGATATTGCTGTCTTGCATGGGATCATGCATATATATTTTTTTGTTTTGTTTTTTTTTTCAGGATTTTTTTAAGGTTTAAGGTCTAAATGGTAGAACTCCCTCACAGGAAAGGCACTGGGGGATATGTATTTCTTCAATGAATGTTTGATTTTATTTTTTTTTAAGCCTGTTTATTAGTTGATCTATTTATTACAAAGCTCATCATGTGCTTCAAGAGTAATTTCCATTATTTTGCATATGAAAGTCACACAGGTGACCTTGCAGTTTTAAAAATTTAGTTTTATAATGAAATGCTGCAGTGTTATTATGGTTAACAACCTTACTTTAACTGTTACCTTGCAGCATGAAGGTGAATGTGTGCTGCAGGTGTTCTTGTCTCAGTATTGGTCCTGTGATGGACAACCTGTCCAGGATGTGAGGCTCCAGCCTCCGGTCCCTGAATTGGACAAAGCAGCTATTTGAAAAGACAAAAAAAAGAGCACTATTGCGCAAATATCAAGCCTATCTGGGTATAGTCACAGTCACGTAATTAAATTAGATATTTTTCCCCTGCAGAAAACATTTCTGTGTTTTTCCCCTCTATATTTTTCTCTTTTTGTTCATACATCAGCAAACAGATTTATCATTGTTTACATTTCCGTGTACCCTAATGGGATCTAATGACAGAAAATGACTCATCTTCTTTGTAAACAAAATATTCCTCTTTCTCCTGCTGCTTGATGACATTTACTGATTATTCTAGGAACGCTGTAGCTAAGTAAACAGAATATTATTTTTTTACCCCAAAACCCAAAGAAGACAAAAATGCAATGTACGATTCTGAGTATTAAAATTATAGACATGCCCAATATTTAGGGACATATCATTATAGGACCATTGTGAATGTATATACTAAAACATTTGCTTGGTATAATAAAAGGCTCAGGTTCTGCTCATCTTGTGCAAATAGTTTTTAGAAGTTAGAATTCAGTTATTATTTTATCTTATAGCCAATATCTACATTATTTATATAATGTTTATCACGGTTTGGTTGACAAGTTCTGTGTGGAGATTTTTTTATTCAGCAGTATTTTGAACATTAACATTCTACAGAATCTGAGGTCAGTTTTATCTGTGTATGTTACATCTTAAAACATTAATGCTTTAAGCAGTGCCTGGATAACTTATCTAAATAAAACGTGGAATATTGTAAAAATTGGAACATGAACATACTGTTTATATCAAAGTTATGATTCAGTAGAAAGATGTCTGTTGTTGGGTAGACTTTAAATCCAAGATAGTTTGATAGAACTTTAGCACCACCAGTAGGATAATTGGAGGTACTGCAACGATGTGCGCCATAATTGAAAAAGAGGTTTGCCTAATTTAAACTTGGCAATAAAAAGTGGTTTTATTTTGAAACCTCAATAATTGTTCCAATTCTTTATCATGTTTTTGTTTTAAAGACTTAAATGTTACCATGATTTATAACTTTAAAAATGAAACAACACATCATGCCATTTCATTTAACAGGTATTGTATTATCCAACAGTCAAAATGCTTTACGCCTCAGAAATCATGTTTGGAATCGCTTGACTCCGCCCATCTAAATAACCATATTGTCAGCAAGGATGCAAATGAAGCGTAACTTGTCAGACGGACGATGACGTTGCACGGAGCGCCCTGACCACAGTAAAGATGGCGGACACATCGGGGACCGAGCTGTCAGAAGAGAAAGAATCCGAAATTGCACTAAAAAAACGACTAAAAAGACCTTGGGAGGACTTGCACAGGTCGGGTAAGATCGGAATAACTTCGGAGCTGCCAGAGACGCTGGGATTTTACGACATAAGTGCTGCCAGGAGGGAGCAGCGCGAGCTACCAGCAGGTAAACGTCAGGTCTCCCCAAACATCGTCGTCCGTTAACCCGCAGCTACAACCGCCAAACAACTTCAGGGATCAGTTGACTTTATGTCGCGGTTGTCACATTGATAACTGTGCAACTACAGTGTTTATCAGTACTGTTTTCACCTGAAATCAGCTGCAGAAGTTAAATGACTCATTCTGGAACAGCTCCTGTTGTTTACAGTCAGTGCTAGCTAACTTAACTAAAAATAATTAGCTCTGTGTTCTTCGACGACACATTTCCCTACAAATAACCCATGTAATAATTTTAGCATCTCTCCTGCTACGGTTATAATATTTAACTGTTTTCGTGTAACTTTGTATTAGCTTCTTTAAAGCTATGTGTGCAAAAGTTTTGAACCACGCCTCGTTTCTTCATTGGTCCAAGCTTTCTGAATATTTCAATATTCTCCATACTGTAAGGTAATACTTACTAGTGCCAAAACACTTATTGATGTGTGTCATTCTTTTTAGAATAAACTAATACAAAAAAATCACACGAGTCTTAAAAACAGGCTAAAAATAACAAGATGTCCAAAATCTGTTCTGTGTGAACGCAACACTGGTTTTGATGGTTCATTTAAAAAAGCTAATGGATTTCTGCTAACAAATAGTTGCAAGGACTTGACTAAAACACGGTTAAAGTTCATAATAAAAACTTTAAAAGATCTGTACAGATAAATAAGCTTAATTTAAATACTGTTCAGGAAGAAAGTCTTGTTGAAAACAATAAAAATAAATAAATCATAAAGCTATGAAGTCCACCAATCCCGCTGCAATACTAGTAGACTCTTAGCCTTTATCTGAGCACCTGATGTCATTTTAACACAGTTAAATAAATACAGAGGCCAGTGTAAAGTACAGGTAGTGAAGTCACTGTTTACATAATGATTTGATTTGCACAAGAAGATTGTTGAAGTAAACGTAAATTAACCTACTCTGGTCCTTGTGATTTCATAATTTTTGTTTTCTGCTCCATGTGAGATTCAAACAGTAGTGAAACAGCAGAGCTGTATGATGGTTTATTAAATATTTGTGAAATTTGTTAAGAGTTTTAGTTTCTAGCATCAAAATGAACAACAAAGACTTGCAACTCCAAATATTCCTGATATGAAAAATAAATAAGGGTTTGATGACAACATAAATAGCTTAAGCTCACTATGCTACTTTGTGCATTTATCACTTTTTGTTTTTATCTTTTGTTACATTTTTGTAAAAATATAACTGGTAAGAATTATTTAAAAATTTGTTTGATTTCTGGAGATATTCTCAGGACCCCCATCATGGTGTTTTGTGACCCACAGTGGGGTCCTAACCCCAGATTTAACAACTACTGCTTGTACTGAAAAAAAATAATTTGTTGTGTATAATTTAGAATTCAGCCTAAAAAAAAAAATCTGATATTTTAAACACTGAATAAGGAAGTAATCATTTAAAAACAGGTTTATTGTTTTAGTCATAGTTTAATATTTACATTTTGTTCATAATCACAATCATTTTTATTGTAAATATCAGAACTTTATTCAGCGTATTTTGCTTTTGCACGGTGTTTTTCATATTTGCTGGAATAAAGCAGTTTAGTTCTTATCACTCAAAGAACTTTCTTCTTTTTCACAGCAGCGTAACGTTCATAATATTGGAATCTCATTGTGTCTACAGCTTCACTTGCTGCAGATAATGGCTTTGTGATAACACTGTTGCCCTGTTGTTGTTCCAGATCCGTCGTTGGCGCGCTTCATTTGTACAGAACTCACCAGAGGTTACTTCCTGGAACACAATGAAGCAAAATACACCGAGCGCAGGGAGCGGGTGTACACATGCATGCGTATTCCCAAGGAGCTGGAGAAGGTAAACTGACAGTAAAAGCCCTGAACTCGTGCCCACTTTTGTCTTTAGCTGTCTCCACCAGTCCGCTGTGTTTTTTTTTGCAGTACAGAAAAAGTTTATTACTTTGCCGTCAGTGCTTCAATCTCATAAACTCCCTGAATGTTCTGCACTTAACTTTAATGGATAATTTATTTAATTAGAAATTACATCATCATCATGTTTTTAAATCCCTGTTTTGAAATTTAACATAAAATAAGTAAAATATTTTAACTGGTATTGTAATTGCAAGTGTGTTTTTGGAACGTTTTTTGTTCTTCTGGTTAGCCACTAGGTGGCAGTCTTGAAACATGCTTATCTTATGTGCAGCACCTAAATATGGTGATTTGTTTGTTTGTTTTTTTAGACTTGGCAGTTTTTATTTGTATTGAGTTGTTTTATTATATTATCCAGGTTTTCTTGATAATTAATGACACCATTTAAAGAGTCACTTTTATATTTACATTAAATGGTCAAAATCAAAGGTGTCAATGGTCCTCGAGGGCATAGCACCTGCATGTTTTAGAGGTTTCTCTGTTCCATCGCGTCTAATTTGAATCAATGCGGGATAAACAGGTAACTGCAGAACTTGAAGAGGTAATTCAACCATTTAATTTAGTGTGTTGTGCAGGAAGAAAAGGAAAATATGCAGGATTGTGTCCCTCATAGTCCAGGATTGGACACTCCTAGTCTAAATATATGTTTTTTCAGAGTTTAGAGGTTTTGCTTTTAATTTTAAAATAACTTTACTTGTAAAATAAGAATGCAACAGGTTGTCGTTTACTGAAGCTTTTAAGGACTGTTTCTGCTGGATAAGAGTCACTAACTGACAGTGGGTTTTTATTGTTCTAGCTGATGATCTTCGGCTTCTTCCTGTGTGCCGACGCCTTCCTGTACATCTTCACCCTTCTGCCACTCAGGGTGCTGCTGGCCCTGCTGCGCCTCTTCACCCTGCCGTGCTGTGGCTTCAGGTCAGAGCTTCAGTATGCATACAGCTGTAAACAAAGTTTGTGTAGAAGTGCTTTCTGGGTTCAGTGTGTGTTCAACTCAGGTGCTATTTGGATGGAAGATGCATAAACCTGACTGTCACTAATCCTCCAAACTATCTCCTAAAAATGATTGAAATGTCTGACTTCCTACTGTGTCTTTGTTTAGACCAGTAAAACTAACTCGGATATGTTTTGGTTTCCCAACCTTCCTCTGGGAATCAAACACCTCATGATAATTGTTGCCATTTCTTTGTCACTTTTTTCATTCTTTTTATAAAAACAGCTGAAGAGTTTACTGTGATTACATGAAGTAACTCTAGAGCTGTTAGGGGTGTACCATCCTGAAACATTTAATTACAGCCTTACAACATTTCTTTCTCTGTCTGTCTTTGTCTTTAGAGATGAGCATAAAATGTGCCATCAAATTATATGAAGAAATGCGACAAGGATAGTAAAAATTTTAAGCCACATTTTTAATTTTAAAGTTTGTTCTGTGTCAGGACATAACACACTTTGTAGTAAATCCTTTTTTAGTGCTATAAGTGTTGTCATTCAAATAATAATATCTAATACATGGAGCCCGTAAGGGGACATGGGGAAAAAATAAATAAAAGGCAAAAGTTTCTCAACATCCTGCAAAGGTTTCTCGGGATCCTGCAAAGGTTTCTCAGGATCCTGCAAAAGTTTCTCAGGATCCTGCAAAAGTTTCTAAGGATCCTGCAAAAGTTTCTAAGGATCCTGCAAAAGTTTCTAAGGATCCTGCAAAAGTTTCTCACGATCCTGCAAAAGTTTCTAAGGATCCTGCAAAGGTTTCTAAGGATCCTGCAAAAGTTTCTAAGGATCCTGCAAAAGTTTCTAAGGATC
>JARVJO010000269.1:2178241-2239093 GCA_031762555.1 Cynodonichthys magdalenae
CCGCTGTACAGAAGCAAAGTGGCTACTTGCTACTCACCATTCAGCTTCTCTAACAAGATCTCCTTCTTTGTTTTTTGGACCTCAGTGTTGAACTTTGTTTCACACTGATAAGGTGTGAAATGGAGAGAGTCAAGGCTACTCCAAATGCAGCACACGACCGAATGAGGTCACACATAATATTCACTTGGGTCAGTCAGATAGTGCAAACTGCTTTGAGTGGGGGGGGGATCTGCAGCAGGTTTGGGTCCAGGCAGCAGTGTGCTCAGAGATGTAATGTGAGGGTCTCTCTGTGTCAGCTCTGCAGCTCACTCATCTGAATGCTAAAGCTTCCTTCTTATAACCACATGGTAAAGAGAAGTGAAACGTTGCTGATAAAATCTCAAAGAACTCAATCAACAAATAATGTTGATTTGACATGACCTAGTAACTTTAACGAGTACCATGTTATTTTTCTGTAATTTTTAATAATATGTATCAAAACAAACAATTGGGACACTTAGATAAATAATGACAATATAAAGTTACAAGTTGTAGATACAACCTCAAGAAGAATAAAAATACATTTGCATTAAATCTACTTGCATTTTAGCAGATGTTCTTATTAAAGTTTTCACCATGTATTAAATAAATCATTAAACATTTTGATCTAAGTTTTAGAAAGAAAACAATTTACTTTGCAAAACCCATAATGCATGCAGTATAGTGAGCTTACAAGAATATGAACTGTAGCAAAAGGTAACTCCAGTAAGAATGTGCAGCACAAAATGCTGACAGTATGCACACTTTACAAATTACTTTAAAATGTGTACTTGCAAAATGTGGGAGGAAATATTCAGACATAAGTAATGTTAACTAGGGGGTGCACCGATTGCAGTTTTCTTGTTAGTTTTCACCGATCTTTAAAAAGTCTGAGCTGCTGATTCCGATTTTGACCGATACAGATTTTTAAGTGTCAGATACAATAAGGACACCTTCAATGTTCCGATGTTATTTGAAATACATTGAACTTGAAACAATACAAACTTGTTTAAACTGAACATTAGGTAGAGATCACAGCAGATCAAAAGAGGACAGTGGTTGATTTTCAGACCCTTTGTGGGGGGAGAGAAGCCGATCTTTTCCACCAATCTCATCTAAGTAAATCTCCCCAAAATTAAATAAATCAGTGCCGATAATTTGGCCCTTTTGTTAAATTGTTTGTTCGCATGTTGTACACGTTCTGTACTTTTCTGTAAATCAGTTCACATGAGACCACTAGATGGAGCTTTTGTCTCAGGAAAACAAACAACAAGTAATTCAGACCAGAAACAGTTCTTATTTCTGCAGTATTTTTTCTGCATCTTTATGACATGGATAGAGATAAATATGGAGCATTGAGCTCTATTTAAATTCACTTTGAGTATCATCCTTGCCTCTAATGTGGGAGAGAATCTCATATGTTCTTGTCTACTCTTCCCTGCTTTATGCTCAACTGCACATTGATTGAAGTGATTGTAAAACACAAAAATAAGGTGTTTAAATAAACTCAACACTAAAACCTTTTTCCTTTTTTGCTTATATGAGTCACTTTTCTCCCCTCATGTTTTACAACTTCATGAGTTAATGAAGGCAGCACTGACTAGAGTTGTAAAAAGTTGTTATTGCTTATCTCATGTTAAGATGGTGAATTAGGGATTCATTAGCAGATAGAGTAATATTTTAGTTAGAAGAACTTGTTTATTTCCCTCGTAGTTGAATCATTAGAGCAACATTGTTCTTCAGGAGCTTTTATCCCCATTGTAATGTCAGGTGTTTGATTTATGTGGTGAAAGGACAAAAAATAACTTCACTGCAGCTGTATTCTGTTTACACACACATAAACGCACGTGACAGAAAAAGATATGCAGAAATAGTTCAAATTAAGCTCTTTTTCTGCTCGTCCCAGTCTTCCTTGTCATAGGATAAACAAAATAACCAGCCCTATGGATTTGTCAGCCCTTCTCATAACTTGCCCCAGAGCTGCCACTGCCAATCACAGCTATTAATAATATAAGCTGCATGTTTGACTCACTGTTACCCTTCAAAAACATGCTTTGCTGTTACTGTAGTCCGTGACAGCTGATGCTTCTGTGCTTTCTTCTTTAGACATTTCTGTCCAGAATGTTGAATCTAGTTTTATGAAATAATTGAAACGTTTAAATAAAGATGAAAGCTGAGAGACTCTACAGTCATGAGTGTGCTGTGTGGTCTGTTTGATAGATAACATGGAATAAATCTTATGTAAGTGTTTCAACAGGAGAATCACGCTGGGAAAAACAGAGCCTTATTAAAAAGAAGATAAACCTTATGAATGAGATAAACATTGTATAAGGCGGATAATATCTTTAATATGTCATATTGTACTTTTTGTTATCTTCCCTCGTTGCCTTTTCTTTTTGTGGTTTATCTGCTTTTGAACAAATAATGAATTATTTTCTTGTGTGTGTTATCCTGCTGTTTCATCTTCCGTGATGAAAATCAGAGATCGTTCAGCTTGAGTAGCTAGGAGTAATAAGTAAGGTTGGACGATAAAAAAAGGAAAATGACCTGCTGTCTATTCCCTCATGTCTCAGCCTCTCGCTGTGTGCCAGAAAGTCAGTGCGTTTAATGAAGCCCAGCTTAAAAAAAAAAATGTTTGCATGATGCTACAGATCCCTTCATACTGAGAAAAATGTGCATATTTGTTCCCACACACTACATGTTAGTGTAAACACATTTACTCTCATGCATGTTCAGCACTGTGAGGTGTACAGCAGCTTGTTCCTCAGCATGCAACAATGCATTCAGTCACACAAGCCTGTTTGTCAGTACATAAACTGTAGCCTGACTCGTCTAAATGTGTGTTTTGTTTTCTGTGCGAACAGCGGGACACGACTGCTGCAGCCAGCACAAGTGTGTGATATGCTGAAGGGCCTGATCCTGGTGCTGTGCTTCTCCATGACCCATTACGTCGACTACTCCATGATGTACCACCTGATCAGAGGACAGTCCGTTATCAAGCTCTACATCATCTACAACATGCTAGAGGTACTTCGGTTAAATCTGACCAACCTTTCCCAGAGCACTGCCCGAAATAAACAAATAAATAAATATATATATATCTTGAATAAAGATCCAAATTGTCTTTTCTTTGTAAGGTTGCAGATCGCCTCATCTCATCCTTCGGTCAAGACATCCTGGATGCTCTGTACTGGACCGCCACTGAACCCAAGGAACGCAAAAGAGACAGTATAGGAGTGATCCCTCACTTCCTCATGGCTGTCTGTTATGTCTGTATCCTTCTGTTTTAACTTTTACATTTAAGTTTAAACCCAAGTTTGGAGTTTGGAAGTAAGCTAATGTCTTTCATGTCTCTCTTTTTTTAAATGCTATTTGTTTTATTGTGATTTGGTCTGGAGTAAGAGTGTTTAATTGTTGGTGTTAGAGGAAGGAGGTTTGTTTTCCTGAGTATTTGTTCAGTTCTACACGCCATCCTCATCATGGTTCAAGCCTCTACGCTTAATGTTGCCTTCAACTCGCACAACAAGTCTCTGCTAACCATCATGATGTCCAACAATGTTAGTATACACGCACAAACACTACGCACAGGGCTATTCAACTAAATCTCTCCGGGGGCCGGGGTTACTCAAAGCCCACAGCTCGGCCGCCTGACATCCAATTGTCAGGGTGGGCTGTATCTTTTACTTCTACTTTATCTTTTATTTTGTTGAATTGAAACATAAATTTTTAATTTACACATGATTTAAAATCTATTTTTATATTAAATGTAAAAAATACAAAAAACGCCTCCGTTGGGCGGCCAGATGGAAGTCACCCGCGGGCCGAATGTGGCCCAAGGGCCACCAGTTGAATAGGCCTGACGTACACTAGTAATAATTGTTTTTATAAACCAATATAATGCAGAAGAATATGCAGCTTATATAATATGTTAAGGACTCTAATGCAGATAAAATAAGGAAGTATTTGCTACTAGGTGAACCTTATAGGCTGGTGATAAAAGTTTACTGTTGCAGCTGCAACACAATGAAACATCAAAACCAAATGTATTTGTTTTAATCCAACAGTTTGTGGAGATCAAAGGCAGTGTGTTCAAGAAATTTGAGAAGAACAACTTATTCCAAATGTCCAACAGTGGTAAGATATGTATTTACGTATAAATTGGGGGTTGAGTAAAATGCTTTGGATAATGCTGCTGTAACTGGAAACAAAACTGCTTTAATTGATTAGTTTTTAACCTGGCATTCCTCGGCAACATAAAATTGTGATGTGTAAAAAAAACTGTTTTTACTGTGATGGAGAAAACGAGGTTTTTATAGAGATTGACATTGTAAATTTGTTTATTTTATCCTGCAGATATTAAAGAACGGTTCACCAGCTATGTTCTCCTCCTCATCGTTTGTCTCAGGAATATGGAGCAGTTCTCATGGAATCTAGGTAATCTATTTCTCTTAAAAACAACAGCTTCTGTAGCATTTTAAACTATTTATTGCATTCAAAATATATATATTTATTTAACCAGGCAACCTAACAAGTATGTTTTTGTTGCTGAACCATTTTTATCGGTTAAAAAAAGTTGTTGAAAAACTTAAAGGATTGCAGTGAGTCCCAGCTCTGAGGTCAGTTCTTGCCATGGCAGAAGTTCTGACAGTAATGCTGAGCAGCTGTTTTCTGTTTTCGTTCTACTGACCCACTGAAAGCACCTTGGGGACTTTATGTTCTCAGCAAACCTCAGTCAACAAGACAGTAAAGTCCGGGATGAGAGCTGGGCGTTGCTGTTTGACAGCTCTCTGAAAACAGTCAGCTCTTTCTGCCAGTCTCACGAACAAACTCCCAGTCCATGACAAACACAGCCTGTCAGCTTAAGTCCATACGTTGATGTATTACAGCAGAAGTGGAGCCTTATTTCACCAAACAGGGATAAAAAAAAAAACAACACGCTGCATCCGTCATGTTGAAGGGCTGGTGTTTGCACTAATAATCTATTTGAGCCTTTTTAATGATAAAACGTTTCTGCAGTGTTTTCATCAATTTGTATTGAGCTTTAATGGACGGTTTTAATCATTTTTCATTACTACATAAAAATTTAAATTGAATAATAATGTAATTGTGAGTTTGGAAAGTTTTTAAAAAAGGTGTGATCAGTAAAAAATGGAATATTTGCAGAGAAACTATTTTGCTAGATATAAAAACTATTTAAACTGA
This sequence comes from Cynodonichthys magdalenae, assembly GCA_031762555.1. Taxonomy (NCBI): domain Eukaryota; kingdom Metazoa; phylum Chordata; class Actinopteri; order Cyprinodontiformes; family Rivulidae; genus Cynodonichthys; species Cynodonichthys magdalenae. Next base: position 2,183,462 of record JARVJO010000269.1, read on the forward strand.
ACACACAGTTTCTTTCCCTCAGACCACCTGTGGGTGCTGTTACCTGATGTTTTTATGGTCGTCGCCTCCGAAGTCATTGTTGACATCATTAAACATGCGTTCATCACAAAGTTTAATGACATCAATGCAGAGGTAAGAGCCAATCGTTTGTTCATCGTGTAATATTTCTGTTCCAACGGGTTTAAATCTGTTTGTTTTCCAGGTGTACAGTGAATACAGAGCCAGTCTGGCCTTTGATCTCGTTAGCAGTCGGCAAAAAAACGTAAGCAACTTTGAGATATACTCTTCTTTTTTGCATTCAGTCTGATGGGCTCGACACAAGGGAGGCGACGTCGCTCTCTCTCCTTTCTTTTCTTGCGGAACTTGTCGCCCTCCAGCCAAGCGACAGGCGAAGCTCGTACATGGGAAATTTGGCGCTTGAGACGAGACGCATGAAAGTTGAAAAATGTTCTACTTTTGTGGCTGTCGCACGGCGCTCAACCAATCAGCGAGGGTTTCATCGTCTAACCAACGCACGCACTGCAGTTAGCTACAACTTCCAACATTATTTTAGCTCTGCCAAACTTTCTAATTTTACATGACGCTTCACAAAGTGATCACTAAGATGCACAATAAAGGAGCCGTATGGGAACTTGTTGGCACCAGGGTACGTTTTTCCCCATAAAATCCTATCTTGGCTTGCGTTTTTTCAATATCATTAGCATCACAATATACACGTCTCTAATGCACGCCATATATTTTTAATTTTTTTATTTTTGGCAAACCACCAATAAACTTTACAAGAAGCGGTAGAAGAACCAATCAAATTTTCTGAAGACAAGTGACCCTAGAACGCGTGTCTCATCGCTGCTGTCGCTCTCGCATCCCGTGTGTCGGGTTCCCCCTGGTTGTAATGACAGCCATTAATCGCTGTCGTTTGTTGCTCCCCGTGTGTCGAGCCCATATGAAGCTAATGGATGCAGTTGTGTGTCTGTCGCTGTGTAGGCCTACACAGACTACAGTGACTCTGTGGCCCGGAGGATGGGCTTCATCCCTCTGCCTCTGGCTGTTCTGGTAAGAAACTGTTGCGCTTCAGGAAGTAAATGTAGAAAGAGAAAAACGAATCTTAGCAACACTCTGGAAGCAAATATCCTTTGGGTTTTAGTACTCAAAAATGAATTTATCTTGTTTTTTTTTCTTTTTACAGCTTATCCGAGTGGTGATGAGTTCAGTGAAAGTGCAGGGAGCACTATCGTACTCGTGCGTCTTCCTTTTTTATCTGGGGTAAGCCTTCAGCCTCTTATCACTAATTATTCTGTGTTTCATTTCATATAACTTGCCAAACGTCCAAACCTCACATTACTGGACGTACTGTTCTGAAAACATTTTTTATTCTACATGTGTAGCAAGCATTTTAGCCTCATTGTGAACCAAAGCTAGGTATCTATTTTATTATGGAAACTGTTCACAATAAAGATGAGATAAATGCTCTCTGTCCTCGTTTAACTCTGATCAGAATCTTCATATTTAGAATCTTAAACTTCCTTTGGAAATATTTTATCTGAGGAAAAAATAACTAATGTCTTTTTAATTCTGTTTAGGATACAAACATGCAGGCAACAACATAAACACACAGATTCACACACTTACATAATGAACACTGTGCCTTCTTATTCCCCCTGTTTACTGCTGATAGCTATACTCAGTCTGTTTTGCCGGATCCCAGTGGGCTCGTACCACTGAAGAAATCCCTTCAGGGGGAAGAACACAATGTTGTCATCTCTGGTGCCATCTCTGGCCTTCCCTTGTTTCTGATTTAAAAATAGCTCTGGCCTAAACATACTGCTGGCAAAGATTCAGCTGACAAAACGTCCTGTCGCAGCGAGCAGTGGTCCACAGACCCAAAAGTGTCCATCTCCCACTCATCACACTGACAGAGATGGCCACAAACACAAAATAACCATACACAACTGGTACACATGGTGGGGCCTAAATAGTGATTCAGATCATGAGATTCAAATATTCTTAGCATTTGTAGCTCTCTTTTGTCTGAATGCCATAAATCAGAGCTTTTCAATTAAATTGTTCCGGGGGTCACAGATGCTGCACAAGGGCCGAACATCCAGCAATTAAAGTCCTGTAAACAAACCAAATATTATAAAGATCCGTTACTTTTGAAATAGTTTATTTTGTTGCATTTAATCATGAATACAACAATGTTCTATGTAATAAAAGTTGTGATAATAAAACAACAAAAATAACACATTATGCCTCATATTTAACTCAAATATTATTTTGACATCTCTGACTTGCCACATTTTTAAACCTTTTTTTCATGATGTTTGTCGCTGGATAAGTAAAAAAAAATCTATATTCTTTATTACTACCGTCCTCTCACTGTAGGCTGGTAACACTAAAAGTGTTGAACAGTATCGTGCTGCTGGGGAAGTCGTGTGTTTACGTCAAGAGAGCCAACATGGAGGACAAACTGTTCGAGAAGCCCTCGACTGCTCCGTCATCTGCTTCAAAAAGTCCCAACAAAGCTGATGCAGGCAGATGTCCCAAACCTTCAGGTAAAACCACACAAATGGCATTAAAAAGCTTTAGTTTTACAAATTCACAAATGATCGTTTTTCGTACGGTTGCATGCATGAAATGCACATTAAACTTCAAAGCTTCTACCATTGTTTCATCATATTCAGGGCTGTGCATTTAGGAGTTAAGACATGGTTAAAAATAACCATGTTGAGTTTATGGGAAATTCTCAGGCTGGAAATCACGCTCACTTTTCTAACAGAATTACTTTGGCGTGTACCTGAAGCTTCACCTGCTGCTCCGCTGGATTCACTGCACGATTATGTTCATTTGTTTTGTTTTTTTTGTCTTTAAAGCAGTCTGAGTTCACAGAACACCGAGCTCTGCCATCTGTCTGTACAGCAGGTTGTTGTCCAGAGAGCAGAGACGCCTAATGAGCTGTTTCACATCAGCCAACTCAAGATCTACAGTGAACTTTTTATTAAAACTCTCAATATTCAGAGAAGAAGCGGGAAATGGCAACAATAACTTCTCTATTATTTAAATAATCAGTTAAAAACTGATGTTAAAAATGATTACTCAGATGTTTATAAACCAAGCCATGAAATAAAAGATATTTGGCTGATTAATTAAGAACTAAACAACAAAAAGGACTAATTACCAGAGGTGGGAGAGAGTCAAAAAGGAGTCTTTTCTCAGGCTCTTAATTTAAAGGAACACCGCACTCATTGTTGAAATTATTCTGTTTGGTAGTTTTCATAGTTCTCGTTCAAACGGGAACATTTTCTGGTGATGTTCACTGAGACAGCTCTCAGGGGGAAAATCATTTACAAACTCCTCACTGCTTCAACACTTAATTATTTAGGCAAACGTTTGTTTTTTTTTCATAGATTTAATTTGAATCAAAAGTACAGTATTTGAAATACTTTAGTCAACCAGACAATATGCTGCTAGTCTGACAGCCTGAAGCGATGCAGCAGCCTCTGTACAATCCTCTTATTATCCAGCATCACTTCCCTCTGTTCTCTGTCATAAAATGAATTATTCTGTTTGTTCTGTGATTGATTTCCTAATCTAAGTGTTTTTAGAGCTCTGCAGCTGAAAACGACCCTGCAGTGTTTTCTGACACGATGCAGTGGTTTTGTAATGAGCTCTGTGCTGTTCCTTTGGTTTGCATCAGAACCATTGCGCAACTTGTTTGCTTAAATATGAACAAAACAACAGATAACGGCAACAATTTGCTGTTTTGTGAACTACAAGCAGACTGATGTAGAGATGTCTGGGAGTCGGTCCCGGTTGCCTGGAAACAGGAACCCTGTAAAGAGTCTGTAGTTTCACTGCGTTCTCTGCTTCTAATTTTTCTGCAGAACAAAGTTGCCTCACCTTCTGACTGCAGATCAGTGACTGCTTTCAGTGATAAAAACAATTCTGGTGATTTTTTTTTTTCCATGTATGAAAAAAAAACTCTACAAATAGTGTTAAAATCATCAGTAATAATTATTAAAGGTACTCGGTGTGAAGTCATGAAGACACACATGACTTAAGGTTCTACGTGGATTTTGGCAGGTGTTTTGTTTACATTGAGTGCAGACCTGCGTTTCAGAAATGCATTTAAAAGGGACATTTGCAAAATCCACTTTTTTTAGCTGTTAAATACATTTTGTTGTGTACTTGGATTAGGACTGCACAACATTAGAAAATCTTGCAATGGTGATAGTTTTTGTAAATATTGGGATAACGATATATATATATATTTTTTTTCCTTTTCTCCCCTTTCTAATCTTTACTTCTTACTCTATGTAACCTTTAGCATTTTTGATGATGTCATTTGTGTCTGATGTGAGCTTTTGCTGTTGTGAGACTCTGTCCTACTGGCTAAATATTCAATTAGCATGAAAAATACAACTTGAAAACTCTTCACATTCATTAGTCAAAAACTATTGCACTCCAAGCAGTCCTTTGTGATAAGACTATTGCAAACACTGATATTGCGATAATATTTTCACAATATATTGTGCAGCTCTAACTTGGAGGCTCTATGAGTGCAGAAAAGTTAATTTTAGTCTCTCCTGGTGCAAAGATATCTTTATATTCTGTTTGGGTCAGATTGTTCAGCCCGTTCAGTTTTCTATGACATTTTCTGAACTATTACGTCAAATTATCTGTGACAGAATTGCCATATAAGGTCTGGACTTACCAACTACAATTTCCTTGTCTTAATTCTCCTCTGGTTCTGGGTCAGACTCTGGTTCTGGGTCAGACTCTGGCTCCAACATGTAAGGCTGGATGGGACAAGTCTTCTGTTGTTGACATCTTTTAATTTAATTGTAAAAAAAATGTTTCTGCATTGCTAGAAAACCTAACCCCCTCTCTCATACCGAAGTGGACCGGTCTGGAAGCAGGAGGGGGGTGGAGCTTTAAGCTTCTTAAAGGAACAATAACAAAACCAGCTGCTTTGAGAGACACATTGGAAAAGGGGTGAAAGAGGAGCTGGTAAAGTTAGAATAAGGAGGAATTCAGACCAAAGCATTATAGTTCCATTTTATAAAGACCCCAACTGAATGATTTAAATGTGAAAAGGAAGATTTAAAAGCATCATGTCTGTTTTAATTCATCTGAAAAACTACTCTTAGCACCATTTAGATATTTTTTTATGTTTGATACTTTGTAATAAGTTGCTTTTATAAATGTAATAAACTGAGCCTTACTCATCTGGATTTTTTTTTTTTTCATTTAGGCGAGTCCAAGGCAGATCCGATTCCTGGCACCCCCTGCAGCCCACCTTCCTCCTCTTCCTCCTCCGTGACCAAGCAGCCAGCCCCCAGGAGCGATCTCTTCCCTCCTCCACCCGCCGTCGCTTCGTCTGCAACACCAGCTAGTTCTCCTCCCTCCGCAGGACCTCCGTCTGAACCTGAACCGCCTGAACCCTCACAGTCAAAGGAAGAGGAAGCCTCGGAAACAAAGCACAGACCTCCGAAAAAAGACCTGCTGGAGATCGACCGTTTCACAATTTGTGGGAACCGAATAGACTGATCATCATCAGCAGCAGCTGATCTAATCACTCAGGAAAGACAGAGAGCGAAGGCTCGCTGGCTGAGCCCTCAGCAGGAAGCTCCGTATTTATTAAAGTCAGCGGAGAGACAGTAAGTTAATAAGAGTGTCAGACAATTCTGCTGCTGGTGACGCCTGAAGTTGAGAAGTTTAACAAAGAAAACTTCAGGTGGCTGATGAACAGCTGGAGACAAAGTGTGAGTGTGGCAGCCAAGTTGTTGAGACGAGCTGCAGCGTGTCAGTGTGTGTGTGTTGAAAGAGTTTAGTGTGAAGAGTGAGAGTCCTGGTGTGTGTGTGTGTGTGTGTGTGTGTGTGTGTGACACCACATAAGCACTTTGTGTATGAGCAGCTGTGGGACCAGAGGGAGAGAAGCAGCAGGAAGTCCAGGCTTCTGTCATTAAACTCCAGAAGTTTCCTTTTCCACAGAAAAAAAAACACAAACAAGGTTCTGAACGTTATCAGTTCACAGAAGCAACGACACATTCAGGCACTGAAGGGTTTTAAAAGAATTTTAGAAACCTGGCACCCAAACAGAAAATCACAACCTCCTGAGTGAAACATGACGTGTTTAACAGAAGCTGAATCCATTTACAATAATTCAGTCCTGACGTGTTTGTTCTGAATAATTAAAGAAAATGACATTTGGAGTATTTAAATAAATTAGGGAAACTACAACACGTGGCTGCAAACATAAAACCTTTTAGACTTTGCTTAGTTTTTAGAATCATAACTACAGAAAAAAAAGTGACCAAATTGTTTTTCCTCTGTGTGTTTTTGACTGAGTTTAGTCCTGGTGAAAACGGTCAAAAGCAGGACTATTCAACTGGTGGCCCGCGGGCCTCGTACGACCCACGGTTGACTGATCCCCCCCTCCAAAATTTAATAAATATAATTTGTTCTGTCACATGCTGCCGTGTTTCACCTGCCATTACTGGGCCCTCCCCCAAGAGGGGGTGGGTGGGTGTCGGGCCCCTGGAGTGATTTAGTCGAATAGCCCTGGTCTAAACCTCTGAAGTTCAACTTAGAGCATAATTTGATGGTGCTCTAAGCGATATTTAAAAAGAAAGAAAGACTTTATGTTGTAATAAATCGCCTTAACGAAATTCTTTTTGTTTGCACAGCTTTGAGATGAAGTTATTTTCAGCTCGCTGTGCCTCAGCCAGGTCAGGATTTATCAATCAGCCAAATGTAGAGCAGGTCTGGAGCTGATCGAGTCCATCCACCACCGTCAGTTCCTTAAAACAAACACGTGAATTATCAAACTGCAGATCAGTTTCATTAATAATTTGAATTGCATTAATAGTTCAAACAGGGTACACACCGAGTGAGACGCTTCTCTGAGATGTTCCACGAAGGATATTTATTATCTCGTTTGCACTGACGGACCGTCGCGTCGGTAAAGCTGCTCGTGTTTCACGTTTCACTCTGATGCTTTCATGTGGACGTCTTAGAATATTAGAAGCAATATTTCCTCAACAAAAGGCCTTCTCTGCACGTTTCTGTTAAAAACTGATTTACGAACATTTAAAAGTTCGTTAGAAGTTTCTTTTATTGTGATGAAAAACTGCAAAAGAAAAGAACAGTTGGTTCATAAATAAAAGAATTAAACCCATATTTGAAACGTTTTCCTATCTGAATTCAGCTTTAAGGTACAGTTGCTAATAACGGTTAATACTCTGGTTAATTTGTAAAATATGTGAAAGAGACACATTTGAAGAACTATCGGCTCATAAACCTGAGCAGCATCACCTCTGTCCTTATTGTCCCGTTCATTAGGGAACAAATGGTTCTAAACACGGTAAAATAATCCACTGATTTATTACTGCTTTGTGTTTTCAGCTGATAGAAAATGTATTTAATGTTTACAGCAAATCAGCGGCTGCTCGGTTCTGTTCTGAAGAGCGGTTCTTTATACCGTCCATTGCTGTTGTAATAAACAAAATGGTTGTTTTTTGAGGGGGAACCTGCAAAGTTGTGGAAATATTTGTTTGGCTTGAAAAATGATTCTCAATCCAGTGAGTGGTTCTGCTGAGTGCTGCTCTGAAGTCTGCCGGGTTTTGTTTGGTCTCAAAGTCAAAAGGCAGCTGAACGAGAACTGGGCCGAGACCGGCAGAACTGATGAAGACGTGTTCTCCTGTTTGCTACACTGCCTGTTCTGTTTCATCAAGTTAAAAATACAAATTTAATTCTTGTATAAAAGGATCTTTTTGAAATAAAAACACTGTTTTTTTAAAATAACCTTGAGCATCTGTTGAATTATACCCAACTACTTTTTTTGGATCATAAAAAAGTAGATTATATTTACGTATTCTCACTATTTAGAAACTAAACTTCTTTAGAAACAGTTCAGAATCCTGTATAAAGACTTTGGTGGATTTAGTTTTTTGCTTTATTTTGTTTTTCGGGATGTCTTGTTTAGTCATTTCATCTGCATTTTCTTACACAAGCTTTGTGCAGACTTTTTTTTCTGAGTATTACACTTATTTTTTAACGCTAGTTCTGTTAAAGACAAACAGAGGATCATCCTTTGAATAAGTTCTCCCTAATATTGAATATGCCTCATTTATTTAGAGGTCTGGGTCGATATTGAAAATTTGTCAAAGGGTGTAAAAAAACCAATCTAAAAAAAGACTTTCAGAAAGAAACTGGAGAATAGAAAAGAAATGTCAAAGTTCTGTTTTTGAGGAAAATTTCAAGAAATGTGTGTTGGAGTAAGATACAGTTTATAAAATTACTCAAAATAGAGATGAACTTTCTTTCAGCTGCTTCCTTCTTCAGGGGTCGCTACAGTGAGTGAACCGGTATAAAAGATTTGACACAACCTGGGCTCAAACCTGCAGCCTCAGGTAAGTACTGCTGTGGCACAGACAACCAAGCTACAGCAGCCCCTATAGAAATATAATGAATTGTGTCTTGATGACATCATTTCTAATGTTTCCTGTGTGTGTGTGTCAGGTTCTGCTCCACCTGTGGCCTCACCTGCTTCTGCAGAGCGTCTGTTTTGGAAGTGAAGGTCAGGCGAAGTAAATCTTCAGCCGACATCCTCAGTGGGGTAAGCTGCTTACACTGCTGCTGAGGCGAGCTGCAGGCCTGTCGCCGCGACAACCGAAACATGGACAGGTGTGTCGGGAAGTTACCTGGACAGGAGGTTAACGCAAACAGAAATGAAACGGCTGATGTTTTAAATGCTGTTTAAAGATAAATTATAAACCGAGGTGCTCACAGTCAACAATCAAAGGTTTCTAAACAGGAGTCCCCTGTGTCTCCAGGAGCTGCAGGGCCCCATGTGATCCACAGAGGAGACAAAGACCTGATTGTGCAAAGAGACCTGAGCAGAACCCCTAATCAGACCACCACTGTACACCACAGGTATCCTCTGTCAGCCAGAATCAAAACTCTTACACACAAAAGAACAAGAAAACTGCTGTAAATAACTTTAAAACATGCAAACAAATTAAAACTATAAATCTACTGGTTTAAAGTGCAACCAAACATGTTAACAACTGACTAAAGTAACATTTATTTAAGACCAATACGAATAAATCAAGTTTTCAGAATAAGAATAATTTGTGTACATAAGATTATCTTAATGCACTATTAAAATTAATAGAGTTGAAAATATGCTCTATTTGAAATTCAAGTTATTTTCTAATAAATAAACTCACGAATCTTAATTTAAAAAACCTTTGTTCCCAAACTGCAGCTGTTTGCTATTAAAACATTTATTGTTTAGGCCTACTGTTAACTAAAAATCACAAATTTAAGTATAAATTTGGTTAAAAGATCTTCTTGTAATTAGTAAATCCAATAAATATTTGCCTCCATCTGATCTGTTTAGCAATATTTGAAAACATCTATTAAGTGTTCAAATAAAAATGTCTTATGAAAGACTTAATAAGCAACCATTGATGCACCTGCACCATTTTGCTTCACGTGTTTCCGGCAGGAGGCGCGCTCTTCTCTTTGGACCAGACGGATCGGCGGCGCGCAAAACCCCCGCGCGCTCCCGTGACGCAGCGCCTCTCGGTCGGTCGGTGCTCACAGATGCTGGATGGATCCGGAGCGACAGGCGCCCTCATCTCCGTGGGACTGAACGAGTCGAGGGCTGGAGACGGTTCGTGCCCATCAGGGAGCCTCTGAGTGCGGGGAAGGATGCTCAGAGCGAGTCGCTCCGCGGGCAGTTGGACTTAAAAAAAAAACTGCTCTCCGTCCACCGGAACTCTTTAAGATTTAAGATTCTTCACCCTAAGAGACCCTGAGAGTCCAGGCCGTTCTCGATCAGTTTCAGTGGCCGGGTTTTGGACACCATGTGGAAGCCCGGGACCCTGCTGCTGCTGTCGATGCTTTCTGCATCCGGAGAACTCCAGCAGGAGACGGAGTCGCGCAGACTCCCACCCCCGGGAAAGTTGGATTTCGGCTATGTGCCTGCGGGAGTTTATGAGACCCTGGCTCACTACGAACCGGGACCCATCGGTATTTTGTTCCAGCTGGTGCACGCCTTTCTGCATGCGGTGCAACCCAACGCGTTCCCGCACGGTGAGTCCGGTCTCGGTAAAACTCAAGTCTGCTTTAAACCTCCGCAGAAATAACATGTAATACAATCATGACTTTACTTTTGACTGTTTTATCAGATATTTAATCTCAGAACCCAGTTTAGGTTTCTGGAACAACTCTTATTTAAATAAATTCAACAACTCCTGCATGTCTGAATCAAAACCTCCAGTCTGGTTTTTAGAAACTGGGCTGTGCATCTCTGGTCTGTGGCCATCTGATCCTTTAAATATATGGGCTGCAGCAAAAACTTGTCCTTGGATTCAAATAGGAGTTTTATTCTGAAAACTAAGGTTTAAAGCAGTTTTTTCCTACAAAGCAAAGGAATAGCCATGATTTGTCAGTTCTTTAGACAAATTATGACTGCTCACAAACATGTCTTGTTTTAAAATGACAAAACGCTTATAAAAACATTTTAAAATGATGCTTAGAATGAACCTTCCAGCAGATGTGTTTAGTATTTTAAGAACTCAGTAAGCAGCAAAATGTATTTTATACATAATAAAACACAATGTAACTTTTGTTTTCTGTAGTAGTAGTTGATTAACATTGATTCAAGCACATTTTTAGTTTTTGTTGCTGTTTATACAGGAGCTGCTGCAGTTCTTCTCCTGGGCTGTAGGTGTCACTAATGAGGAAATATAGCTAAAAGGCAGAAAGTGCAGCCAGAAGTTAAGAGAGAAAAAAAAATCTGCAACTACATTTAAATGTTTTTGCCTTTTTTTTTTGGTAAATGCCCGTATGTAAAAACAAACTGCAACTGTTGTTGTTTAATTGTTAAATGGATCAGATTTTATTGGTACAAAAATTCAATAAACCAATTAATCTAGATTTAATTCTTCAAAACAACCACTACTCTTCGTTCCAGAGGTTTTTTTCCATCTTGGCGAAGACGCAGTGAAGGCAGGTGAGGGAGGAGAGTCTGCGTGCTGGCGTCAGGTACCACTCACCTAGGGACAAGATAATAAAAGAAACAGGTGACCAAAGCGACAACTACTGATGCAGTGGACGTCCATTCTCTAGTGTGTCACCCTGTGCCTCATGTAGCGAAGCATCCTCCCATCGCCGGGTTAATTTGGACACCTATCCGCCAATAAATTTCCTTTTTGATGTGTATTAGGTTCTATAGGCTCAGCTTCTCAATAAACATGCCGTCACGTGTCCCTGACTGCCTCCGTCCTCGAGCGAGGTCCTGGTGTCCTGCTCTGAAGACCAGACAAGGTTTGATGATGGGACCCACTTGTGAGGCTTGGTGTGGGGGACTGCATCCTGGTGGATCAAAATCCAGACTCAGTCCTCAGAATTTAAACTCTGATGTGATTCGACAGTCTTATTCTTTAGATAAAGACTAACAATATGCTAAATGTGTGTAGCTTCAGGCAGCACACGGTGATCCATCATGCTGGTGATGTCACTGATTGTGTGTGTGGCCTGTTGTGCATCAGATCCATCCCTGCTCTGTGTGTACATGTAGTGCACGTGAAGGTGGTGTTGATGCCTGCAGCACACTTGGTGTCAGGATGATTATAAGTAACGCACCTCGACTTGTCAGCATCCACTCCACATTTTTAGTAATGCGTGAGTGATTTTGTTTGATCTGCTTCAGAAACCCTCGCCAAACCAGGATTTACTTTCAGACCTGATTTACTTTATGGAGGTTTGTGTTTAATTGGGAAGCGGATCCTTAAAAGATGCAGCTCCCTTTTACTACAGCCTGTGTCCGCCCTCCATTGGAGCATTTTGCAGATTAGGATCTCTTGGAGTCACCTTGTTAATTGATTAATCCCATAAGCTTGTCCACCATATGTTGTTGGCCCGTTGGATCACAGTTTGTCACCAGCTTTCCAGAGGGGGGTCCTGGTTTTATCCCGTGGAGCAGACAGACAGAGCTCTGCTCAATGAAGTTCAATTCATTCATGACTGCAGCCATTAAAGGTTTCTCAGTATGTGGAGACTGTTCATGTCTTTGTTTAGAAAACTTTTTTTTTTTCTATTTTGGGACTCATATAAGCAGGAGTCTTCTTCCTGCAGATGCTCCTCGGACTTTTTAAATCCTGCAGCCTGTTAGTTTGAGCAGATGCTGGAAAAAACCTCTGGAAATTCGCAGCTTGTCATTTCTATAACAACATGTCTGTCTGTGAGATTTGTTGGAGCGTTCAGCTGTAAGTCTGATAAAAAATTGATTTGACAAGCCAGGAGAAAGATTTGCAGATACAGAAGTTTTCACTCCGGTGGTTTGTGGCCAGAGATGCTGTCGATTGAAAAACTGGAGCTCTGTTAGGCCAGGGTCCCAGATCCAATCCAGCTGTGTCTGAGTGAGACAATAAAACATGATACCATATTAAAAGGTCTAAAAATCCATCTAATTATGACTTTGAAAAATGTAAACATCACATTATGGTGAACTTTATGCAACCTTCTCAACTCTGACCAACAGTCTGATTGAGTGTTTCTCTTAGTTCTAACTCAACGGATAGAATGTTTGGTTTGGTTGGTACCAAAGTGTGTTGGACTGTTTGTTTTAGTGAATATTTGAAGGTAATTTGGTCTCAGCATGTACTCACAGTATGTATTTACTTTGGCTGTATTTCCCTTCTTGGTGTTTCTGTAATGTTCCCAGCTGAGCTTAGCTAGGCAGTGAGTGACAGGTTAACCCACTGACAGATTAACCAGCACTTGACCCACATGTGCACGGTTTAGCATCCAAGTCTTTCCTCCTTTTTTCACCACTAGATAGAAACTAGTGCTGGGTGGTATGATCCAAATTTTATATCACGGTATTTTCAACATTTATACCGGTATCATGGTATTAGATGGTATTTTTCTTCTCATCACGGCTCAGCTGATAATAAAATGTACAAACGCTGCTTATTGATTAGCAAACCATGGACAGCTGAAGTTACTCTCTTTCTGCAACACAAACTATTTCTTGACTTTTTTCTTTTCCTGTACCTCTGTGTCACCGTTTCCCTACTCTACGTGTCTTTTCTTCTCTGCCTGGTTGTAGACAGTAGTCACGCATTTTGGTACGGTCGTGAAAGAGGAGGGTTGAGATCATTATTGGGTCTAATGTTTTGTGTTATTTAATAAAGCTTAACACGACGACTCAGCCTTTGTGCACCAGTCAACTAAACCCCAGTACAAAACCACTCCCGCCCACCCAGGCTTTTAACAATAGAAGCACATTAACGCCTTCATACATTAGCGTCTTCATAAAATTAACGTCTTAATTTTTTAGCATCTTCATACATTAATGTCTTTGTACATTAACATCTTCATACATTAACATCTTTGCACATTAACATCTTCATATATTAACGTCTTAATACATTAAAGTCTTCATACATTAACGTCTTCATACATTAATATCTTCATACTTTAGCATCTTCATACAATAACGTCTTCATACAATAACGTCTTCATACAATAACGTCTTCATACATTAACGTCTTCATACTTTAGTATCTTCATACTTTAGCATCTTCATATATTAACGTCTTCATATATTAACGTCTTAATACATGAACGTCTTCTTACATTAACGTCTTCATACATTAACGTCTTTATATATTAACGTCTTCATATATTAACGTCTTCATATATTAACGTCTTAATACATTAACGTCTTCTTACATTAACGTCTTCATACATTAGCGTCTTCATACATTAGCGTCTTCATACTTTAACGTCTTCATACATTAGCATCTTCATACATTAACGTTGCGCATTAAAATTTCCGTGCACATCACTGAAGAGATGTATACTACAATCAGCGATGACGAAAACAGGAGCGTTTTGTTTAATGCTATTCAATATAAGCAGTGAAATCATCACCCGCTGCCAGTTATTGAGAAGCTGCTATAACGATAACATTAGCTTGCTAATGTGCATAGCAGTGCTGGGAAGAAAAGTGTCCCCCGTGAAACAGTTCACTGGTGGGCGCGACGTAATGTTCCGAACGTGTTCAGGCTATTCAAATCGGTATGTCTGGTTTTTAGAAAATTCATATCATAACAAAAATAAAAAATTGTTTTCGGTACGAACCGGTATACCGCCCAACACTAATAGAAGCCAGATCTTAACTTTTAGGGTTTCTGGAACAATAATATGTTGCTATAATGTTGCTAAAATTATATGATGCTAAAAAAGTAACCTAATCTGCTGTGATTTTCTGTTGCTTCGAGTTAAAAACATCTGTAGGCCTACTGTTCCTTAAAGGAGTGCCTATTGTCCGTTCTCTTTCCAACTCCAAATTTTAGCTGTTTTTTAATATCTATAAAATTCACTGAGGTAAAGCTGCTTTTGATTAGCTGTGGCAGCCATCTTGAATTGGATTGACTCCAAAAGTTGATCAGTTGTAGAAGTGCATCCAATGCTTCCTTAAAGTTTCACTATCATCCAGTGGATTGAGATATTTTTCATCTATCTTGTATCTTTAATTTTTATAATCTCATGGATACAGTAAACCAGCTTTTCTTTTAGGAAATATGTTTGTCAGGAAATTCAGAAATAATTTTGGTAATTTAATCTGGTTACTAACGGCAGCAGTTGATCTTTAGGTTTTGAGGGTAGAAGTCAATTCAAACAGGGAATAATGACCTAAGATTGTCAACAATCAGCATGTTGTTTAACTTGATAAATAATCTTTATATCCTTTTGAATGATTCAGTCCGCTGACTTTTATTAAACCCTTTGAGTTTGACTTGGGGGGAAAAAGAAGTAACAAAATCCTAACATGGACGCCTACGCTAGAAAAATCTGCATCGATATGCATTTGTTACCATTTATCTGTTGGGTTTTGGCAGTTAAAAGGTCCAGAGGCGATCTTGATGCCTCCTCCACCTACAAGCCTATCAACACACCTGCTACACACTGACACACACACAGAATCAGTGGCTCTTTGTTAGATAATGGCTGTGAAACACTGTTGGTGCAGTAGAGAAGTGATTGCAGTTTTGATTACTGTAATCAGAACAAAAACTGATGTGACAGAAGAATCTCCCTGAAGACAGAACGTAGATCACTCATGATTTATTAAAGATATTTTTTTTAGTTTGCTCTAGATCACAGCTCCAACTGTGAACAACTTCAGCTTGTGACAGATAAACTAAAAGTATACTGCTCCTCTAAGCACATCTTTGCTTGAAACTAACATTAACTGTTAGGGGGCACTGTTTGTCTGTTTGCAAAATATCTCAAACCACCAAACTTTCAGACAGTAATCATTAGATTCATCTACAGATGAATAACTTTTAGAGTCAATCTATTTCCATATGGCTGCCACAACTAATCATTTAGCAACTATAACTCAGGCAGTTTTAGAGACATTGAGCTAAAATTTGATTCTACAGCTTCAGTAAAACTCTGTTCTTTTTTCAGCACAAGTTCACCTTAGTCTAAACTCTAAAAACATGTGCCAACCTCGAGGCCCACAGGCCAAATGTGGCCTACCACAACATTTTATGTGGCCCGCGAGAGCTTCAAAGATGTTTAAATATCTTAAAATAAGCGTAAGCTGCTTTAAAGCCAGCATTGGCCATAAACTACATCTCCCATAATGCACTTTCATTATCATACCTGTGAAATAACAACATACCACCACTAGGAGGAGCTGCACAGGGTTCAAACGTAGCAGACGACCAGCAACATTTACTGAGAAGTGGGAGTTTCCCACTTATAAATATTACATTTAAACTGGATTTTTTTTCCAGTTGGAAAGTGGGAGAGTTTAGAGTTTATGATGGCGGCTGCTTACCACTTCTCATCAGTGAGTAAAACTCTCTTACCTTTACTTTTAATAGTATTTCTGTGATATTTATTTCACATTTAGTCAGTCGTACACATCGTATTTTGTGGTGTTTATAAGCGGACGTGTTAAAATGCTGTTTCTATGGAGGAAATACCAGGTAGAGCTCAGTTAGTGTTTGTTAGCAGTACTCTACCATAGCAATGAGAAGAGGAACGTGACATTTCGTGTTTAGTCAAAGTTAAACAAAACATTAAAGTTAATTACAACTGGCCTTTTGAGGGCCACAATAATGCTCATGTGGTCCTCAGTGAAAATGAGAAGTTTTCACTACTACTCTAAAAGTAAATGTGATGGGTAATATGCATTTCTCCAAGGAATATTAGCTCTTTAATGTCAAATTTCGTCTCTCTATAAAAAAACAGTAAATAAAGTTTGGCTCATCTACATCCTCAATTTATTTTTCGTTTCTTGTTTTTTTTCTGCATCTCTAATCCACTCTGTCAGAGTTCTCACTTGTTACCCTGCCCACAATATTTAATATATACTGTACTTTTAATATAATATGAGTTTGAGCCTCTGTAATCTTAATCATTCTGTAAGTCGGCCATCGGTTGGGAAAAGAGATGCATTAAGCTCCTGTAACATTCCATGCCGGTGTGGGAGACACGCTGCAGGTCCCTGTAGGAAAGTGTTTTCTCATTAATGTCTGTACTCCTCCTTCTCAAGAAACCAGGTATCTGTGGAATACAGATCAGAGAGGATTGGAAACTATCTGGCACTAATTCAAGGAAAGTTACAGTTGCCAGGGAAACCTTTCAGTCGCCTGCAGACAACGACTTCTTTCACCTTGTTGGCTTTGTTTGTTACTGCACCAGAGAGTCTTATTGTAAAAACACAGAGGTGATGGATAGATTTCTGCAGGTTCTGTTGTCTCACAACAGGTTCACTA
This sequence comes from Cynodonichthys magdalenae, assembly GCA_031762555.1. Classification (NCBI taxonomy): domain Eukaryota; kingdom Metazoa; phylum Chordata; class Actinopteri; order Cyprinodontiformes; family Rivulidae; genus Cynodonichthys; species Cynodonichthys magdalenae. The sequence goes on from JARVJO010000269.1 coordinate 2,200,276, forward strand.
TTTAACACTCATTAACAATCCAAAAGGCACAAAGACACGAAAGTATAAGTGAAGCACTTCAAAACACTTCTGTTCAGAGGCAAAGACTAAATACAAATTGAGGTGCTTTCGAAATTTACAAGAAAATAAGCCAATGTTGTATTTGATGTATTTTTACAGGACGTATTATCAAAAAAGAACATGTAAAAGTTTAAAATGGATAAATCTCAGCTTGCAAGGGTATCTCAAGTATTTCTATTTGGTATTTGAGATTTTCTCACGTCGTCTTAATACTCAACTTTTGTCGGGAATTAATGTTTCGCAGCATTTTTAACGTTTATCATCGCAATATCAGTTAGCACAGTATCAGTGTTGTAAATGACTTCTTTGAACTGCCATAAATATTTTTTTGGATGATCGGTCTCATAAACCACTTTTAGCTTCCAAAGGCTGTTTGTAAAAGCTGTAAACATATCACATCCCATCTGCGTCTCCATCCTGATCATCTCTACGCAAGACTGAATGACCCAAAACACACACATGACTCTCACGTGCCACATTTTATAAAAATGTGTCTCATCTTTGCTACATTCAGAGTTGTGTCTGTTAGCAACGGCACAAGTGATCGTTTGAAATGCAAAGTAAAGATGTGTTCACAGCCTTTAACAGCTAAAAACCTGATTGTGTACAACTTGCAATAATCGTCATGAAGAATAATCTCATCCAGCTGCATTTTCAGGCCTGTGAAAAATATAACTTGCAGGTAAATGTGGATTGTTTTGATTCTCTAGCATCTGGAGCTCACAGTCTGGCATGTACCTGTCATATATAATGGCCTAATGTTGCCTAGTGTGAGCCAGGCTTAAAAACATGAAAATTCTTCGTAAATCTTAATACTTTTAGAAACGTACTTCTTTAAACGGTTCATTCACACTCACTCTAAGAAAATAAGTGTTGAGTTTTCTTAACCAAGTTATATCAACTGGTTTAACAAACCAAATTGAGTAAATAAAAACAGTTTTGCACATTTAAAGTGCCTGTGACGTGCATATTTTTTCAAATAGAAAAAGTCAAAGAAAACCTAACGTAAGGAACTTGGCATAAAACACACAATTTTTACATATTTTCTCACATAACTGGCATATTTTCTTTTGAACTTGGCTCAGCAAAAGTGAAACAGGAAGTGACATCAAAGGGGAACTCTTTAAGAAAGAAAACTGGTTTTTGTTTATTGAAACAATATAATTTGAACTATGACTCTTCTTCATCTCTCTCTGATATTGACTCAAAATGATTTATAGAAACATCAAATTCTTCTCTACAGTCAGTGCTGTTAGCCATTTTAGTATCACTGTTTACATGCAGACGTTCCCCTTTGACATCACTTCCTGTTGATTCACGTGCAAATATCTCAACAATTATTGATGTGAGGGGTGTAAAATTTGTTTTGTATTATGTTAAAAATGTTGTCTTTCCAAAAATTCATTAATATTTTTACAAACATTTGATGTCACAGACACTTTAAAGTGTGTGTCTTTACTCTTTAATCAACACTTAATTCTTGTCAATTCTCAAAAAAAAAAAAATGCAAAAGCTTGCAACATTAAAATAAAACTGTTGGAATTAAGACATTTTTTTCAGGATTTTTTAGATTTAAAGTGAGACAAAAATAATTAAATTAAATATTTACCTCACCTATTATGTAAACTCCACTCACTACTCAGTTCTTAACATGATTTAAACATCAGAAACTACAGTTTTCTGTTTTTTCTTGTCTAAAGAGAATCTTAGATGAGTTGTTATTCTGGTTCTGAGACCCTCAGTTGTAACTGTGTACAGTTTGGTTATTCAACAAGTTTATATGCTTAAAAACGTATAAACTGATTTTAAGGATTGCAAACTGTTTATTTTAAACTGAACTGCATTTGTTTGTCACGATGTAACCTGCCTTAAAGTGAAAAACCACTGAGTGTTGAATTGAGATGTCTGGAGTGTGAAAAACAGAGAAGATCAATACTCAGGCAGCTTTTGGATTATAAGAAAAAAAGAGATGGATCTCATTTGAAAAGCTTTCCAACTGAAGGCTGCCACATTAGAGGAAGTCGGGAGAGATAAGAGCTCTGGCAAGTTGGAACATCTGAGACTTTTTCGGGTATTAGAATAATGCCACCATCAGCTTTAGCTGCTGTCTGACTGAGATGTGAGAACTACATCGAACTGAAACATAGAATCAAATCGATCATTTGCAGCAAATTAAAATAATGAAGCAGAGGAGAGAGGAAAACAAATTGAAGAGTGTTCGAGAAAGAGCCGTCGCTTCCTCCGGTGCTGCTAAAGCCTTGTTTCGTTCGGTAGTGTGGTATTTGGGTCAGGCTGGGGAAGCCAAGCAGGAGAGGAGAGGCTGAGACGAAGCAAAAAGGCTCAGGACGGCTAAATAAAATGGCAAGTCATGCATTCTGTGTCATTTTGTTCCACTTCATTGGTGGGAGCAGCAGAGCCCCTACTACGAATCAACTCTGGGGACGGGATGAGCCGGAGCTGCAGATGTGTTGTGATGAGGGCTGAACCTGCCAACACCACACATGATGACTTTACTCTTAACAAGCCAACTTCCTGTTGAATGTTGCTGCTGCTTTCTCAACTCATTCACGAGGTCCTTGTAGCCGTCACTCTGCAGCACAGACACTGTTTCGCTACGGGCGATGTGCCACAAGAACTGGGCTGAGCTCAGTTCATCTAAAACCATCAAGCTGTCTGCAACAAACTGCAGCTCAGAGTGAGATTACTGTTCCTCCAAAACAAACCTGGGAAAAATTTCAATATCTCATCTATGGTTCATAATGTCTTCAATATACGTATATATTGTATATTTGGAGAAATCTGTGTGACTGAAAATGATTATGACCCCCCGCACACAAAGCGGGGGTCATATTGTTTATGTAGTTTTTTTTTTTTTTTAAATGTATTTAATTTATTTATTTTTTCAACATTTTTAGTCAACCATCCCAAAAACGGCTGCACCGATCAACGTGAAATTTGGCGGGAATGTAGATGTGTCCCACCTACACTGCGCCAGCCAACGGTTTTACGATAGACCCCATATTTGAGGAGGGGGCTCCATCTAAAAAAATGGGTGTCTGAACATAAAAATGCTTATAACTCAAAAACTATTCAACATAGGAGCTTCAGATTTTTTTTGTAGTTGTTTAGCTCTGATGAAGGGCTATCCATCGGGCCCACCAATGAGCCCCCCACCTCCGGAACCCCATCCCATCTGAAAAATGGGTGTTTGGACATAAAAAAAAATGCTTATAACTCAAAAACTATTCAACCTAGGAGCTTCAGATTAGTTTGTTGTTTAGCTCTAATGAAGGGCTATCTATCAGGCCCACCAATGAGTTCTGGTGCGTTGATGCTTTGCGTACGTGCAGGGGTTATATATGCTACCGCTATGCAGTATCTAGTTCTGTTTTTTTTTTTAGTAGTAACTTTCTGAGTTTTATCTGTATATAAATTTCTCCAGATTTGTTATTCTGACACGTCTCTAGAAAATGGTTTTATCTAGTGTAAACTCTAATCACATTTAGATACACAAATTTGTCAGTACTTTCATGACCATACACATTAATCTCTTGCAAACTAATCTCTAAAGTTAAAAGTTGACAGGTAAAAAAAAACTTACATTCATCATTGTTAAAGTACACATCTATACAGAGGTTAGACTTAGGCCTATAGTTACTCAGCTACAGTGTTTTTCAAAGCCATAAAATCATAACATAAGTGAACACTTTCCTGTCAGTATTACTCCCATTACACACACAAATTTTATACACATTGTTCTGGATGAGCATTAAATTCATGGTTATACAATACATAAAAATTTAAATACACCCACAACACAATTATGGCAGCATGTTATGAACAGTTCTGATGTGTGGGTCACAGCCTCAGCTGAAAAGGATGCATTTGTTTCTCTTATGTGTCAGCTGGTGGGTGTTGGGATCTGTAGTTTGTGATTGGTCAGCCTCCACACTGCGCAGGTCACCCTTCCTGTCTGTCACTGTCACCTTTGCAGCAGGGTTTCAGCCTTGATTAGCTGATTGTAATCTGGGATGTTGTTTACTTGGACTGCGTCAATCCTCTCGGCCCTCCAGCAGTCCAAACAGAATCAGCCACAGACTCTCACCACTTTACTCTAACCCAAGTGTAGTTAACGTGCTCAGAATGAGAATTAACTTACTTCAAATTTATTGAAAAAATCACAATATTTATCCCACAAGATAATTACTTTGGGTTGTGTTTGTTACCATTTGGATTTTAAGCACTTTTAGTTGAAAGGATCAATAATCGTAATGTTTTCTATTCTGAACATAAAACAGCAACTGCAAACAAGCAAAGTTTTTTTTAAATTATTTTTCTTGCCCTGTTCTCTCAAATGGTGTCCCCCTAGGACTGGTTAAACCCTGTTCAGCTGCTGTTTATGTGGAACCCTTCTTCGCTATAGTCTTAAGTTATTTGAATATTTGCTACTTCCATCATTACCTACATTAGTGGTGACACAACCTGGCCTCCTGCCCTTCTGTGCTTACAACAGAGGTTTTCTTATACGGCTGGGTTTAGGCCTGACAGTCCAGAACCGTACATTTTCAAGGTTAGTTGATTTGACACTGATCTTTTATGATCTGATGCTTTTAGCCTGTAATTTACGTAAATATGTGCAAGTTTTCCTCTAAACGTGGGCAAACTGCACCAGCATGTTTGGCTGCACAGTTTGAGGCGCCTTTCTCCTTTTGTACACCAACATAATCAGACTAGATTACATCAAGTCCCTAAGTATTATAAGATGCTTTCATTAGTGTCTGTTCTGTTTCCATGTCTCCCAGATTCTCTCTCTCTCTCTCTCTCTCACACACACACACACACACACACACACACACACACACACACACACACACACACACTGTCATGCTATTCTATCCATCAGTGTGACTCACGTGAGGAAAAGCTGTTAAGTTTGTTAACACTAATTAATGCACAGTTTTTACACAAGCATATTGCAAAAAGCTAAATCTGAGCATGAAAATTTGTTCTTGATGGTGTCAAAGAAGTTGTTTCTTTGTGTGTTTCGTACACACATGGCTTCATCTGTGAAAATAAAATGTGGTGGATGCACCAGCTGCTTTTGTAGCCAAGTGTCTCAACTGTTACACACATACACAATTGTTCTTCTGTCCTTATTGGGACTTTTCTTTGACTTCTGTTCATTTATTGGTCATTTATAGCCTAACCTTGTCCCCTTATCCTAATGGCTCAGTTAGTCGCGCTTTTGAGTGTCGCGCAGGACTCTAGGCTGGGTTATAGTCGTGCTTTGGGTACTTGCATAGGGCGTGCAACCTCACCAGCGGTGTAGGTGTTTATACTTGATGCTATGTTGTTGTAGTATTCTCCATAAGGACTTGCAGTGCAGGGGCGGGGACAGGGACGGAGCGATTACATCACTATTTGTGTGCCACAACAATAAACCTAGCTTCAGCTGACGATGTGTGCACCATTTATACTTGATGCTTACGTTGATGTAGTATTCTCCAAATGGACATGTGGCAGTACACTTCATAACTTGTGAAATGTTGTTAAAAAGGAGGACAAGCTTTTCATTGACAAAGTATTTGAATGGGGCACAGAGCACGCAGCACATGAGGAGTTACAAAAATTTGGAGGAGCACGACCACACCCCACGACAATGCGCAGGGGCAGGATTGTGCGATTGCATCACTGTTTGCGCGTGCACCTTCAACACGTCAACCATAAACACATCTTAAACCTAATGACCCCAGTACATACCTACCCTAAACTCATTTCACCTTAGTCCTAACCCACCAACAATATTCCCTCCATGAGGACCAGGTTTTTGTCCCCATAATGAACAGTGGGTTCTCACAGGGCTGTGTGTACCAGAATAATGGTCAAAAATCGTCCCCATCAGGTAACAAAAACATGCACTCACACACATCAACTGAATGTGAATGGATGGAAAACATAATTCATCAAGATATCAACACCAGGATCTGTCCAAAAGTCATAACTTGGGCAGCAGGACTATTGTTTTTAAATAAAAAATGTTAGAAAAATGGTTCCCACTGTGAGTTAAGTCTTCAACTTTAATGTTTTTTTTTATTATTGACACTGAACACAAAAGAAAGAGGCTCAATCTCAGCTGTGTTTAAATCTTCACACAGTGTTGGTGGGAACATTGTTACATGAAAGTGAAAAAAATCTTGACAGCTTTAAATGAAAAGCCTTTTCACTTTGTTGTTTTATTTGTGTGTGTGTGTGTGTGTGTGTGTGTGTGCGTGTGTGTGTGTCCTCACCAGTAGAGAAGCGTCAGATTGTCTCTCTGTAGTTACAGATTCTATGGAAACAGAACAAAGTGTTTATCCGGTGTGGAGGTGCTCATGGGAAGACAGCTCTGACACGAACACACACTCCTCAACACACGCACACATTTTACTTTACCAGAAACCTCTCAGTTAAATATCAATGATGAAATTTAAGAGAAAACATTCACAAAACAAAATGGGAATAAACAAGAAGCTATCAAAAACAGCGTACCTTTATATTTTAAAAGTTAACGTTAATAATTTACTTCTCATTAATTCACCTGTGCCGTTTAAAATAATTCAATTAAGCTGTAAAAGCTGACAGTGCTGTATAAATTTTTAGCACTTAGCAGAAAATACAGAATATCCTGTCATTTCTGCCTAAACCAGGAGTCTGCAACCTGTGGCTCTGGAGGCACATGAGGCTCTGCAGCAACTCTTTAAAGCTTTGACCAAAACTACATTATATAGATTTTTTTGTTTGTTTTTAATAAAACAAAAGAAGAGGAAAAAGCTAGCTTTAGCAGATTTTCTGATCATTTATTCTCTGTAATTTCCCTTCATGGGATCAATAAAGTATTATTCATTCATTCATATGTTCATCTTTCTTATCCTAAAGTGCAAAAATAATATTAAATGTTCAAATTCACTGTATATTTTTAGTTTTATTTAAACCACCACTTCAACAAACTCAAAGTAGCCCACGGGCCATCAGTTCATAATTACTGTTGAAGTATGTATGTTTGTGGCTCCAGACACATTTTATTAGTGAGCCAAGGAGCAGAAATGGCTCTTTTGGTTGTAAAGGTTGCGGACCCCTGACCTAGACCAAATAATAATAAAATGAAACAAAGTGCTTTAGTACCAGGTTGTTGCATTGCCTGAACATAACCCTGAAGTGGAAAGTCTAAATGTAATCTAAAATTTTCGATTATGCTTGCAACTTATGAGCTCTTATGAGGTGGAAGAGTTAAAAGTACATTATTTAAAATGTGGATGTTTTCAGGGTTATAATATAGAAAATAATCAAAGTACTTTTTGTCTAATTTGTTTGTCAACCTTATTTCTCAGCTTGTATTAGTAAAAGTGTCCTGATGTGATGCATTTCCTTGTCTGTTCATCTTGTTAAAGAAGAGGGTGTGTTAACACTAACTTGGAAAAAAAAAAATGGTCAAGCGTTGCTCTAATACCATTTAAATCCAGCTATGATCCTTTCAGCAAAATGTCTCAATCCTTTTCACAGTCTGGTTTTTGTCTTTATGTTGTGCTTTCTAGTAAAACACAGGTATGCTGAAGCTATTATCTAAAAATACAGAGAACATTTTGTTGCATAGCAACAGGTAGAAGGATGAAAAGGCTGCTCCTTGCAGGCTTTTAGCACATTCTTTTATTGATACCTGCAGCTACACTTTGGGAAAAGCCTCGTTTGTGAAATAAAGCATCACCAGCTTCTGTCAGTGACAGGACATGCCTCAGAGAAAAAAAACAACAGAAGGAAAAAATGTTTCTTTTATCAACTGAATAATTTAGATTTTCCTAAAAACATTCACTGCTGAAATGTGCTGAAAGAGCTGAAACTGAGTTAGAGCAAACAAAAGCAGAACACTAACTAAAAAGTAAAAAGGGTCTGTGCTCGGCCCCTTGCTGTTTTCCCTCCTATCTTCTGCCTCTTGGTCTTCTTTTGCGTTTGTTTATTGTAGCCTTTCCTTGATATGCGGACAATCTGCAGCTGTATATGCCTTTTACACTTGGAACCTGTGCTAAACTAGAGGCCTGTTTATCTATAATTAGGGGTTGGTTATCAAATAATGACCTGCTTCTCAATGCTGATAAGACTGATTTTATGGTTATCAGACCTTAAAACTCCACCACTTGTTCCAAAACCATTAGTTTGAAAATTGATGATCATAACATAAAGTCAAGAACTTGTGCATGCTGTTTGACCTATGCTGTCTTTTAAGTCTCAACTAAACGAGGTAACAAAGACTGTTTTTTATCATCTTTGGAGCATTGCAAAAACTAGACATGTACTTTTTATTTGAAAATGCAGAGGCTCTCATCCATGCATTTGTGTCTTCACACAACCTTTTACTTTGGTTTTATCTCCTTGTAATTGTTCAGCACTGTTTGAAAGCTCTTTATAAATAAAATTATTATTATTGTTGTTTATTATCAGTGGTGGGCACCGTTCCCCTAAAGCATTAAAGCACTAATAGGGAAACTAATTTTCTGATTAGTTCTTTAGGACTTTTGCTATTTTATAAATTCATTAGTGGATTAGTGCTTGCTAAATTTATGGACTAAATTTAAATTTAGAAACATTTACATTCTTTAAATGTTATTGGTGAACATTATTGTTAACAGCTGAGGGTGACAGCTGTCACTCATTTTGTTCATATGTGTCACTTATCCACTAGGTGACATAATGACATTGATTATTGACAATATTCTGCACACAGTAAATATTGTCTCATGTTGACTCTGATTAATCTTACATGGGTCACCTGTGTTATATTAGTGCTTTAGAATTAGCTTTTGCTAAATTTTTCAGTGCATTAGTGCTTTAGAATTAGGGGACCTAAGTATTTTAGTTAGTGCTTTAGGGTTAGTGCAGCTAATGTTTTTGATTAGCGCTGCCTATTGCTGCCCAGCACTGGTTGTTGTTGTTATTGTTATTATTAATAATATTATTATTATTATTATTATTATTGAAATGTTTTAAACTAGCTAAAAGCCAAAATTAGCAATCACTAGCTATAAGCTAAAAGTAGCAGAATTGTAGCATTGTAGCTTGACGCTAAAAAAGCTAAAAGTAATAGAATGGTAGCTAATGTTTAATTGTAGCATAAGAAGATGAAACTTTGAGCCAATTTTCTGAAGCAGATTTTTAAAGTATTTTTTTCAATTCATTCAAGAGACTTCAGTGCTTTAAATAAAGTTCCATAATTTAAAAAGTAAAAAAAAAAATTACAAAAATCTAAAGTCACAGATCTCCTGAATGAACTAATTATCACATATAAATAACTAAAATAGCATAAATGCAGATGTAGAAAAGACTGTTGAAAATATATATGAAAATAAAAACAGTAAGTGTGTGAATCAGCAAACACAGACAAAGACCAAATGGCTACACTGACAAAATCTATTTATTTTGAGATTTTAAGTAATTTAAGATTCTTCCAGTAAGTCACTCAGACAATGAAAGACAACCATGTAGCTGTATTTTAGTACTGATTAAAGCAGTTTTCTTGGTTCTGCAAAAAAAAAAGTGCCAAGCAGAGTTCCCTGTCTGTGTTACGACTCATGCTGAATAATGTACTTGACACAAATCTCTTTCTTTGTGTGTGTGTGTGTGTGTGTGTGTGTGTGTGTGTGTGTGTGTGTGTGTGTACGATAACCGGGAGAAAGAGTCAACCTAGCTGATGTCAGTTTGTTCAGCAAAAATCCCCACACGGCTGCCTTCTTTGTTGCACCGTCTCTCCTAACAAGCAGCGCCGGGCTGAATGAAGTTCTGTGGAATAAAAGCGTCGCTCACACGCAGCTTACTCACTTTATTTACTTTTTTGAAATAAGCCTGTTAGTAATGGCCGTTGTCACACATGACCGCTGCAGCTTAACAGCAGGAATATTACAGTTCAGTTCAATCCACTGGTGGCTTTTGGTGCAAGTTTGATTGGAATTTTTTTCATCTTTTTTTTCCCCCTAAATTCTGCCAACTGAGCTTCCAACATTAAATCCTCTGTACTGTACAAAATACACACAAATTGTTGCTCTTTCTATCTTACCAGCTCATGTTTTTTTTAATTATTAAAGAAATAGCATCTGTCCACATCTAAAGAAACGGGCATTAAATCATGTTATAAAGTATAGAGAAAACTAACAAGCAGGGTTTGACAGATGCTGCTTTTGTTTGCTATAACTCAACTCCAGCAGGCGACTTGACTGAGAACAGAAAAACAAAGTCATTCACCTCCAACCAGTTGACTTTTCATTGACTCTGTGTTACGTGATATTTCTGAGAAGCTCATTCTGTTTGGGGCTCGGCACAGTTTTCACAAAGGTCATTTATATCAACAGCTCTGATTCAGTAAAAACTGCTTCATGTCCTGTTGGTCTGCCTGTGTTCCCATCACACACTGGCAAATCTACTGATGATGGAAACACTGACAACCCAAATATATACCAATGCAAATATACAGCATGCATTTTATTTTGAAAAACGGATTTTTATTGTTTATTAAAACATAACTAAACTTCTATATTCTTGCACAAAACCCTGCATCTTATGAACCATATTTAAGGTAGGACTGTAATATTTTCAAACCAGTTATCGACTCAAACTTCACTCAATATTAAGAGAAAATGGACAAATTTTCTGTTGCAGTCTGAGTTCTGAGTGTTGAGCTAAGTGACCAGTGAGCCGCTTCACTGTGTTTTGTGGGACAAAGTTTTTAAAAATTCATAGTTTATTTTGTTCACGTCTTGTCAAACTATTCTTGACTGTGTACATTAGTTTATCGCCCAACTCTAGCATACCCCACTAATCCTAATTTGTACCCACTTTGACAGTCGCCCCTTTTTATGGTGCTGTCTAAACCAAGGAATGCAAACTCATTTCCACCAAGGACCACCCTCAAAAAAATGTAACTAATTTTGATGCGTTTTTTACTTCAACTAAACACAAAACGTCACGTTCCTCATCTCTTTGCTACGGCTGAGCACTGCTAACAAGTAATAACTGAGCGCTACGTGGTAATTCCTGCATAGAAACAGCGATATACCACATCATCTTATGAACACTAAAAAGTACTACGTGTACGACTGACTGAATGTGAAATAAATAATGCAGAAATACTATTAAGAGTAAAAGTAAGAGAGTTTTTCTCAATGTTGAAATCTTTCCAACAAGGAATTTCCACGGTTTATTCGTTTGTTGAAAAGGATCTCTATTAATCACTTAGGAGAAGACTATTCTTCCTGAGGTCCAGAAGTAAAACAAAACAAACTAAATTGTCATTCTAGTTTAACTTTTACGACTTGTAACTTGGAAATTCCTACTTACTAGTACAACTGGGCCGCATCAAAAATAGGCAGAGAAAATGCAGCAAATGGAAGCTTTTGCAGGCTACTGGCTACTTTTGAACCCCGTTGCAGCTCCACCTAGTGGTGGGATGCCATCACCTTTGCAGGTAAAATAATTGACGTGCATTATTGGAGATGTAAAGCATGGTCTTGCTAGCTTCAAAGCAGCATAAGGGCCTCATAAAATGCTGTGGTGGGCCACACTTGGCCTGCAGGCCTTGAGTTTGACACATGATCTACACGTTTGAAATGGAAAAAAGCAGATTTGGAGTACATAATTATTTCTCATCAGTGTGGTTCTTAGACCTGGACATGTTTTCTGTCGTGCAGGTTTTAAATTACATTTGATGATAATAATTTGTTCACTAAATGAAATACTATATTTTCCATGTTTCTGTTCGGCCTTCATGTCAGAGCTTTGCCACAAAGGAGAGCAGGACTGTGTCTAAAGTAAGCAGTGCTGAATGTTTGAAGCTTTTTGAATTTGTTACCCTTCGATCTCCAGTTGGTGGTAATAAAACATATCTAAGTGCATGATGTCAGCCACATGCAGATAAAACAGATTTTAGTGTGGTAGAGAGCAAAAGAGATTCATAAATTTTGACCTGGGATGACCACAGGTGGGGAAATTACCCGAACCACAATCATATTTATTCCAGCACTTTGCTGTCTGGATCAGAGAAAACCGCTCCACAGCAAATCAACACACTCCATGTTTTATGTAAAAGTCCTGAATCACGTTTTGACCGAGCAAAGCGTTGTTAACTTCAAAATGTTGCTGCAAAGCCGAACGATCTACTGCAACTGCATGACTAACAAGTCCACCCTGGTGGGAACAAAGTCCTGGTCCAGGAATGTGTTCAGTATTCTGAGGAGCCCCACTGGTGATGGCTGCTCTAACAGTGAGGAGCTGACAGGAAGAGCTGCTGGATTCCTCAGGATTGGAGACTCCCTTCGAGTGAAACTGATGAAAAATTCATCTCGCCAGGTTTCGGCTTTTTTTTGAGCTGTTTGCAAAGCTCCATTAAATCTGTTGGGAAAACTCTTCCTGGAGTTTGTTTGGAGCTCAGACGCTACCGAAACTGACTGAAACATTTAAATGAATGTGTGTCAGATATTTAAATACAGAATGTTTCACTATAAACCACCGTATGGATATGTTTATCGGGTTTTGTTTGAAGAGTTTAAAGACCAGCACATCCTGACAAGTGAATTTGTCTGTTTGTTTTTAAATGACGAGCAGAGAGGGTGAACAGAAGCATTAACGTGGGTTTAAACAAGCACCAAGTCAGCTTTTTGTTCCTGGAGGGGGGATTAGATATTTCTCACAGGAGTGAAAGTCTGGATCAGCTTCTCTTCTAGCTGCTGTTTTTTCTTTTTTTACCTTCCTCCTGTTTTTTTTCAAGACCTCTCCACTCTTTGGTGTCTCATATTGTTGTAGAATTTTTGGATTTCAAGTTAAATCTAATTTGTCTTTTTGTTGTGTTTTATAATCTTTAAACAAGATGGAGAAGTCTGAGTTATTCCTGTTTATTTTTCATAATTCTCGCCCGCCTGTCAGTTGATGAGTCTGTTTAAGCGGGTGTCGAAGAGCTTTTATCCAGCTCTAGCTCTTCTTTGTGACAAAGGCTATTGTTCCTGACTGGATCAATTTTAGTGATCTGGACGTAGACCCATAGGATGTTGTTTTAATATTATTGGGTTAAGACAACCAATAAGAACCCTTTTGATGTGATTTTACAACTCAGACTGTACACCTCTGTAACACCTGTGAGATGATTTAATTAAAAGTGACTCCAAAGTCCACAATTTGCTTGCATTTATTAGTTTTTGCAGTTGCAGGTTACAGCCAAGCATAAAATTATCAAATTAAAAAGGAAATAAAATAATCACAATGACTCATATTATTAGTTTCATCTTTCCCTAAATCTTCAGGCTGGGGTTATTAAATAAAATGATTGTTTAGATCAGACAGGTTTGAGTGTTCATTATCTGCTTTCTTAGGCAAGATAATCTTCAAAAAAATATTCCTAATTTGAAAGTTCAGTCTTCAGGTCGGCTCGTGGTGGATCCCCTTTAAAGCGACAACTTATTTCTTTTTGAACATTTTAAGAGGGCTTAAAAGCTCTTGTTGTAAAGTATGAAATCAAACACAAGTTTATCCTGAACTATATCAAATGGTGCGGTTTGAATAAGTTTACCTAATTAGTTTTATATATATATATAATGCAGTTTTGAAATGTGGGTCCACACTCAATGTAAACAAAACACTGAATTAACAAAAAAACACACGTCTGTTTGAGTTATGGGCCATCCTCACAAATCCTGTATAGCAGAATATCAGATGTTTATCGGCTGATTTGATTGAGCAGATTTTGTTTTTTCGCTTCATGAAATGTTTTTATTTGGGCTTCATGACTTTACAGTGTGTACCTTTAGACAGGCGACATCCTAATGAGTAGATTAAATATTTATATTGGAGATGAAACTGAATATTTGCTCTACTTTGTGAATAAAAAGCATCACTAACCTCTGACCACATCTCAACATTTATATTGACAGAATACCAAAAAAAAAAGGGTCAAATTTATTTCTTTGTAACATAACACCAGAATATTTTTGCATCCAGGCTTTTGTTTACAGACCTGCTAAAGTTTCAGAGTTTTCTTTGGGGTTGAAAAGAACTGAAACACACCTTCATAACAAGGACCAGTTAGAAACACAGCCTGTTCTCTAGCTGTACTTTTCCAACAAAATAGGGTGGATCGTGTGACAGAAACTCCACCAGCCGATCTGAGGTGAAGTCGACCAAGAAGCTGATCTTTAAAACAGAGCTCGTCCGCTGCTCTTTGTGGGGAAATCTAACCAGGAAAGGCTCAGATGTTGGGTTACAGTAATAACTGCCAGTAAGAAATGTGGATTTATAAGTCAGAATCAGTTCTATAAAGGATGATAAGGCCCCTCTGTCAAATATAGAGTGGGTTAGAAAAAACTCATTAAAAACTCTTCTTTGTAATAAGTGTCTGAAAGATAAGCCTAAAGCACTTCATTAATACAAATCTTACTCTGAGCAGAGGCAGAGATCAGAGTTCTGTTCTAAGATTTTTTAAAAACAAATCTTGTCATCAGTTCTTCATCAGCAGGAACCGTGTTCTTTCTTCAGGAAAAGGAAAACTCTTGTGTTTCTTGCATCTTATTTTTGGAAACGTTGCCTCTGAAAGCCTTGTTTTTCCCTGTCGGCGTCATCATGATGAGTCACGGCCAACACCGCTCCAGGTGTAAATAGAAAACAGCAGCACGGGTTGAAAGGTGATACAATTATTTCGGCTCTTTCTGGAGGTTCTGTGGCTTCTAGTTTGGAAATAATGTGGTCAGATGGGATTTAACTGTCACTCATGGCAGCAAAGATCAATGTCAAAATGAGTTTCTCACTTCTTAAAGACAGAAGGGCTGTTGAAGGTTTCAAACACACCAAATTCACTTTTTTTTGGCACCATTCTAAAAATAAGAAATCAAACTTGTATGCTAAATGAGTTTAAATAAATGAGTTTCACTGTATGTTCCAAACACTCGATGCTTCAACACCTGCAAAGAAAAAAGAAAGAATAAAGGCGGGAGAACATGCTGATCCTAAATGTGTGTTTTTGTTTTGTTTTTATAAATTGGGATTATCATCTTTCAAGTGAGTGCTGCAGAAAAGATGCTGTGTAGTTGGAACGATGATGCAATGTGACTTTATAAAGCGTTTGTTTTTGTTTTCCCCCTGTGCTTTTACAGATCTTATTGTCAAACTGGCAAAGGACAAGTTTGGAGCCATTCAGACAGAATATCAAAAGGTAAGAAAACAGAATTTGTGGAGATGAAATAATAGTTTCCTGAATCTTTTTATCCATTTTTCTGCTTGGTTTTCTTATTCCAGAAATACACTGCAAAAAATGTCCATCTAACCAAGTTTTAAAATCTTATATCCAAAAAAAAAAACTTTGTTTTAGGATTGATTTACTAAACAAGAACTGAATGTGTAAGATTATTATAATGTTAGACTGGAAATTTGACTTAAATTAAGTGAAAAATCTCCAATGAAGTAAGATTATTGAAATAATAAAAATTGGAGACAAGGCCCTGCCCCACTATAAGGTTTTTGTCAACTTATGAAATGTTTGGAGACATATGTGGAAGATGGAACTTAAAAATTCAACTGGAAGCCTCTTTTAGGTGTATACATACTGTAATGATAATACATTGATTATCTAACTTTTATTAATAATTTATTGGAAATTTTGTTTTAACAAGTTGCCTAAAACATAGTGTGACGGGACCTTAAGTGATTTCAAGAATCTTACCAAAATAAATTGTCTTACTCCACTGGCAGATTTTTTTCCTCTTAATTTGAGTCAAATTTTCAGGCTAACAAGGTAAATAATTTTAATAATTCATTCATTCATTAGTAATTTAGTGGAAAAATAAATTTTATAAGTTGTCTAAAACATCATAGTGTGACAGGGCCTTAATCTGTTGGTGAGGCTTTTTGTTTAACGATGGCTAAAACGCTAGCAGAAATAATATAAAAGGAAAGATATATGAGCACTCAGAGGAATCAAGGACAAAGACTCAAATTCGAGTGCTTGAGATTTAAGAAGCAGTTCATCCAAAGGCAAACAGTTTTTCACACCAGGAAGTTTTTATTTTTGTTGTTTAAGGGCAGAGATTTGAAGGAGAGCCCGACGGTAAAAAAAAAAAAAAAAAAACATGAAAGCTTTGCTTCACAACCTCTGCTCCTGATTAATGATGGTAATAAACCCTGTTTTGCCTTCTTTCACTGGTCAATGCAATTCCACAACTTCTGGCAAATCAAAGTAAATGATATGCTTCTAGCGAAACTTTTATATTTAAAGAAAAAAAAACATTTTCTTTCTCTACAATCTTTTCAGATTGAGATTTAAATAAAGTGCAAATCACCATCTGTCTGTGCATTGCTACAATATGCAACAGATCTGCATGTCTGCTTTGAATTCTTAATATTGTTTTTTTTGTTTGTTTTTTCCATCTCGTTTATGTTTTGTGGCTTTGCTCTTTCTTTTTTGATGCTGCAATGCCTGTGTCTTCTGCATGCCTTCTTCATCTCGTCTGGCTTCCCTCAGCCAGAGAACATAGTGCTGACCCTACAGGTAAAGTCTGCGCGCTGGACTTACAGTCCAACCCATCCCACTGTCTAACCACGTCCCTCTGCATCTGTCAGCTGGGGTGGCACAGTCACACCTAAAAATCTTATTTGACGATAAATCCAAGGTTGTTACAATTTTGTTATAAGTTTGTCAAACTACAATTTGGTGTAGAAACGGTGATTATTTGTGCAACCCTCTGACTTTCATGCAGTTCTCCTGTAAACTTGGAATCCTCCCTTTACCTTGGCAACACTGTCGCTCATCTCTCCTTTAAAAAGTGAGTTCAAAGAAAGAAATGCTTTTTAGTTTATGACGAAAACCACAGTTTAAACTTTGAAATACTTTTCATCTTTAGCTATGATTCTTATGAGTCTAAAAGCCTAAACACGTCAGAAAGAATGTGCTTTTCTCACAGTTAATAATTAAAAGACTGCTTTGTGTACATAATTATTTATTATTAAACCTTTATTTCACCAGAACAATCCCATTGGGATTAAAAATCTCTTTTGCAAGGGCCAAGACTGGCAGCGGTACACAGAGGCTACAGAACATTCACAGCAAAAAGAGAAAAAGTTAGCACCATCATAGATGGATTCATTAAAAGATTCCTCAGTTAAAACATCTACAAACAGATGATTCCTTCCCCAAATCAATAAGAACAGCCTTAAAAACATTTAGGGACGACAGCACTTTTAGGTTCATGTATCTCTGCAACTGGTTCCAAGAAGATAGAACAGAAAACTGAAAAGATTTCTTGCAAGTTCAGTTCAGACTTAAGGCATCAAAAGTAAAAATAAATTCTCACAACGAAGAGAATATCCTCCGGTGGACTTTCTATTTATATAGACCAACAAATATGATGGGAGAAGTCCTAGTATGACCTTATGAATAAAAATATGCCAATGACGGAGTCTACGAGAGGCCAATGCTTTTCATCTAACTCGATTGTATTAATGTGCAACGATAAAACCTTTTAAACCTGTTCTAAATCTTAGAGCTCCATGATAAACAGTATCCAGCAATAAAGATGTTTAAGAGAAGCATGCATGTATAAAATGTCACCATAGTCCAGTACAGATATAAACGTTCCATCAACCAGTCTCTTTCTAGCCCCAAAAGATAGACACACTCTAATCCTGAAATAAAATCCCAATTTTATTCTCAGCTTCTTCTCTACCTGTTGAATATGGGAAGAAAAAGACAAAGAATCATCAATTAAAAATTTTCAATTTATCTGCATTTAACATGAGCCGAAGGTGATAAAGATTTGTCTGTAAAACATTAAAAGTTGACTGTGTTTGATTAAAAGCATTATTAGATGAGAGACCAGAACAATATAATACAGTATCATCTGCATGAAAAGGAAATTTTGCATGAGGCACATTTAAAGTTAGACTATATATAATAAACAAAAGCAACCCCAGCACTGACCCCTGAGGAACACCATTGAGTATATGGAGGGAAGAGGAACCTAACCCCCCTACTTGAACACACTGTGATCTATTGGTTAGATAGTTGTCAAACCAACGAAGAGTTTGTTCAGACAAGCCAATAGTGTGAAACCTCTGTAATTAAACCTGATGATTAACAGTATCAAACACTTTGGAAAAATCAAAGTAAAGTTTATTATCCACAACATCAAATAATAATAACCATTTCTTTATTTTTGCTTCAATACAAACTTGACCCCCAACAATAAATGACAAAGATACCTCATGTCAGCATGCCTTGTGGCCGCTGCTGCCATTAAATCTGATAAAAGTTACAGGACTGCCCATCTTCATCTCTGAGACATGCTGCCACCACCTCATTCGGTTTGTTCTAATCGGAAGGGCACCTTTTTCTTTTGGGCACTTGGCAAGACAAAACTATAGTCCAAAAATAGTCCGAGCTGCAGGCACTTGAAAAAATTGGGTGGGAAGAAAAAAAAAATCATTGTTGACCTTTTATTCTAAAGATTCACTCAGTAAAAACGATGCCCAGAAGCATAATGACAACACAAACACAATGTCCTCAACAGCAGCCTGACATTGGTGCTTTTAAGGGACTTGTGTAGATTTGAACTTGCCTTTTTCATCCATTTCTGCCTCTCGGCATCTGGATTCTCTGAATCAGTTTTATGATTTAGCTATCAGTGACTTTTTACCCATCTACATGGTTTAGCTTGACATTTTTGGGGAATTTTGTAAAGTGCAGCCATCCATGTGTTAGCACATGGATGTAGATTATTGTCACTGCCTGAAATACCCACTTTTGCACAACGATTTCCAAAAGAGAATATTTGATTCTCAAGTAATTCTCTTTTGCCAGATTCCATTCCCTGAGCTGAATGCAGGCTAGATGGGAGCAAATGAAGCTGGGACCTGGTGGATGTATTCGGAGAACATGCAAGCAGCAGCAATTTAGTCTTCATGAATATTTCTGTTGTTTGATCTCAGTTCAGACTTTTCAGGCTTCTTGGGGAGAGATTTGTAGGTTTCCTAGGTAACAACTCAAAGACTAGAAAGAATCCCACAAAGTGTCACAAGACAGTCTGTATCGTTCCACCCCCACTAGGCCCAGGTCTTCTGATGTAAGACTTGCTTCAGCGAGTCATCTGCACCACATCTACGTCCCTGGGGGCATGGAGTTGCTGCCAAATAATTGGCTGATTCGCTTTTTGTGCTAACAAGCATTTGGACAGGTGTACCTAATAGTGGCTGGTGAGTGTAACACTGTTATAAAAGTTAATTTGATCCATTTGTCTGACAAACGTGCAAAAAAAAGTGTGCTTTGACTCTTGGCTTGTCTGACAAACTACAAACACTTTTCGACAGAACAAAAACAGCAAATGTCAATGTAAAAAATTACAGTAATTTAGCATCAAAAAATAGAATCCAAATTAAGAGAAGTCTTATGAAGTCTTTTTCAAAATATAACAATAGTTTAAGATCACCTGATCAGCTTTCTTTTTATGGTTTATACAGTAGTTTCAACTCAGGCTACAAGTTTCCTATTTTCAGAGCACTTTATTAACCACAAAGAGCAGCTGTGGCAGAGGAGTTGTCCTGGAACCAGTAGGTTGCCCAGCTGCCTCAGTTGTTGTGCCCTTGGGCAAGGCACTTCACCCCTAATACCTCTGATGTGTGTCCCATCGCTTTACACAGATTGTAGTGTAAAGCGCTGTGAGTATCCTGTTTGGATAGCAAGGTGCTACATAAGTACAGTTCATTTACCACAAAACTAGTGTTTTGAACGCATTATTTTAAAATTCATTCATAAGCTAAAAAGCAGAAATTGTTCACTGGCAAAATAATTCATGTGTGTTTCATTCTTTGTTTTTATACCGTTAAAACTACAAAAAAAGCTAATAATCTGGTGGGTTTTTTGTTTGTTTTACAACAAAATTAGAAAAACGCAATTACAAAACTTGAAAAAAAAACAAAACCACTACTTTTTTAATGGTTAAAGCAAAGACAAGCTTTATACACTGCCTGGCCAAAACATAAGTCACCACCTAGATTTAACTAAGCCAATAGGTACGAGCCTCCTATTGGATAATTACTGCATGGATTATCTTTCAGCTGGCAACAAGTTATTTAACCCCAACTGGTGCAATGAGTTGCTTCTCATTTCGTAAACAACCATGTTGAAAGACGCATCCTGCAATCGTGGAAAATATGTCAGTCTGTTTGAGAAAGGTCAAATTGGCATCAAGCAGAGAAAACATCTGAGGAGATTGCAGAAACTACTAAAATTGGGTTAAGAACTGTCCAATGTATTATTAAAAACTGGAAGGATGCACCCATCATGCCTAGTGCCTACTGTACAAGCCTATACACAGATTAAAAAGATAATCTTGTCCGCTTCATGTTTTATTTTTGCATTTTTTGTTCTGCTGATAATAAATTATAACCTGCTCAGTGGCATCACCCTCTGAAACAAGTAACCCTCTCAGTTTAGCGAGTGATTTGTCTTTTTATAAGAAACATTTGTTGTATAATTCAAGTTCAATCAAAGGATCTGCTAAAGACGGCGTTTCTCTGTTTCATAGTCGATTCTTATTGAAGCAGGTTTTATCAGAAATGCCGTATTTCTCTTTCATTAAACTGGAAAATAAAAAAATTAAAACTGCACCACAGGCGATAAAGATGGGCCAGATTCCAATGATTATTTTCTCCACCATCCCACACGTGTTGCTGTCATCTTTGTGCTGTGTGATAACAATGATCTCATCCTACCATGTTTGAGTTTTTCATGCGTTTTTTTGAAATAATGCATTAAAGGGATCTCTTTTTGAATTGGCTTGTGGCATTGGATCCGAAAGAAAGGATTTCTCCACAATGAATATTACGCAATGAGCTCATTGTTTATGCACAAACACCATTTGAAAGAAAGAATAAAGGGATTTGAAAGCAGATGTCTTAAAATTTGTTACCCATGTTATCGTTGGCCTCCATGTGTGTCCTTCCCCCTCCTCTAGTAAACCCTAATTAATGCACCTTTTCTTCTCGCCCTCACTCCCGAAAAAATCCTCGTTTTTAATTTCACATCATGTGGTCCTTTTCAATTTTCACAATCTTACTTATGTTCCCTCATTCTTCATCTCATGTCTCCTCTCATCCTTCCTCCACCGACCCCAGGCCATCTACTACGAGATAGGCTTCGTCATATGTGCGGCGGCGGGCCTGCTGTTCGCCGTTCTCGTGCCGATCGTGGGGCTCTTCTTCTGCATGTGTCGCTGCTGTGACAACTGCGGCGGCGAGATGCACCAACGCCAGAGGAAGAACGCGGACTGTCGACGTGGCCTGCTAGGAACGTTACTCTTCTCCACCTCGCTGGTCATCACGTGAGTGTGACACGCGCACATCTTGACGGATAGCGCAGAAATCTGCTTGCTTTAAAACATCTACTGCATACATGCGCACCCGTTGATTAAAAGCAGGCGACATGATTGTTATTGACAGTGTTGTACTCACGCACTCATGCACAAACACACTCCAGACACACTCCTCCTCTGGTCAAACACAGTCATCAGCCTTTCCCATCCCCCATGCTGTTTGCTATATATAGTAAAGTCCTACTGTAGATTCTATGTGGCAGCACCCTTCATACTTGTGTTCAGCCTAAGCTCTGATCACAATAACCTGCAGGCAGTTCGTCCTGAGAGCTCTCACTTACTGGAATCCAGAATCCTTCATTATATCAATGCAGATCAAAAACAACAACAAATCTCAGAAAAACAAATTGATGAATAAAAGATGTGTGTGGAAAACAGTTTAACCTTGATATTCTCCTTGATTTTTTTCATATTCATCTCAATCCATACAACATACTTGTTCAGGAATAATTTCTAGATGCACATTAAACTAATGACTTCCACTGATGAGACTGCAATGAGTGTAATAAAGTAAATGGATTCCTGTGGTCTATAACTAATGCTGGGTTAGTTTTAATCATACACTTTAATATGACCTGCAGCTATAATTAGCCTGGACTCTGATGGCCCAAACAGTAAAGACATATTTAATAAGATGGGCTGCCAAAAGGAAGGTCGAGTACTCACATGTTTTTTTGTCTTTCAGTTGAAATGTTTTTTGCTTTCGAAGTTATAAGTTTCACTTTTATCTTAAAGTTATACTGCAAAGTCTGGTCAAAAAATCCATAAAGAAAGAAACTAAATCAACTTTGTTTCTCCTAAATATTATTTAAGGGGACAACTGGGAACAGTATAAACCCTTGTGAAAAATACAAATGCTAAGTATGTTAAATCTTAGCATGAAGCCAGACTAATCATCAGTACACTTAAAGCATGCTATTGTGGAACAACTAATTTTGTACTAAATATATTTTAGTGGTAATTAAATTGTCGAAAATCACAATTTTAAGTGTATTAAGTGTACTATCATGTGTTACAGTGGAACAACTTTAAGTATACTTTGCATACTTTAGGTATTCAATATTTTATGTACTTATGTACTTATTTAATCAGTAAAATTTAGGTGTACTATTTCTGTAAGGAAATTACAATAATATTGTATTTTGAACATCTTCCAAATTCATAAGAATTCTATTTTTGAAATCTTAGTATTGTGGTGATAGTATGTTCAGTTATACTTTTGGTTTATTATAATTAGTAAGGAAGTAAATTTAATTTAATGTAAAGTATATTTTACAAATATATGTTTTTATAAAGTGTACCAAAATGTATTTTAAAACCAAATATTTGAAGTATGTTTTTTAAAAGAATTTATTAATATTTTAATATAATTTTTAATAAGTAAATCCCATTGACAACATAATAAAGCGTATTTCAATAAACTGCTGCCTATTTAAAATATACTTAAGTATATATATTTTTTCACCTGGAAAACCCTGAGAATAAATAAATGACTACAATTTAGTATTTAAAGTTGTCTAGAGTAATTCTCATCTGTCAGTGAGTTTCACCTGCAAATTCCACTGCACGCGGCTCTGCCACGCATTTTGCCATCATTTGTTTTCACCCTGATTTACACAGTTTTACACACCGCTGCAAAGCACAGAGGTGCTCTGAGAAACATGCGCAGGAAATGCGAAATCATGCAATAAATCTAGTAATAAATGGGAAATTTAAACCAAATTCATTCTGTGGAGGACTGACTCAAAACAACAATCGAAACTGCATCAGTTTTTTTTTTAAATCCATATTTCAAAATAAAATCCACTCTTTTTGTGCATAGGCATATTATGCAGCTGACATCTGCTTCCCAAATAGAATGATAGATTTTGACAGCGTATGAATATACCCATATATTTATTAATATAGCTAGGATTTTGACAAAATGTAGATGTCTTTGGTGAATTATTTTGAAAATACGGATGTGCTCATTCCTTTTCCTGTTGGTGCGGTGTGATCTTTGTAGATTGACTCCACTCTGCTCCACCGTCCGGCAAAAATAAGCCACCCAGCACCACTGTGCAGATGCAGTGTAAATGTGCTTATTGAAGTGTGCGTTTTTACTGCGGAGGGTGGAGCGGATGCAGTGTAAATTGAGGATGAGATGATATCTTGAAAAATCAACCCAGTTTTTTACAATCTGCAAACCCACACTAGTTTTACACATCAATATAGTAAGTAGATTCTTTGTATATAAAACAAAGCATTTCAGACTAGCTGAAGGTATCAAAGTGTTAGAACAATGCAGGAAAAAGACTAGCTTGCAACTTTGAAAACCCGTTTCACAAAAAACGGCCCACAAGAAATTCAATCTTTTTGTCCCTGGTTTTCTGTCTCAGTGACTGTTGGAAATGAATCTTCAGGATAAACGCTCTGAGAAAGCTGCATTTGCTCTTTTGCTCCGCTGAAGGAATCCAGGAGTGTACCTAATTTGACGTTCTTTGACTTTTCTGTCTTCACGTTAAAAGAGATTCCACAGCAACATCCTAGCAGCCTCGACACCAGAGTCTGGGAGCATCTTCACAGCTCTTATTAAATCTCCCCAGCTACCAGGCAGAGATGCAGCAGAGACTCTAATGAAGCAATTACGGGCTGCGGAGGAAAGCACGCAGCCCAGGCACAGACTGCTTTTTACTGCCACAGGAAAGCTGACAGCCAGGCTCACAGGAGTGGCAGCAGAGATATTTATTTTCTACGAAATGTTAAAGTCAGATTAGGGTGTGGAAGAAAAAGTGAGAACACAGAAAAGGCAAAAGACAAGCTAATGAAGTAAGAAAAAAACAAGCTTTAGACTCTTTTTTGACAGTTATGTTTAATGTTAAAATATATTGAGGTTAAAAAATGTCTTCTATTGATCAACTTATTGAAGCTTATAGATCTCACTTTGTAGAACGTTTTCATAATGATTGGTGAAATAAAATTGGTGAAAAGTGATAGCAAGGCTGTGCCGTGTCCAACCCACATAAGCACCTGGGTCACTTTGTAAAGGTGATGAAGCCAAACATTAAAGGAGAGGTCAGTAAGCTGCAGATGTAAATGTGAATGAGTAATGCTCAGCGGATTAAAGAAGAGCTGGAGGGTTTTAGGATTTGATTCACTCGGATGCTTGTTGTGCAATAAATGCGTGTTATCCTGCTTTAACTGTGCAGCACATAGATGCAGAGCAAAATCTGCCAAGTTTACAGCAGGTGTGAAGCTGATCTGTGGTTGTCTTTAGATGTTCTGTAGCAGCTGAAGTTTTTTAGCTGAATTTAAGCAGAATGGCATCCCCTAAACTGGTCAATGAAATCGTGAAAACATTTAAATTAATTAGAAAAAGTCACAGAGAGGGCATGAGTGGTAGATAAATGACATTGCATCCTGTGTATTGAACAAATGTGTTGCCATTTCTTTAATGTTGATGACGTCATATAGGCCTGGATGGGCTGAACATGAATGTGCATGACCCTTTAACATTTTATTCATATAAAAATGCACATTATGTCAGCATCACTTAAACAGTTAATCAGTTAAGTTATTTCAGATCAACAAATATAAATTAGTAGTTTAACCAGATAAAAGCTTATTAAAGGGGACAAATCATGAAAAATCCACGTTTTTTAGCTGTTAAATGCATTGTGTTGTGTACGTGGAGTTTCTAGGAGTGCAGAAAACTTAAATTAGGTCTATCTCAGTGCTGCGTAGATATGTTTACATTCTGTTTGAGTTGTATTGATCAACCCGTTAGTTGACATCTTTTAATTAATTTGTAAATAAAGTTTCTGTGCCGCTATATAGCCGTAAACCCCTTTATCAAACTAGAATGATCCGCATTTGAAGCTGGAGGGAGGCGTGGTGTGATTTAAAGAGATTTGAAGAGACAGCCTCAAAACGAGTTGATTTGAGACATGCCTCAGAATCATGCCTCAGAAAAGGGGTGGGACTTGTGACGTTACAGTCAGGAGGAATTCAGATCAAATAGCAGCAGTTCCACTTTTTATAGACCCCAACTGAAGGATTATAATGTGAAAAAGGATTTAAAAGCATCATACGTCTCCTTTAAATCTTAGCAGAGGGTATAAATAATGCTATATATATATATATATATATATATATATATATATATATATATATACTTGTAAAAATACAGGTTGTGTTTGCATCACTCAAACAGTTACAGTCAAATTTACAGTCGTTATTCAGATCAACAGATACATTAATAGTTTTGCCAGCTAAAGGCAGGTTGAACATATGAACCTTGTCTGAACTCGTTTTGTGTTGTTGTTTTTAAGTTCATTATATTTTTATTACGCTTGGTCCTGCAGGTTTGAATCTGTGTTCAGGTTAAGACATCCTGTATCTCATTAGCCTACATTCTAATCTTTATAATCTGAATTTCAAAAACAAAAAGGAATAAAATAGACGTGTTTGAAGATGCAGATTTGCATCTTTATTAAAACCATGTTCATGTTTTTGTGTTTAAATATGTGAGGTTGTTTTGGTAGCATGACTTCTGAGCAGCTGCAGTGTAAGTGCAGATGCTCCAGCATATCACGTCTAAGCCCTCATGCATGTGGATTATAGCGATGCGACATGTTGCATTTTGTCTGCCAGCTATCATAAGGCCACACCACTTATTATTAACAGCACAGCAGAAGCTATTTGAGTCACTTCTAATTGGCTCTGAATCCTCTTGACCTGAGTGTGGATTTATAATAATAAAATGAAAGATTATTCTCTTTGTTGCAGCCAAGTGGAAGACCTCTGCCTCATGCTGTTACCCAGCATGCACTTCAGCAGTCTATTTCAGTCGCTGGGTGTCCAACAATATTAACACAAATGGGTCCTAAAATTATGGGCTTAGTAATTCATGGTTATTTTACTAATTAAATGGGGGTCTTATTAAAGATAAAGTAGATGGCATGATCGGTGCATTCTGCAGCGTGCATGTTAAAAGGCAAGGCAGACAGTTCTGTGTTCAGTGATTTAAACCCACAGAATCCAAAAATCTAAAGATTCCAGACTCCATTTGTTTATCCTTCACTCTCTCGTTTTACATCACTTTAACTCACTGAAAATCTTAAAAATAAAAAACGAAATATATATATATTATATATATATACACATTTTGTTTACTTGTGAATTTTCACAGTATGCCAGCAAAGCTACCAATTTTTATCTACACTTGTACGTAAACTGTAATAAAATTATTTATACCTACATGTTTTCACATTAAAACCATCTCATAAAATACTTTTGTAGTTCCAGATAATATTCTCGTTCTATGAATTAACACACTTCAGTTAAAAGCTGTGCTGAATATAAACAGTCCTTTCTGGCCCATATTTACTCTGCTTGAACATAACTTTGTTTCAAGAGACATATCCTGCAAAATCCACTATTTAGCTGTTAAATGCATTTTGTTGTGGACTTGTCAAGTTGATTTTAGTCTCTCCTGGTGCAAAAATATCTTTATATTCTGTTTGGGTCACATTTTTCAGCTTGTTCAGTTTTCTCTATTTTCTATGATGTTTTCTGAACTATTACGTCAAATTATCTGCAACGGAATTACCAAAAAAGGTCTCGACTTACCAACTACAATTTCCTCGTCTTAATTCTCCTCTGGTTCTGGGTCAGACTCTGTTTCTGGGTCAGACTCTGTTTCTGGGTCAGACTCTGGCTCCAACGTGTAAGGCTAGATGGAAAAGTCTTCTGTTGTGGAATTTTGTTTTAATTAAATTGTAAATAAAATGTTTCTGCAAGCTAGAAAATGTAACACCCCCATCACCACCACCACCCTCAAACCGGAGTGGATTGGTCTGGAAGCCGGAGGGGGGCGGGACTTCAGGCGCTTTAAAGGAACAGTAACAAAACAAGCTGCTTTGTGACACCAGAAAAGTGGTGGTAAAGTTAGAATAAGAAGGAATTCAGACCAAAGCATTGCAGTCCCACTTTATAAAGACCCCAACTAAATGTTTTAAATGTGAAAAGGAAGGATTTAAAAACAGGATATTTCTACTTTAAAACACAGTATACCTAATGTTGTCAAATATGAGCTTAAAAAAACAAAATGCAGCAGTTGCAGCTTGTAAAAACTGCATTAAATTATATCAATTCATGGTAAATGATAATATTGCTCTACTTCTGTGCTTCGGTTGCTGCTTACACAGTCTCATTGCCCTGGAGGCCGTGGCTCAGACTTTGGTATTCACATCATCCTAGGACTGTTTACAGTGGAATTAAGGGTCTGTTGTTTGTCTCCCATCAAACAACTGCAGCGAGTCCTTTAATGGAACGGACTGAAACTTACACAGCACACTTACAGTATGAGAAAGAAAAGTAGCAGCCAAAGAAAAAAATCATTTGCACAAGCCTGGCAGTCAGAACTAAACTATTCATTGTCTGGTTGCATCTTTTATAGAACAGAAAGCTGTAACAGGACGTTGGGTTCAGACAGTGACCTGGCAAGCTCAGAGGAGAAAAAACGAAACGACGACTAAAAGATAAACAACGGCTGCTCGGGGAGACAACGGAAATTTTCATTGAATAATAACAAAACATCCAGAGAGGGAGACTGACTATTCTGGCTGCTGAATTAAATTCCAACTGTATATAAACCGAACATACCTGCTGGAAGAGAATAAACGACTGTTGATGAAATAAAACACTAGCTTCATGGAATAAATTATTAGACTTTTCAAACACTGTAATCATCGGAGAACATTTGAGAGACCATCCAGGAAAAATACATAATGATCCATTGTTTTGGCTTCATGTTGATTTTAGTCAGTTTTGTGTTTAAAATATGGCTGCTGTCCTCGTGAACTTTTGAATTCAAGACTCTCATCTTGTGATGAGTAATGTCAAGATTACTACAAATCATGTTGAAAAGCTGAAAGAAAGCTCAATGAATCTGACAACTTTACATCGTTTTAGACCTTTTTAGACACAGTTTAGTGTCGTTTTAGGAGGTGGAAAACAGAGAACCAGTGCTTTCAGTGTGGAAAACAAGAGAAGAGCTGAAAGGCGACTGTCCCAGGCTCGTAACTACAGTCACACTGAATGCAACCATTGTTAGAGTTTGTAAAAAAAAAAAAAAAAAGGCTATGGAACCAGCAGACCATGTAACACTCACTTCCCAGCCCCCAGTACTGGCCTAGATTCGGGGGCCTTTACACTAGAGCAATGCTCCTCTTCATCTGCTGTTGTGAGGCTTCCAGCTCCAGGGAAAAGTTTCATGTGTCATTTGGCTTTGGCTCAAACAGGAATTAGAGCTCTTTTTCCAGAGTTGTTGAAGGTAAATTCTTCTCCCGCTGTGTTTGAATTATCCCCTCGGGTCAGAAAAAGGCACAATATGAAAAAGAGGCCAAACAGTCGTCCAGATTTTTGCCAAAGTTCAGTGAAGTTGGCCAGTTTAGGGGTTACGACACGTTAAAGCAGGACAAGTCACATGCTTCATTTGTAAATATTTATTGAATATTTATCTTTTTTTTTTGCCTGAGTCTATGTGTATATGTTTGTTTGGCAATCACGCCAAATTCCTTTTATGAATAACTGAAAGGTACTCAAAGTAATCACTGGATGTACGTCCAGTGCATCCAGTGCAGGCCTGGGCCCTTTTTTATTTGTTGTCTATTATCCAATGTTGTCATGCTTGTGTAGTTAGTTTTTCTTTCATCATTTAGGATATTTTTTATTTAATATTTACTATTTTATTACTTATGTCAAACAATAAATCCAATATTTTAAGTGTTTCAAACATTTAATTCTACGATGTGTTGCAAAGCTCCGGGTTTCCTCCTTGAAAACTGAACCAGATTACAGGGACCCTGCTGGACTCGGACACGAAGACAGAGTGAGAGACAACAAAAGGAAGGCAGAAAAAAGTCAGTCAAGACAGTCAATCAAAGGATAATAAAAATAAAAAAAAGAGGAGCAAGTGCGCTTTGTCTACTAGACTAACCAGAGGTTAAGTGAAGTAAAAACAAGAAAAAAGCAGAGCCAATAAGAGGAACATATGACACAAACAAGCAAAAAATGAAGTGTGAGTTCATGAACATAATAAACAAAAACCCTGTGTTTTCTCAAAAAAAAAAAAAACAGGTGGACAGATATCAAGTGTTTGTCAAAAGCCTTTAGTTGTCAAAATGTCCATTTTCACTTGGTTGTCTCCCAGCCTGGTCGTTTGGCCCATTTTCTCATTAAGTCTCAACTTGATCGTTGGCAGTTTTCACTTTATGTGCCCACTCAGTATTTATGAGTGGGCACATAACAATTCAACCAGCCAGCAGGATGAATAAAAGTATCTGCGGAGGGAGCGGCTAAAGACAAGGATGTGTTTAAAGGTTCATGAAATCAACATTGCAATGATGTTGGCAGATCATATATTTAAAAGTTTTCAATGTCAACTTTTCGAAAGTATGTCTTAGACTAAGATACGTTTAACCCTTAGTACTATTATTTTCAGACAAAAACTAGATACCACATAGGGTAGCATATATGGCCCCCGCTAGTACACAAAGCACCAATGCACCTGAACTCAGAAGTCACCAGAACAGATTTATTGTTTTGGGTGGGGTTCTGGAGGAGGTGGGGGGTGCTGAGTGGTGGATCTGATGGATAGCCCTTTATCAGAACTTATGTTGAATAGTTTTTGAGTTATAGGCATTTTTGTATGTCCAGACACCCACTTTTTAGATGGAGCCCCCTCCTCAAATATGGGGTCTATAGTAAAACCGTTGGCTGGTGCAGTGTAGGTCGGATACATCTACATACCTACCAAATTTCACGCTGATCAGTGCAGCCGTTTCCGTGCTACGGTTGACCTAAAATATCTGAAAAAAATAAAATAAAATGTATGAAAACAATATGAACCCCGCTTCTTGTGTGGGGGTCAAAATATTCAAGAATTAGCTGTAGATTAGCCTGTGATTTTCCACGGAGAAGCAGCTAACAACTACGTCACATTCAACAAAAAAAAATAGGGTTGTGTATTGGCAAGAATTTGGTGATACGATACATATGACACAGGGGTGACGATACAGTATATCATGATATATTGTGATACTTTAAGCAAGGTGCTATATCGCCATTTTTTCTCAAAATTCTAACTTTTAAGAAACTCTTTATGTTTTACATGATTACTCACAATGCTAATGTTTGAGCTAGTATTAAACTCTCTGGTTATTTAGGAGTGGAGAAGCCAAATGGTGGGCTGACTGCTGCCGACTAGTGGTTGGAGGCTAAAATACAACACAAGAATGAACCACTGGCATCAAAGCTTACGTTTTAAGCCTTAATTAAGAATTGATACATTGCTTTAGAAAATTGATATAGTATTGGTAAATGAAATATTGCGATATTTCAGTGTATTTTCTCAATTTTCATGTTCGTACACCCATATGATATATTTTTTATTGTTTTCTACAACTCATTGAACCACAATCTGTTTGTTGTAATTCAGCATTTAAAGAAAGACTATTCTTGTGGAAATTGTCATTTTAATATTAGAATAAATCCCATTCTGACAGAAGAAGACTAAATACGACACCATCTTCTTCACATTCAGTTTATGCTGCTCTTTATTCTTAATAAGACGCACACAGAGCACTGCCTCTTTATTGAATGAGTCACAACACCCCAATTCATCTGGATTGAGTAAAGCATCCCAGTGGCATCTGACTCAGTCCTTTTTGTTATTCCTCTCTGCAAGTCATCTCATCATTCATAAAGCTGCTCGTCCTACAGAGGCACGGCTCTAAAAGAGGGATAATTGCAACGTAAAACGTCTGCGCCGGGAATTCCGACTTCTTCTTCAGAATCCATCATCTCAAAGTTTTTTGGCCATCTTTTTTGAAGTGAATTACCCCCCCCAACCCACAACTGTTCTCACAGGAACATGAAAAGTGCCGGCAGTAGCTGCGAGGTACTGAGCAGAAAACTCAGCTGGGATCAGAATGAGTCATGGAAACGGCCTATTATTCTTATTATGGGCTGTCTTTCCCTTGATGTTGTTGGAGCTAATTAAGCCTCGTACTGAGCTGCTCAGGTTTGTTTGAAGTATTCAACACACTCACTTTAATGTTCAGCTTTATGCAATCCTGGGTTTCAATGTTTGATTTGAGAATATTATCACCATCCTAAATCTTTCTTTTGAGAGCTGAACATGGATGCAAAATGAGATTACTTCAAAATTCTTGATTGAAAGTATGAAGTGTCTACAACCAACAATCTGCTGGGGGATAAAAACGGATTTAATTCAATTAAGGTGTGGTTTTGTTTTGTCTTTTAGTTGGCAGCGCACTTTATGGCAGACACAGGCAGACGATAATTTATATTCTGACAGATAAATGAGCATATTCAGTATGGCTCTCAAGGAAATAAGACTGGCTCTACAGGTGCTCGCAACCTAAAAGTTAATACGGTGGTGAAGACTGACCCCTACTGTTTATGAGCTGCCATCACTGTCATCTGTAAAACCTGGTGTTTTCAAAGCAGCAGGGTCCACCTGGGACACAGGTAGAGCTGTGCTCTCACTGTGAAGTCTTTATATTTGTTTACAGGATTGGAGTCCTGTGTGCTTACGCTGCCAATCAGAACCTCAGCTCTCAGGTGAAGAACATCCGACGACTGGTCAACAGCAACATGAGGGACCTGCACACCTTCGCTAACGACACGTCGATGGTGAGATCCTGATGAAGCTTTGTGTTTGTTTAAAATGAATAATCAATAATTCAGCGTATGGGTTGTCATTAAAAACAGATTATCTGCAGAGAGCAACAAGCCAATAGTTGCATTTATAAGAGGTGCATAATTTTATTTAAACAGTAATTCATTTAGGGCTGCAGCTAATTATAGCCAATTATTTTAGTAATTGATTAATATATCTATTACTTTGTCGATTAATTGAGTAATTGGATTTAAAAAAAATTGTCATGTTCTGCAGTAATTACATAAACTTATTTTATGACAAATACAATTATTTAATATTGTGAAGGGGTAATGACCCTGCTGCAATCAAAGTACATTTATCGAACCAGCTGTATTTACTTTATGCATTTTAAGCTTAAATTACTTTTATTTATGTGTGTCAGGTTTGAGGATGCTTTAATTAAAAGCACTTTAATTAACCATCACTGAAAAACATAAATGCTGTAAATTCTTTTTTTATGGATTGGAAAACTGGATGTGATCTTTTATGTTAGAAATTTAGTAAGTAAAATGGATAATATAAAAATTTGAGGTTTTCACATTGAGTTTTGTAGAGTTCACTTGTTATTGTTAATATAAATATAAATTTACTGTTACTATTAAGATTATGTTGGGGCAATGTTCACATTTTAGGCAATAAAATATTTAGTCTTATAGCTATAGTGAAATATATCAGCAGTAATAAATGAAGGCTAATAACAGATTTCAAAGCCATAAAAAGCAGCAGCAAAAAAGGAACAAATCATACTAACTTCCATAAATACTTTTAAACTTGAAATATTCACTCCAAATATCTCATTTACGTTAAGACAGAAGCATATCAACAAATTAATGCGTTTCAGTTCAATGTAACCATTAGCGGAAGCGCTAACGTAGCGTTGTGTAACGCAAGTAAAATTCCAGCTGGACAAAGGTTTGCTGATTATAATTTCAGTCATGCTGTTTTTATTCTAGTAGATTTAAACAAAACAACTGCACTATTTTTATTTTCAGAGAGATTTTGCTTCTCATCCGAGGAACTTTCTCAATTTAAGTTAGTTTAATTTAATTTTAAGTTCTGAGCTCTCAAACTGTGAGCTGCAAGCATCTCACAGTCACTCGCCTCCTTTAGGTTGTTAAGATGGTGTCTTACTGGGCTTGATGGAGAACAGCATATCCAGAATATCTTGCCACTTTCGTGGGCGTGTTAAATTCCTTGCATGTGGCAGAGGTGCTTGAGTTTTTAAAGTGCCTGTGACATCATTTTTTTGTAATAAATATGAATGCAGTTTTGGAAAGATAACATGAATAACATATTACAAAATAAATTCCACGCCACTGAGATGAACAGTTGTTGAGATATTTGCATTTTAAGTAACAGGAAGTGATGTCAAAGGGGAACGTCTGCATGTGAACAGAACATGGATACAACAGACTGTAGAGAAGAATCTGATGTTTCTTTAAATTATAGACTTCTTATCAGAGAAATTAAGAAGAATCAGAGTTCAAATATTTTTAATAAACAAAAAACAGGAATATTTCTTTGTTAAAGAGTTCCCCTTTGATGTCACTTCCTGTTTTACCTAGGCTGAGCAAAATTCCAAAGAAGATATGCCAGTTATGTGACAAAATGGGTAAAATAATGTTATGCCAAGTTTCTTAAATACAAATATGTTTTATTTGAGTTTTTGTAGTTGAGGGTTATGCATGTTTCAGGTACTTTAATGTGTTCAAAACATTTGTGCAAAAACTTTCTTTTTGAAATGATCACAAAGTCGCAGTGAACCGGTCTCAGTCTGAATCAAATGTGTCTTCAAACTGCCTCAAAAACACTTCAGCTATAAAGAGATGAAACGATCTGCGTGTGAGTTTAGAAGCTTGGTTTTAAAAAACTAATAATTGGATGAGAAGCAAAATGTGAAAAAAATAAATAAAGATTTGTAGGATGACTTTGCCCTGGATGATTATGAACCTTCACCAACATACGCTGCTATTACCTCACCTTTGCAAAAGCTGCAAACCTTAAAAAAAACAGTTTGATAAAACGTCTAAAGCTTTATATTTCACTCAGTTTTGTGGGTTTTGTTAGTGATTTAAAACCAAAATCCAAACATGCTTCCTCCTAATTTTCTCCTTTTTAAAAAAGTTCAAACACGTTTTTTAAAAAGTTGAAATCCACGATGATTCTAATAAACTCAGACTTTGCTGTGTTTCCTGTTTGCAGCAAATTGATTACCTAATATCCCAGTACGCCACCGCCAAGAACAAAGTCATCTATGACCTAGATAGTAAGTAGACCTTCTTCTCGCCTCAGATCGTGAATTAAGTGGGCATAAATGATTCAGTAAGTTCTTACACTTGGTTGTGTATCGTGTTTGTTTATTTATTTATTTACCCATCTCGCTACTGATTAGCGACATAACTGGGTCTAGATCGTGCAGCTGTGACTGTTACGAAGGCTCCCCTGAGAGGATTCAACTTTTTTTCTTCCCTGTAGGTTCGTTCTTGAAAGTTAGGACTTGTGAAACTTTGTTGAGGCTTTTATTTTACAATTTTAAAATGTTTTCTTCTGGGTTTAGAAGTAGATGTTTCTGTAGTAGACCTTCACTGAGGAGGACAAACACAATAAACATTTTTACATTCTAAAAGTATAATACACCGACTCTGATCTGGAACTTGTTTTCTTCCAGACGTAGGTCCGTTATTAGGAGGAAAAATACATGAACAACTGGATAAGGAGGTCCGTCCTGCCTTGGATCAGGTGCTTAATATGGCTGGAGGTACATGCATTCACTTATATTTCTGCTTATACTGTATACTTAACTGTTCCTGCATGATTGAAACTGAATGAAAGTAGCTGTTTTTAAATATTTTACACCACAGTTTTCTTTACTTTTCCTCATAATGTTTACGTTCTGCTTTTCACAAAGTGAAAATCCAGAGAGCCATCAAAGGTAACAATGTCTCAGTAACAGATCTACAGTTTGTTGTTTGTTCCTTCTGTTTTATCCTTAAATATTTGGACTTTTCCAAGTCCTGACTTACATTTTATTAATAAAAAAAAACAGTGATAATGTTAAAGCTGCACTTTGCAACATTTTATTGTTTTAAACAGATGGTGTGAAATTTTAATTATGATACTAATTAAAATCCACATCTCTGAATTTAAATCTGGTCCTCTGAGATTTATGAAGACGTCACTGAAAATGATCTTCAGGACTGTTTTGTTGCAGTTTTCAAGTTTGACGTTTTTATCTCATTAAAATTATTACTCAGATGATTTGGTTGTTTTTATTAACTCGAACAGCATGAAGAAAAATCTTGCCTGGTGCAGTTTTCAAACACCGTCTTTAACTTTAACCTGCATCTGAATTTTTCAGCTGTGGTTCCCCTCTGTAAGGTGTTCGTTCATATGTCCGTCTAACCTGTTATTTTATATCATCTAAAACTTTGAATGGTCAGAAATCTGCATGTTTGTTGCACATCTTCAACAACTAAAGAAAGGCAGGTAAACATGTTAGGAGTTCAGGTAATGTAAAGGATTTTAAGTTATTTTATAAAGGTTTAAAACAGAATGTTACGTTTAACTTTAACTAAACAGAGTTTTAACACGTCCTCTTATAAAGACTGAAAAGTGCGACTGAATAAACCTGAATTAAATAATACAGAAATAATATTAAAAGTAAAACTAAGAGTTTTACTCACTGATTAGTTGTAGTGAGTAGCTGCCATCTTGAATTCTAAACACATGGATGATCGACATGCATTATGGGAGATGTAGTTTATGGTCAATGCTGACTTTAAAGCAGCTTTTTTTAAAATATTATTACTGTTCTATCAAACTAAATTATTCAGTTACTTAAAGCAACAGCTCAGGGCAGGTCAAGTATTATTATCTTTCACCGTTTAAATTTGTTTATTTTGTTGCATTTAATCCTAAATTTAAAATTTATAATTGATAGATGCAACAATTTATATATTAAGTAAAAAAAAAAATTGGGTGGGGGGCGAGACAGACCAAATGTGGCCTTCGGGCCTCGAGTTTGACTTAAAAGCTCAAACCTCACAGGGTTTCTGCTGAACCAAACAGTCAAAGGATGCTGGTTTCCTGCAGTTTCTTCTTCCTCATGAAATTGTTAAAATGCTAAAATTCTGTGACAGTTTTTACATTTTTCTTGCTGTTTGTTCTTGTCTCTTTTTTTAAAAGTTGCTGCAGGATATTCTGATTGTTTACAACACTGGCTGCTGCCCAGACAAACCTTCAGAGGAAAAAGAAAAAAAATCCCCAATAACAACATTAATAATAGAAGACAACAAATTTACATTTTTTAATTTACCGACGTTCAAATTTTTAAAAAATAATATT
This sequence comes from Cynodonichthys magdalenae, assembly GCA_031762555.1. Taxonomy (NCBI): domain Eukaryota; kingdom Metazoa; phylum Chordata; class Actinopteri; order Cyprinodontiformes; family Rivulidae; genus Cynodonichthys; species Cynodonichthys magdalenae. Next base: position 2,236,831 of record JARVJO010000269.1, read on the forward strand.
AAAAACCTCACACACTAAGCTCCATTTCTGGAAGCAAACCAACAACATGGTTCTGCAATTTTGCTGAATCAGAAAATCCAAATTATTAATTTCATCAAACCTCGTCTGCCTCAGATTGTGTTTTGTTTTTTCTCTCCGGTCTCATCTGTGTTCTGCTTGATTCCAGCCATGCGAGAAACCAAGGAGGCCCTGGAGAACGTCAGCGCCTCTCTCGTGGTCCTACAGGAAGGCGTGGCCAAACTCGACTTCAACCTGAGCCAGGTCCGCGGCAGGATCAACCGCACCCTCAACGACCCCGGCTGTCACGACGAAGAATCGGACGCCACCACGGCCCAGCTGTGCCACAACATCCGCCAGTCGCTGTCCCGGCTGCACGTCGGTGCCAATTTCACCCGGGTACAAAATGACTAATACACAATCTGACACCGAGAACATGAACTTACCTTCAAAACACTTTGGTCTTTTAATGAACAGTCATCAGAACGGTTAAGTTCTGAATAAAACATCTAATATCTGCAGCATTTTGCTTGAAAAAACAAGTTAATTTTTTTCAGTTGTGCATAAAACTGCAAACTGTGAAAAGTTTATTTCTTCTTAAAGGAATTTCAGTGAAAAAAGATTTTCCTCTAAAGTTAGTTTTACTTTTGTTGTTGTTGCTCTCCAGTTTACATCTTTCTTTAAACCTTTTTTAGGTTTAATTAAATCATTAGGAAATAAGCGTATTTTGTTAGAATGTAAATATGAGCACCTGTAGAAAATAAAGCTTATTTTTCAACTTTAAAATAAGATATTTCCTCTAAACTATTTAAGCCAGGGGTCTGCAACCTTTACCAACAAAAATACATTTCTGCTCCTCGGATCACTAATAAAATGTGTCCAGAGCCGCAAAACAAGCCACAACTGTGATTATCAACTGGTGGTCCGTGGGCTTTTTTGAGGCCTTTTCGGGAACCTTTATGGCCAGTGGAGGTGACATTATAAAGCTAAAACATATATTATAAATTTTATTATTTATTATTATTTTTACAAATCAGGACAAATAAAAAGATTATATTCATGTAAACAGGAAAAAAAATACTGTAAATAGTTTACACAGAATTTCATAAAAACTAGCACAACTAAACAATTCAGGCTTATTTTATTTTTCTAATTTTTATTTTTATGTAGTCTTAAAATTCTTTAAAGGTAATTCTGATGGATTTGAGAGAAAGATCATAGAAAGAAGTTGGATTATTTAGGTAGCTAACAGGCTAGCATGAGCTAACATGTTGTACTTTTTTTATTAGTAGTATTGATCACATATTTGCATACAAATAGATTTTTTTGTAAGTATATAAAAACAGAAAAAAGCCAAAATTACTCTGTTATGTTTGGTCACATTTTCAAAAAGCCACTGCAGGGGGACCAAAGAGCCACACGTGGCCCCAGAGCCGCAGGTTGCAGACCCCTGATTTAAGCCATATACCGTTTAATAGAACACTTAAAGTTAAGAAAAGTAATACATTTTTACACCCCTTAGCTCTCTTGAGAAATAATCTCCTGCTTTATAAGGAAAATCCTTTATGTTGCTGAATATTGCAGCTTGTCAGATTTTGATCTGTTTATTTCAGCTCCCCAACGTGAACCCCCAGCTGGAAAAGATGAACAACGTGATGAAAACAGATCTGAGCTCAGTTGTCCAAAGGGTGAGTGTGGAGGGGCTCTTATTTTTACTGTTTAATAATATTAAAATTTTAAACTCACGTTTTTCAAGCCTCAGCGAAATATCTAAACCAATTTTCTTGCCAGGGTTTCTCCTCGTTGAACGACACACCGCACATGGTGATAGAACAGACCAGAAGTGTTGTCAGCAGTGAGTTCTCATCTAAAAGTTGTATTTTCAGCCAGTCTTATCCATTTAAAGCTGATAAATAAACATGTCTGTTCTTCAGGCGTACAGAATCTGATGGACGACATCGGCAACAACATCAGCAGCTTCTCCAGAGCTTTCCCAGTGCAGACCTGTCTGTCCAACTTCACCATCTTCATCAACCACGTGCACGCAAAAATCGAAGACTACTACCCTGAAATTGACAAAATGGATTTTTACAGGTAAAATCCCCTCCAAATGGAGATTTCAAAAAGCATTTTATAACTTCAAAGGCTGTGTCCAAAACGAGAGACCGAGTCCTCCGAAGGCCGAATTTGTCGGCCTCTTACGTCACAGCGCCGCGACGGAGGCTGTCCAAAACCGAAGACTCCTCCGATGCGGCCGACAAATGCG
>JARVJO010000269.1:2240327-2256109 GCA_031762555.1 Cynodonichthys magdalenae
ACTCTGGGATATGACAAACACGCCTCGCCCACAACACGGGGCTGCGTCTCAAACACAGGGGGGACTCTTCTCATGGCGTAAGACCACCTATTTAAAGGAGTCTATCTTCTTCTCATTGCTATCAGTTTAGCTGCTGTGTTCTTATCTTTTACTTAACGAAGCAAAAACCATTAAAGCTTTTAACATGTGGGACAAACTGTGGCTATATTTCTAATGAAACAAAGATATAATTTTAGTTTATATTTACCAGCTGTTACAGCACAGTCACTGATTAGTCTGTCTGCTCCCCAGTGGTGTTGGATTTAGTTTCATTTTCTCCTGGGTGCTCATGGGAGTGGTGACGGCCATCTTCTTGGCTGGAGGGAACATGGAGAAACTGGTCTGTGAGCCGTTCCACACCAAAGAGCTTTTTAAGGTAAATCAATACAAATAAAGCCTTACAGAACAAAACAAAATAAAACTTTCACTAAAATCAAACTACAGAGTAACCTTTAAGTGTTGTTTTAGTCATTTTTAGGCACAACACTTTCCTAAAACCCACACAAAGAGTCTTTGTAACCATATTTTCACAGTGTTTGTAACTCTAATCTGCTAAATCAGTGGTGTCCAGTCCTTGTCCTGCAGGTTTTAGATGTGTCTCTGCTTCAACACATATGATTGTAATAATGAAAGATTGTTTAATTTAGCTCCAAGTTCATGAGCTTCTACAGTAATATTAATTACAAACAGCTGAATCTGGTCTGAAAGTTAATTTTTTTGTTCTATCAAAAAAAATGTTGATAAAAATGGAAATTTTAACTCCTAAATAAAAAAAACAAACTGAACCTGGTTCTTGCAGCATTTGCTGTGACCTTTTGTTGCTGCTTTGTTACAAGAAATCAGATTAATGTGGAATAACAGCTTGTTTGAGAATAGTTTTAGTTTTACCATTACAAAAACTAACTAACTAAGTATGCATATGTTTTAGTTATTTTTTATCTACACTGACAACTTTATTTAAAATCTAAACTGAGAACAGAAAAAAACTGCATCATGAATGTTTCCTCACCTGCTCTCTGTACCCATCAGGTTGTGGACACGCCTTATTTAATCAACCGTGAGTGGAAGAATTTCATCCCTGGCTACTTGTACAACGATTCCAACTTAGAGCTGACAGCAGAAAGTCTGTACAGGTAAAGAAAATTAATATTCATCCATTTACTGAGGTATCTGTCATTTCTTTAAACTTTGCCTCCTGACAGCCAGATTATTTTGTATAAACTTTTAAATAAATCTTGAGCAACCATCAGAAACATAAATTTTAGTTTTTTAAGCAACATAAGCTGAGTCCTTCCAGCATACAACTAAATTCAAGGGAAGTTAGCAAAATATTTTAAATCGTGTCCAAATTAGGGTTGGGCAGGATTGAATCGTGTGCAATTAATCCTCAGAAAAAAACTGTCAACAATGAATATTATCCACTTTGCATTTGATGATGACTTGCTTTTGTTTATGAGACACTATCAATAGCTTGTGAGCCCAAGGATGGAGCAGCTAAAGCTAATCATACGAACATACAAACTTTAATCCAGGGAAAAGGATTGTGGAATGGTCTGGAGGGTGATGTTAAAATGGCAGATGTACATATTTAAGAGAATGATAAAAGTTTTTTGAAGGAATATGGAAAAGCATAATGTGAATCCATATGAATTGTTGTTTGAGTGGAGGTTGTTTTTATTTAGTAAATTACTATTGTTTGAATATATTCTTGGGATAATAGAGGCAGTAATTATAAAATTTTTCTTCTTTCTGCTGCCTTTATCTCATTTTATTTGATGTCTAATTTGTATATCTTTGACTTCTGTTCTATATAGTTATTTTTGTTTGTTAATGAAATGAATAAATTTCTAAAAAAAAAAAAAATAGATCCTCTGTAGGTAAGTAGGTCCTCTGGACGGGTTCTTCTTTAATGATTTGTATCTGGACCTACATAAAATACCAAAATTATCAACACTGACAAAGAATCAAAGTATATTTGTTGCACCAGCAAAGTTTTATTCAAAGCAAATAAAAAAAACTGACAAAAATGAACACATTTTTTAGTTGGAAGTTTCTCTCCTGATTTGTGTCGCAGTGGTTACTTTTAGCAGTCAGCTGAATAGATCATTTAGATGGATGAGAATGGAAATGAACAGTTTTGCTGCATTTCTGCACCATCAGTGGTGCTTTTTTACAGACTTTTTTTAGCTTTCATCATCCCCCTCTGAGAGGAGGATTCATCAGTACGCTGGGATGGCAGAACCAAAATCATTATATTTACAAACAGAGAAAGTCTTTACTCATAAGACAGAAAGCACAAATCATGCAGTGAGACTGTTAGATGGATGGCTGCCAAACTGTTGTGACATTTATGTTTTTATATATATTAGCACAAATTAACTTCTGGGTGAGATTCTATTTTTTATATCAAGGATCAAGTCTGCTTTGTACTTCCACTCACCTTCACTTGGTGGCAGCAAATATTTTCACTCGAACTGAATTTACATTGACTCGTCTTTTTCCTTTTGTCTCCTTGATGTGTGTACTTATAACTGTGTGTGTGTGTTTGTGTGTGTACACCTTTCTTTAACAGCACCTGCAAAAAGAACAAAGGCATCTACTCTGCCTTGCGTCTGGACAAAGTCTTCAACATTTCTTCTTTCTTGAACACGACCGTGGTTAGTACCTTGAACACAGTTCAGACTTGGCTCCATGCTGCCGGCAGCTGATTGTTTGCTGGACCTTATTCATATCTCTTCATTAATGCCGGAAAATCTTAAAGGAACTTCCTGAAGTCTACGGCTTTCATAATTATGACTTGTAGATGCTGTTACATGTAAATCTGAACGTATTTATCAAGTTAAAGTCCTTGTTTTTGACATTCGGTGACAGTAAATGAACTCTAATATCTTTATTAAAGTTTCAGATTGGCTTCGTTGTGTTTACAGTTTACTAAGGATGTGGTGAGGCAGCTGGAGAGCGTGAAGATTGACCTGCGAGGGATAACCCTGTTAGAGGCCGAGGGGAAGCAGAACCTTCGAGATTTCTCTGAAGCGGGGCTGTCAGAGATCAACTACGCGGACTACCTGGAGGAGGTGAGGCAATACACAAACACAGGGACGCATCAGTACGTTGTGTTGACTGAAAAACTAAAATAAACTAAAGTTTGATCAGCTCAAAAGCTAAATAAATTATTAATTGAAGTCCTAGCATGGCTTGAAGTAATGCTTACCAACCGCAACCTTAGATTGTCTCGTTTAGCGTTTTTGGTGAAACCCTGAATATAACGTTAAAATGTCACGCTTGTTGAGAAATACAATGCAAAACTGAGAGATTCATGGTGGGCTTTCTAGGTACCATTTTCCTAGTTATTTTGGCAATACAGCAGTCAGCTGTTGACCAGAGTGAAATTAGTAAAGCACATCATCATCAATGACAACTTTCAGATTGCTACTCAGTTTGAAGAACTTATTACGTGACATAATGGCAGGAAAACACAGAACATTTGACCAGATTGCCCTAGGTATAAATAATTGCTGAACAAACGTACCACTTGCAAGAACTATTTACGTTTGTGAACTGTTCTAAAAACTTCTAGATTTATTTAATAAAAATTTGTAACCAAATATACCACTTACACTAACTATTTACATTTTTAAACTCATGGTGTTTGTGATGGACAATACTGTTACACTCAGGTTTATCCAACCTCCTGGCACAATTAATAACACAATTATAGTCCCATTGTCCTCAAATGAGGACATTATCTTTACCAACATTGTACTTTGCATCAATGGTAAAAAAAAAAGTTAAATTTGCATGCTTTATGAAGCTAAAGATGTAACGGTGCATAAATACACTAGCCTGGCCCTTACCTTCCTATGAAGTTCCGCTTAGTTCTAGTTTCCCTTCACTGCTCCATCTGGGATTTCTCCCTAAACAAGGATTTCTTCGGTAGAATTTTTACCTGGGCCAATCAGCAAACAGTGTCTGCTTGTAGTTTAGCATTGGAGGAAGTGAATGAAGCCAGTTTGTGTTGATAAGGCTTCAAAATTAAACTAAATTTGTCTGACAAAGCCTGCAGCATCATTTACAACCGTCTTGTTCAGCTCCGTATTTCTCTCCTCTCAGTAGGGTTGTTTACAGCGCACGGAGTTTCTGGTTAGCTACTTAGCTTAGCCTCCTCCAAAGAGGAGCTGGCGCAAACGCACACATATGTGGCGACCAACCAATCCAATCATTTTAAACTTCAACAGAGGCCACGCCTCCAGCAAGCAATCGCTTCTCAATAATCGAAAGTCCAGACCCTCTGTACAAAGCAAAGTGAAGGACAAGGGGCTGGTTTTCACCAGGCTATAAATACACTGGTTTTAAGCATGAAATGTAATTTAGATTTTTACTTTGGCCATTTTTCTTTTGAGAATTGTTGTGGAAGAAGCTTTTTGGAATCCCCGCCATCTTGTTTTCACACAAATGAGTGTAATATTGTCATGGGACCACTAGAGGGCACTTGTACTGTCCTTTAATGAGGCCAATGGGTTAAAGTTGAAAAAATTGATGTATCATGGGCAGAGGGGCAAGAATGCAATGTTTGCGTATGAGGAAGCAGGGTCTCAGGACTGTTTGTTTATTTTTATTTTTTTTTTTTTCCATTTTTGTTTATTGTGAAGTTGGTCTTCAATTTCATTTCAATTAGCATTAAAGAGGTCTTAAAAAGTCTTAAATTTAACTTGCATTACGCTGTAGGAACCCCGTCTCAGCTCTTACCCTATCATGTTTTAGTTAATACTGACAATCATGTTTGTGTTTTTATACTTCATCATGTGGTTCATGAGACATTTTGGTAAAAACACAAGACAGACAGGCCTTGACAACAAAAAATAATCATAAACCCACAAATATTTATTTTTTAAACATGGCCACAAATCACAAACTTTTGCTCTGCTGGCACCGACTGTTTGCCACCTCCTCTGCTGTCCGCTAACATGAAGCCAGCAGTCGGGCTTCACCTGACGTGACACAGAACTCTGGGTTCTGCCGGGGACCGCTGAAGCTCAATTATCTCAAACCAATCCTGCCAAGGCAAAGGACGTGCAGAGCTGAGCTGGGACTTGGCGTTTGCTGTCTTCCCCCTGCCCAAACTGTCAGGTTCACTAAGATTTAGGTCTGAGAGCAAAAACAAACCCCCCCAAAATATGAATATATATCTAGTCTGTCTTGTTATACAAATAACTCTCCAAAGATGTGAGACGTTTTCATCCAGGAATAACACCCTCAGTCTTGTCTTTGTTGTCAATGAAGCGACCACACCATTAAACATAATCCCAGTAACTAAACCAGTGCTTTAATTTTGACTGTTAAATTTGCACAAATAAAACCTCGAATAAAGAAACAACCCAAGCAGTATTTTAAACCCACTGCTTTCGACAGAAAACCTGTGCAGGTCTAAAAATTACTCTGATGATAAATCTGGTTGGAATCTGCCTGTCTTCACTTCTAAAATGTACGCCTGTAAATTAAATCATAAATGTGGGGGCAGCTGCCATGGTGGGTCGAAGCAGGCTGAAGCGGGTACGATGTGAGCAGAAGTGAGCGCCGAAGTAACCTGCACGTTACGTCTCCATCTTCTGTCGCTTATCCAAAGTCAGGTCCACGGGAGAAACCCAGACATCCCTCTCCTCTGCGACACTTTTAACTCGTCCTGGGAGACCCCGAGGCGTTCGCAGGCCAGAGAGGATACATTATTCCTTTAGCGAGTCCTGGGTCTTGACCAGGGCCTCCTACCAGTGGAACGTGCCCAAAACACCTCTAAAGGGAGGCATCCTAATCAGATGAACCACCTCAACTGACTCCTTTCAAAGTAGAGGAGCAGCATCTCTACTCCAAGCTCCCTCTAAGGCTGGGCCCACCCACCCTACAGAGAAAACTCATTTCGGCCGCTTGTATCCGGGATTTTGTTCTTTCCGTCATGATCCACGCCTCATGACCCCAGGTGAGGGTTGGAATGAAGACCGACCAGTAAATCGAGAGCTTCACCATGACCGACCAAAACAACACCCTCATTATGGAGGACAAGGCCCCAATCCATCGATCCATCTCCCGCTCCATCCAACCATCACTCGAAAACAAGACACCCAGATACTTAAACTCCTCCACTTGAGGCAGAGACTCTCCCTCGACCCAGAGGGGACATTCCACCCTTTTCCGGTCGAGAACCATGGCCTCAGACTTAAAGGAACTGACTCTCATCTCAGCCGCATTACACTGAAGGTCTTGAACCGAAGACACCAACAGAACCACATCATTCGCATAAAGCAGAGACGAGTCCCTGTCAGACATCAATGACCCTGCAACAGAAAATTAACCTATTTTTCTCACAATATTGTCACAGCATTTCAAATAAGATTTCAATTGATTAGATTGTTTTTATCCTTTTTGTTTCTGCTTCACTGGATTTGCTTGAAACCTTTGTCCTTTTGTAAGACTGAAATTGGTCCAAATTTTAGCTGTGGGATGAATGTCTTAATGTTTGACAGTAGAATACCTTGTTTATGCAGAAAACTTCAACTTAACTGTGAGACATCCTGACCTTACAAGTCCTTTCATATTTATGAGGAGGAAAACACCTGAATTCTTCAGGACAACAAATTCCATAACACCTTTGCTTTTATGCCCTCACACTTTTTAATGATGAGTTAATTAAGTGTATTTAATTAGCAAAGCCTGAATCCATTATCATGTTAAGTACTATGAAAGCAATTGTTGGTTTTTCACACTGGTTTGTTTTTATTTCTTGTTCTCCTTTCCATTTGTTGGTCCATGTTGATGTTACTTTAAAAGCAGCTAATAAAACACAGGTTGTGGTTTGTGCGTGCTAACTTTACTATGTTTACATTATCTTGATTAATTGTTTTTTCCCATCTTTAGGTGAATAAAGGAGTAACTGCAGTAGACGTGTTCTTATTCGCCAAAGAACTTGAATCTCAAACGGACCTTATGGTAAGAAGATGTTGGCTGCTCTGGTTTACTAACATTCACTCTTTCAAGTATTGCAAAACCCTGATCTAATTTAGCTATTAGCGGTGATGTTCTTGCTGCACAAGCACTTTCACTATGCTTATAAACAGGAGTTCTTATGATGTTTGACGGCTCTCAGGCTTTTAGCTAACGCATTTATTCACCTGCAGAATGAAGATAAAAGACTTTCAAAGCAGGAATCCACTCATGGTCCCAGTTTGTGTTCTTGTAGACTCACCTGCCATTGCTAATAAAATATATGGAAAATGAATAAAAGCTTTTGTTTCCTTGTATGGCGGCAGGATCTGATGGATGAGTAAAGGGGAAAAAAGGCTAATGTGAAGGGATCTCATAAATGCACGACCCTGGTGTTCATTCAAGTCTTTGGTAAAACATAAAGAGGACTTGTTTTGTCTGTGATTTTCAGCCCAGGGGACCTCTGCAGACCGCCCTGAAAGCCCATGTCAGCACTCTGCAGCAGATCCACAGACAACAGATTGTTCCAATGGAACAAGCCATGGTAACATATCCACTGTTTGTTTCAGATTACAGCTGAATTTTTTTTTTTTTTTTGGGGTAGACCAGACTGTTTTACCCATCCATCCTAAACCACAGAGAAATAATGCACAAATATTTACCAATATTTTGCTTTTACCTGTCGGTTAAAGGGCACATATGCAAAATTTACTTAGCTGTTATTTTGTTGTGGACTTGGATTCTCTAGGAGGCAGAAAGTTGAATTTAGTCTCTCATGGTGCAAACATGTCTGTTTGTGTCATATTTTTCAGCCTGTCTCTATTTTCTATGATATTTTCTAAACCATTACATCAAATTATCTGCGACAGAATTACCATATAAGATCTGGAGTTACCAACTCCAATTTCCTCATCTTTATTCTCCTCTGGTTCTGGATCAGACTCTGGTTCTGGGTCAGACTCTGGTTCCAACATGTCAGGCTGGATGGACAAGTCTTCTGTTGTTGACATCTTTTAATTTAATTTATCAATTAAACATTTCTGCAAGCTAGAAAACAAAACTCCGTCTCTCAAACCGGAGTGGACCGGTCTGGAAGCTGGAGGGGGGCGGGGCTTGAATCGTCTTAAAGGAACAGTAACAAATCCAGCTACTTTGAGACACACCAGAAAAGTGGTGAAAGAGGAGCTGGTAAAGTTAAAATAAGGAGGAATTCAGACCAAAGCTTTGTAGTTCCACTTTATAAAGACCCCAACTGAATGATTTAAATGTGAAAAAGAAGAATTTAAAAGCATCATATGTCTGCTTTAAATGTTTTCACTTATTTATATTCAAAGCATATTGTGATAATCAACCAAAAAAAATAATATTAGGAGAAATGGAAGCCATTTTTTTACAGCAATTATCAAGACTTAAATTCTACGTAGTTAAAAAAGGTTTTGTTTGATTCAGGTATTTAAAAAAACAGCTCTTTATCTACAGTTTTAATTCAGATTCAATCTTTTAAATATCATCATAGTGATGTTGTTTATTTGTTGTTTTTTTTTCATCTTCAAGAAATATGTTAGAGCAAGGGTAAGCAGAAATGTATCTATTTTCTATATTTAACATCTATTATCTAGAAACATCTAAAGAAATAGATTATTTTTGTGTATGTATATTTAATGTTTATCAGTTACATTGTAATTTATTGTAAATTGCAATCAACAACATAACAGTGTTTTCCACGAAGCTCTTGTGCCAAAATAGTCAAAAATATCCACTTAGAAAAGTTCTTCGCTGGTTGAAGAACAAAATCAGCTCATGTGTTGCTCAGTGTACACTGTGTGTGTTTTTATTGTCAGAAACATTTGTTTCTTTGCATTGTGGGTATTTAATTTTGGAACAAAGTTCTTCAGCATGCAAGTATTTCAAACTAAACGTCCCTTATTGTTGGTTTTCTGTGTCCCCCGGTTTTACTTTGTGTCATTATGTCTGTTTGTGGGAATAAAATGACCTCTGACGTTGATGTGTTGTTTTATAGAGTGCGTTAAACCAGAGCATGAGGTTCCTGGAGAGAACAGCCTCAGATCTTCCTGTAAGTAATCATCTAAATCCACAATCTAGACTTTATTTAATCCTAATCTCATGATTATTGATTGTTTTTATCCTACAGAACAAAGTTATAGCTGTTCTCGATGGCATTGAAGCCGCTCAGTACCTCATCTCCCAGAATGCCACACTTCTAATCAATCAGGTGTTGTACATTTATATTACCAAAACGATGGATTTTATCAGACTCCTAATGTGCTTTCATTTTCTCAGGAGACGAGAAAATACACAGCAACCATCATCGGTTACTTCCATCAATACATAGAATGGGTCAAAACATCCGTAAGTGTTGCAAATGTTTTTTTCCACACTTTTTAGGTGTTTATGTTTTGTTCGGTGTCAGAACCAAACTCAGAGTGGTAATGTGGAAAACAACAACTTTGCAGTGGAGTTTTTTTTTTTCTGTGTGTGTGTAAATTTAGAGAAGTTAAATATATCAGCTACAGCCTCTTTAAAGCTGAGGAATTTGCTTTGAGGCTCGCTGGTTTCCACTGCGACCATTCCAAGGAATTCCAACCAAAGTTGGACAAAAACGACGACAAAAAAAAAAGAAGTTTCTACCCAGAATCTCAAAGATGTCAATAAAATGTTTTTTTCCCGCCACTCATAACATTTATATTGGTATTCAGATGTATGAGGATTTTTTTTTTAAAGCGTATGATGTGTTCTAACACTTCCTGTTTACATATTTTATAGTTGGCCTTGGAAGTTGCGCAATGCAAGCCCTTCAGCAACATTCTGTACACGGCGGAGATCATGACCTGTAGTTTCCTGGTGGACTCAATGGTAAGATGGAGAATTTGAACAAACAAACAAATAAAAGCGTCTGCTGTTGTTCACCAGTCAGCCATAACATTACGACCTCTATCATGAGAGGTGAAACTTTGGGAACACTGTCTATCACAGCAAACTGACCCTAGCAACAACGAAAAAATGACTATAACTGTCAGTTTTACAGATACTGAGTTAAACTTTAGTGTGGTAGTAGCTGAGAATCCCTAATAATTTATTCTTTCTGTTGTGTTTTTTTGAACAGAACACCTTCTGGATGGGCCTGGGCTGCAGCACTCTCTTTCTGCTCCCGAGCGTCATACTGGCTGTAAAACTGGCCAAATATTACCGCAGGATGGACACAGAGGACGTTTACGATGAGTGAGTTGCTCTTTATGTTTCATTTAAGATAAATATATTTAGAATAGCCTGCACATAATGGGGTTACTTTGTATTTGTTGGTAAGATCTGAGTTTTCTAAGTGATTATAAGACTTAGAAATGAATGGTTGCAGGACTCCTTTCTGTTTTTTTTCTTTCCTATGTGTGCCAAATATTTATTAATAATGTGATAATTTAGTGCTGGGCGGTATGACCCAAACTTTATATCACAGTATTTGACCGTATTTTTCTTTTCATCACAGCTCAGCTGATAATAAAATGTACAAACGCTGCTTATTGATCAGCAAACCACGATCAGCGGAAGTTTCTTTCTGCAACACAGAAACTATTTATTGACTTTTTTTGTTTTACTTTGTGTCGCTGTTTCCCTCTACATGTCTCTACATGTAGTCATGCATTTTAGTACGGTTGTGAAAGAGGAGGGTTGATCAAAGATCATTATCAGGTCTTAGCTTAATGGGACAACTCTGTGCACCCGTCAATTAAACACCAGTACAAAACCACTTCCCCCGGGCTTTTCACAATAAAAGCACATTAAAGTCTCCATGCACTTACATCACGTCACTGAAGAGGTGTTTACTACATTCAGTGATGGTGAAAATGGGACGTTTTTTTTTTTTACATCGGTCAATATAAGCAGCGGAATCATGATCCGCCGCCAGTTACTCCAACAATAATTAGCTTGTTAATGCGCATAGCGGTGCTGCGAGGAAAAGTGTCCCCCAGTAAACTGTTCACAGGCGGCACGACGTAATGTTCCAAACGTGTTCAGGCTGTTTAAACCGGTGTGTCCGGTATTCAGAGAATTCATATCATAGCAAAAATAAAAGCCGGTTTTCGGTTTGAACCGGTATACCGCCCAGCACTATGATCATTCTTTTTGTTTTACTTGATTTGTAAAGTTTTTGGTTCAATAACTAACGTCTTAGTTTTCTTTTGTAACTAAAGCTTCTTTAGCGTATTGTTGATTTCATTTTTTGTCCACTTCTTTCTTCCCTGTAGCTCCTCTGTTTCTGGGACTTGGCATTTTACTTTGTGATAACCATTTCTGCTGTTTCCATTTTCATATCTTTTGTTTCTTTTATTCTTTCATTCCTCGCTCTCAGGCACGTCGCACTTTACAAAGAGACACTGACTCATTGTTTTAAACTCACGTTTCATCTTTTATTTTCCAATTTTTGTGGACTTATGGTTTCATTTCTCAGATTTCAGTTTCATCTCTCTGCCTGTAATCCATCGTGGATTACAGCTGATTTTAGGATGCATTTATTTCACCAGACATCTCAGTGACATTTTGTTTTCTGTTGCTGTTTTTTTTGTGTACCCTTATAGCATTGAGACTATTCCCATGAAAAAGTAAGACAACATCCACGCTTTCCCTTCTGACTTTACTTTCCATAACGCTGCTCTTCTTTCTGATTCATGTACATAGGCAGCTGTTTACTAAATTCTTGGTGCTGTTTTGTATCTTTAGGCTTTGAGTTGTTTTTGTGGGTGGATGGTGTGGCCTATTGTTATGTGCTAAATTTAAAAAAAGTGCCCCTTACCTTTCATAAAGGGCTCGTATCATCGTATTACAAGTCCACCTGTTTTTAAGTCAATCACACTGTAAATAAAACACTATAGTTTACACTCAGAAAATATTTATCTCCCATTCTTTTAAATTTTAGCTACTCATAAAAATGGTTTCTTTTTTTTAATGAAGCATGCCCTGTTTCTCATTTTTCATCCCTTTTTTTTATACAACATTTTATTTTCAGTATGGAAAATGGTATTAATGGTTATCATAGTGAACGCTGTCAAGGTATTCCTAACCCCATGATGACAAGGTAAACTGTATAATTATCTCACCGGCTGCATGTGATGGTGGAGGTTTGCTTGGGAAGTTGGTTATTTATTAAAGATGTGTCAGAATCTAAAGCATGCCTGCAGGGAGAGTTCATTCATTGCACCCACATGCACATTAGGAGGTCTTATAGAGTATATAATAAACATTCAAACTGACAGGTAATATAGCTTTTACCGAGAAAAACTGCCTAAAAGTCCATTTTATTCTATGGTTTTGGTAAAAAGGTGATTTAATGTGAATGTCAAGCAGGATTTAACACTTGAGGGAACAAGAAGAAACTGTTTTATCCACTTAAAGAGGAAAGAGTGAGGTAATTAGCTTCAATCATATTTAAGACACTTTCAGTCAGCACAATGAACACTCAATAGATCTGTTGCTTCATGCTTGCTTTGACTTTAGCTTGTATGACAACAGTGCCAGCACAAACGCTATCGTCAGCAGTGCCACAAACGCCAGCAATCTAAACATCTTTAAAAATGTGATAGCTCTCGCCGACTTTAACGTCCTTGTTTCAGCGATTGTCTTCTCTGACACGGTGGTCCCCCTCAACAGTTGCTTCACAACGACATCTTGTCGAATCCGCAGCACAATTTTCAGGGATTTTCACGCATCAACATTACAACTCGCCATCATCACCTCGCTCTTTCAAATTACATTCCCCCTCACTTCTGGTTTTTGCAGGAACGATAACTGTGGTGACATTTCGCCATCCAATCAAGTCAAAAACTCAGTCCTAAATTTATGCAGATTTAAATGAGTTTTCTACTAATGCCCCATAAAATGTTCGTTTACTCGTTTTAATAATTTATGTTAATTGTAATAGACTTTTTTTGTTTGTTTTTACTTTTTCTAAATATTTTCTTGAAAAGTATGTTTGTCAATCTACTGTCTAGTTTTTAAAACTTCAGTATAATTTATGAATAATCCACACAGTGACCAGTTAGTTTTGGATTAAACAAATGCTCCATTTTCATGGAACAGAAAAGATAAATTACATTTAAAATCCTGACTTCCAAAAAATTATTTAAAAAAATCATGTTTATTCAAATTTGAAATTTGATTTTAAAAATATACAAGAATAATATGTACGAAATCCGAGAGGCGATGTTTTCTGCAGATAATTTTTTTCATGGTTTTCCGATATCATTATCACAAAATAAAGATGAGCGTTTTTTCGAGATAACGAGTTAATTTCCCGATAGATTTTATTATATCGGCAGGATCACTTAAGTGTAAACGCTTGATGAGGACTGATATGAAAGTTATCTGTACAAGACAATTTCAGCCTGTGTTATGATAGTAAACTTCATCAGTGACCAGTTGAGTGGACCAGGCCGTCTCCATGGTTACCGAATGATACACAAGAGGAAAACCATCACTAGTTATTTCAAGGAAACCATCGGGAAATTAACTTGTTTTCTCAAACGCTCATCGTCTGAAGTAAACAATGGAAAAAGAATTTATGCGGATAATATCCGCTCTCTGTAAATATAAACTATAAATCAAGTCTTTTTTTAAACTTAAGCTTCATTTCAGCACACATAAATGAAAGTATTAATTCGCAATCATCAGGCAGACTCGACCTGCTTTTTCAGAACCCTGATTTAAAACATCTGCTCCACTACTGCAGCACCCGTGGCGCCCCTGAATCTTTTCAGCAACCACAACCTCTCTCTGGCATGTTGTCCGTGTTCTGCTTTGTGGTTTTGGGGGCGACTCTGTCAGATCACTAACCCGACTGCATGCTGTGTGACACCGGCCCGCCCGGGCGCAGAATGAAAAACTTTGCCTGTTTCCTGTCGTTTAGCGTCAGCCGAAGCCCCGTGAACGTTCACCTGATCGTTGTGTTCAGAGAGAGGCAAGCATTGGTGTGACGCAAAAAAAAACCAAAACGCTGCTTCTTTAAATTTCTGTTTCTAACCTAACCAAAAGTCTAACTGCATGTTTCTTATGATTTTAAGTTGCATTTGGACAAGCGGCCCGCTTTAACAGAAGCCAGAGGCAGAGAGCAAAACGGCAAAATTACAGGCCGCATTTTTACTGTAGCGGCTTCTAAAACGCAGTGTTGTTTTTAATTACTGACCTTCTCTTTCACGTAAGAAACTTTTCATTCCAAAATACAAATTTTGAACGGCTGAGGTTTTATGTCAATGTAAATAAAACATAAAGAGCAGCAAACCCAATACCAGGCTGGATTTTGTCTTGCATCTATAAAAGTGTGTTTTCACTGATCGGCCATATAGAAGATTTTCAGGGTGAAATTTGTGCATCCCTGTTAAAAGACAAAGACACAAAAAAGGTATTTAAAAGAAAGAGATGCATTATTTATTTATGAATGAAGCTGTTTTTGCTCTCTGTCTTGTCTGTCGCTCAGCAGACGCAGCAGTTTTGACAAAAAGCTGATGAAACAAGTGAATTTCCTGTCCGTGGCTGGTAATGAGGTTATGTGTGTTTTGTTCCTGTGCCGGTAGCGTCCCCACCTACGATACAATGAACAGGTTTCCACGAGCCTCGGCTCCTCCGAGGCACATCGACTGGTGACGGAGCCGGACTCTGGTTCTGGCTCCTGAAAGGTACTGGAACATTAACGGCACTCTAACGCGGGTTTTTTCCCCCTCACAGCTTCCATCTTGTCCCGTCATCCTCCTGGCATCGTTGTGTCATTTTTCTCTGCTTTTTCTTTGTTGATTTTGATTGTATTTCTAACTCTTGTAACACCATCTTTGCAGCTTGTTTTAGTGCTTTTTTTCTGCTCAATGAAAACCCACCATAGTGAGATTTACTGATGTCTGTAAGCTGCGTGTTTTAGAGAAGAGTTCTTATAACTTCTTTTAAAATCTCTGTGACATCTTCACTTATTTTTAATCTTTCAGTTAGTGACAGAATTAGTGGAACCACTCCTTGTATTAGTTTCCACTGACAGTGAAAGTAAAATAAAGAATAGACACCTTTGTGTTGTAACTCCTGTTTTGATTAGTGGTACCTCAGAATTTCTAACTTTACATAACCTTGTAATTTCTAGTGGCTACATTAAAATTCACATCTCCTAAATCATTTGCATATTTAATTTTGAAGCTATAAAAATAAATGTTCTTGATACAGACTTTTTTTGTAATGTGAACAGGACTCTTATTGTGAAAAATGACACAGTGAAGTTTAAAAAACCACCCCTAAGCTTCATAAAGACATCACTGATACTATATAATCTTTTTTTTCATAACACAACCAGAGCTGTATTAACCCTCTTTAATAATAATAATATTAATAACAAACTATGCATTTTAAAGTATTTATCTAGTGTTTTGAAAAGTCTAAAATCATATTGTCTTCTGTCTGTCCTGCAGTGCTCCTGACCACTGGAGCTAAAGTACACCGAGGTAACTTTGCATTTTCAACATGCTTTTATTGCAGGTTGCAGAAATTTGAATTAAATGTCAAAAGCATTTCTTTAAATAAAAGTTAGAATTCAAAATGACTATAAAAGTCTGTCTAAATGCTCTTTGATTCGAGTTAACTAACAGAGCTTCTCTTTTTGTTTTAGCTCTTTCTCCTTTTTTTTTTCCCCAACCGGAGGAATCTCAAGCGAAGCTAGTTTCTTCAACCGAAGAACACAAAATAAAACATAAAAAAAACTTCCTGCAGATGTTTTTTTTTTAAATGAT
>JARVJO010000269.1:2259795-2338274 GCA_031762555.1 Cynodonichthys magdalenae
AACAAATGGATACAGAGACTTGATGAGAGATTTTGTAAGGAAAAAAAGTCAAGACGTTTTTAAAAATGTTTACAATATTTCACAATAGTTTGTTTTTGCTGGTTTGTTGCACAGAAATAAGACTGCCTTCAAAATGTAGATTTCAGCCTGGCATTTATAGATTTGCTTCTTTTTAATAGAAACACCAGTTGTAGAAACAGATGGGATAAGTTGAGAAGAATTTCTTGCATTTCAAAACAAAAATGTTAAAGGAAAATGTATTTAAAATGGACTTATAACTGTTACATGAAATCCAGTTTAATTAGTAAAGATGTAAGAAGTTAAGCAATTTCTTTATTAATTATGTGGGTGCAAAGGACACAATACACACAAATCAAGACAAAATGTCAGAGTAAATCTTTTCGGCATGTTTTTGTTGGAGCACAGCGCGGGATTCTTTCTGCTTTAAATGTAAAACATTTAAGTGGGGGAAAAAAAGCCAAAACCTGTTTGCTTTTTAAGAAGTCTCACAATCATACACACAACATGAATTCAATAGTTTTTTTATTATTATTATTTTGTTATTTTTTTTGTTGCTGCCTGATCTGAAAGTGCAGAAATCTTTTAAACATTGGACAAGCCAATCAAGTCACCCCAACTATGGTGCGGTATGAGGGCCAAAATTAAGACTATTACATAATCAGCCGTTGCTACAACCTTGTAGCAGGAGACTATATCAATTCCTAAACCAGCTATTGACTTGATTAATGATAGGCCGGCACCGGTAACTGAGCAGCTGGCTCTGGTAACTGAGAGGCCGGTGCTGGCAAATGAGAAGGAGGCTATTAATTTGAGTTAGCATAGGAAAGGCTAGCAACTATCCATGGTAATCACTAGCTGGATAAGCTGGTGTTAGCATCAGAGAGGCTAGCCACTAGCATGGATAAGTTGGTGTTAGCATTAAAAAGGCTAGCGACTACCATGGGTAAGCTGGTCTTAGCATCAAAAAGGCTATCAACTAGCATGGATAAGCTGGTGTTAGCATTGTAGAGGCTAGCGACTAGCATGGATAAGCTGGTGTTGGCATTGGAGAGGCTAGCCACTAGCATGGATAAGCTGGTGTTGGCATTGGAGAGGCTAGCCACAAGCATGGATAAGCTGGTGTTCGCATCGGAGAGGCTACCAACTACCATGGATAATCTGGTGTTAGCATCGGAGAGGTCAGCAACTAGCATGGATAGTTGCTAGCCTCTCTGATGCTAACTCAAATGAATAGTCTTCTCATTTGCCAGCGTTGGCCTCTCAGTTACCGGGTCTAGCTGCTCAGTTACCGGTGCCAACCTATCATTAATCAGATCAATAGCTGGTTTAGGAATAGATATCCTGCTACAAGGATGTAGCAACCGCTGGTTGTGCAATAGTCTTAATTTTGGCCCTCATACTGCGCCTCACCCCACCTACCTCTGCAGCTACTTTCTGCACATATCTGCAGAGCAATGATGAAAAATAAATAAATAAAAAGACAATCCATTTTTCGGTAAGTGAGGACTATCAGATTTTACACAAAAACATCTTGAAGGTTTATGCAAACTGTGAAAAACTGCGTCCATCTTAAAGGTTTGAGTTTGAGTTGTCACTGAATAATAAAACATTTACAGTAATAAACATGCTTGTATGCAAAAATTTGAAACGTCAGTGATATAAATAATATAGGATAATATTTCAAATTTAATCAATTTGTATTAATCAATTACCATTAGCATTGACTAATTAGCACAAAAGTTAATCAACATATTTGAAGTACATAATGTCAGCTTCATTGTTTGGATAAATTAATTTAAATCAAATTAAATGTATAAACTAATACATGTGAAAAAGCTGTTTATGGATTTTATTTTTGAAATGCATGCCAGCTGGTAAAGTGAGTAGAATACACCACTTATCATCTTCCTCTTTATATATTTTTCCACATTTAATGGCAGGTTTTAACTGTCTTAATGGCCTTAATTAGAATTAATATTATATCTTGATCCCTAAATATAATCTAGTTTTGTTGTGACTGAAATAAATCTACTGGACTGGTTAGTAAAATAAATGTTGCTGAGAAGAGTTTTTGTTTTTCACATGAATCCAACCATAACTGTTTTGCAGTATGTTTGAATCTGACTTATTTATGATTCTGCGACTGGAGCAGTAAGAAGAGTCTTGTTATGATGAAGTTATTTCTATACGGCACAAAGGAAATATAAAATAACTTCTTCTAACATGGGCTTTCTGTCTCTTGTTCTTTTTGCTTGTTTTACCTGATAACTTAGATTTCCTCTTAAGATGGATAATTATAAGTTATTTGTGTGCTCACTTTGACTATCATGTTTTTTTAAATAGATTCTGATTAATTCTCTTGGGGTTAAAAATATATAACTAAGTGCTTAAATTAGATGTTTTGTATCCAAACTGCATGGACCGGCTGGTTTAAAATGATGCTCAAAGTTGCGAAACAATGGAGTTAATGAGGAAGAACTTTTCATGTGGCAACAATAAAAGTGTATAAATTGTGAATAAAGTCTCTAAATGAAGTTCTTATTTTCTGTCTTTCTTTTGTTTTCAACATGTTTGGATAACTCGTTTGGGATTATGACTAATATTTTAGAATATTTGAGGAAAAGTGTTTTTTTTGACAGTACATTGAAACACTTTCGTTATTAAATTTTCTCTTTTTTTTTTTTACATTTTATTTTATAAAAACTTTGCACAACACATTTTTTTTTAGTATGACAGTGGCGCAGTGAGCTGCAATCCTGTGGGTTTCATGACTGGTCAACTATTTTAATATGTTCTTTTATAAGCTTTGTTCTGAGGTTTTCTTCATCACCAGACCTCTAAAAACACACACACTGCTTCTGAGTACATGGAAACACAAAACTAGTCAAGTAGCAGAAGCAGTGGTTTGGTCAAAATCCCTCATTTAAAACATTTTAACAGTTTTTTTTCACAGGATTTTCTGCGAAACGTGCGTTTTTCTGGACTTTTTATCTCCCTTCAAACAGCAAAGACAAGAATGTTTGTTTGTTCTTGTCTGTAACCAAATAACTCCTAAACAACTAAACACATTTTACTGAAACCTTCAGGAAATAATAATTGACTGTAAACTACGTTAACTATTAGAGTCGATCTAATTCAAGATGGCTGCCACTGCACAGCTTGGTGGTGCAACTGGTAGAGCGGTAGGTCTCTCAGTAAAAAGGTTGTTGGATTAAACCCCAGCAGGGGATGTTATTTATTTTTTTTTTTTCCAGGTACTCCGCTTCATCCCACAGACCAAAAATATGCATGTCTGCTTTAAAATTAAACAGGTTTACCACCTTTAAAACCACAAATATAGCTTCAACCTGCTCCGTTTTAGAGATACTGACCTAAAATTCCATGTGATATTAGCTGCTAGTCATTCACAACTCATACTTAAAGTGCAATCCTGTTAATAATAATTAAAGGAGACATATCCTGCAAAATCCACTTTTTTAGCTGTTAAATACATTTTGTTGTGGACTTGGAGTGTCTAAGAGGCAGAAAGTTTAATTTAGTCTCTCCTGGTGCAAAGATATCTTTATATTCTGTTTGGGTCAGATTTTTCAGCCCGTTCAGTTTTCTCTGTTTTCCATGATGTTTTCTGAACGATTACGTCATTATCTGCTATGGAATTACCAAAAAAGGTCTGGATTTTCCCAAAACAAGAGGAGAACTAAGACAAGGACATTGTAGTTGGTCAGACTCTGTTTCTGGGTCAGACTCTGGCTCCAACATGTAAGTCTTCTGTTGTTGACAATTTTCAATTTAATTGTAAATAAAACGTTTCTACATCACTAGAAAATGTAACCCTCTCTCTCAAACCGGAGTGGACCGATCTGGAAGCAGGAGGGCGGGCGGGGCTTGAAGCTCCTTAAAGAAACAGTATCAAAATCAGCTGATTTGAGACACACACCAGAAAAGTGGTGGAAGAGGGGAGGAATTCAGACCAAAGCATTGTAGTTCCACTTTATAAAGACCCCAACTGAAAGATTTAAATGCGAAAAGGAAGGATTTGAAAGCATCATATGTCTAATAATTTTCCTGCAACTGGTTAGCCAAGATGGCACCATAACCAACTGACACTAGCAACACAAAAATGTTTTTAACTCTTAATTTTACAGATAATAAGCTAACAATTTGATGTGGTAGTAGCTGAGAGTGGTTCACAACTCATACTTTGAGCAAGGCTTGAATACTGCACGTGATGGCACATTTTTTTCAAGGATTGACCTAAAGTTTGACACGTACACTGTAAATATACACTAATGCATATCACTTTAATTATAAATACTGCTAATATTTAATGTATGCTCACACTTTATCCTGTTACATTTCTAATTAGTTTAGCAATATATTTTTATTTTGATGTCTTACTAACTATCTAGTTTTTTTGAGGGTGTTTGTCCTGTACATTATGGAGATTTGACAATAAACCGGCTTTGACTTTGAAAATACAAAAATAAGTTTTTTATTTATGTAAATAAAATGTCAAATTGAAAAATGTTTGTTCACTCTGCATGTCATATACTAAAGTTGTTAAAAAAATGAACTAAAACTATTCAGTATCAGTGTATAGACTTGCTCTAATGTTTTATCACTTGCAGTAATTTTTATCGATATTTGCCAGAACATAAAGCGACTAAGAACCCAGTGAGGCCTGACAGTTTTTATAACCCCCCTTGTTGTGTTTCTTATAGGTTTCTTTTTCTTTCCTAATTGGTAAGGCAGTTACTCGGTTGTTTCGTTTCATGTCATGTTTCTGTGTGGCAGTGTGCCCTGTTTATGTTGGGAGGAAAATGATAGGTTGTGCTGCAGTTATGAGCTTCAGCTGCCACTTAAAGTAAACAAGAAGTTAAAGGCTTTAGCTTGTTTACATGAAGTATCAGACATGCCACACTTTTTATATTCATATAATAGGGAAATGATATGTCAAGAAAATCTATGTTTGCTTGAAGCTTGTGGCAACTTTACTCAGAAGTTTTGTGTGCGATTTTACAAAACATCGTTCAGCACGAGCTTCAGCGTCACGTTTTAGCTGCTGTTTGTTTTTCTTGACAAATCAACCAAAGTGGCTGTTCTTCTCCTCCGCCCATAAAAAAATCTTTCCTGGTATGACTCGTTGCGTTTCCATGTTCCGCTCAATAAAAAGCAAGTCGAAACGTGAGCTCCAGCAGTTCCGCTTTCTTCCTCCTCCAGTCAGCGTCCATGGACACCATGTGGATCCGGGCCGCTGCGCTGCTGCTCGCTTGCTTTCTCTGGCCGGCCGAGGCTCAGAGTCACGACGGCAGGAGACCGAGCATCTGGGACGATCCCATCCAATTCATCACCAAGAATAAGGACAAGTGCACGATGACGATTACGGGCCAAGGGGAGAACACCAACCTGAGGCTGTCGTGCCAGGGGATCAGGAACTACTGGTGCGATTACGTAGGGAAACCTCACACCTGCAGCGCTTACAACAAAAACCCACGGCACTACTTCGTCCAGCTGATGTGGATCCTGAGAAAACTGCCGAATGCCTGCCGAGGGCCAAGGCAGATCAAGCCTCACATGTGCAGGAAGGCCACCGATGACTCTCTGATGGTCCTCCAGTCGGTTACCTTCGCCAAACCTCAGCCAGGCTCTTCTTACAGGGCAGCAGCACAACAGTCGAAGCAGTCCGCAAGATCTCAAACTGCACCTAGACCTGCGAGGCCTAACTGGAAAGCGGTTCGACCGCTAAAAAGAGTAAAGACCACGCAAAGAGCCGACCCGACCCCTACGACCCCTCCAGCTGAGAGCCACCCCAGGAGAATGGCTCGGCAGTACTGCTGGAGGTCCCTGCACGGCATCTGCTCCGTCGTAATCGGTTGGTTTCGGGATTAACCAAAAAAGGTGAGCAGCAGTATTTTCTCAGGACACATCTGTACTTCCATAGTTTTCATGAAAAATGTGTTTCTCTTTTTTGTTGACGATGTCGTCTTCTGTTTTGTTCACAGTTCCTTATCGATGGAGGGAAAGTCTGCAGTCTGCAGTCTGCAGCTGTTCAACTGGCGGCCTGCGAGCCATATCTGGCCCGTGGGTGACTTCCATCCGGCCCTGCCAAAACATAAAACAAAATTTTTAATTTATTTATTTTATTGTATTTTCTTTATTGTTTTAAATTACTCAATTTGATATAAAAATAGATTTCAAATAATTTGTAAAGTTAAAATTTAAGTTTCAATGCAACAAAATAAATGTAAAAAGTAAAAGATAATACTTGTTCTGTTACATGCTGCAGTGTTTCACCTACCATTAATGGGTACCCCTGGGGTAAGTAACCCTGGGCCCCGAGAGTGATTTATTTGAATAGCCCTGATGTAAAAAAGTCACATATTTTAGGAAATGTACTGGTACTGCTGTGGGTTTTAAAAACGTAAAAAAAAAAATTTTTTTTTTAACTGAACGCACGCTCTACATCTGCCCTTTAAACCAGCCAGGAAGGATTTCACTAACTTCATTTATGTTTTGCATGTAAAGGTCAAGCATTTGTCCACATATTTATGTTCTTGTTTGTATCATTGCTTTGAATATTACATTTTTAGAAGTTTAGAGTGTTTAATTCTTATATTGGTGGTTTTGTTTAATAAGCTGACTGTGAAAATGTTTTTATCTGACAAATAAAGACTTTTAAAAATTATCTGCGCTGATCATTTCATTTAGCTTTTACTTTACTTTATTTTGAGAAAAACAATAGTTGTAATAAAAACATATCGACACCTTTTACCAAATAGACTAAAAGTCTGGTATATTTGTGAAGTGATAACATAGATGAGCTTACAGTTTTCTTTAATTCACTCACAGTCAGAAACAAATGAATGAAGTTACATTTTTAACGAAACACATAATTAAATTTGTATTAAATTGCAAGTTTAACATATTTGATGTGTTGGTTTGTATTCATGCTTAAAATTATTCAGATAAAAGTGTTTTGTTTACATTAAGTTCATACCTGTATTTCAGAACTCTACTGAAGCAAACTCTTCATATTGTTATAGTTCAGGATAACCTTTATCTGTTTGATTTCATAGTTTGCAAAGACTAGACAAATAAAGCTGTTTTGTTTCATGTGTTTTTGGTAAGAAGTTTGGTTTAAAGTAGACATGATGCTTTTAAATCCTTCCTTTTCACATTTAAATCCTTCGGTTGGGGTCTTTATAAAGTGGAACTACAATGATTCGGTCTGAATTGCTACTTTATTTAACTTTACCAGCCCCTCCTTCCCTCCTTTTTTCAATGTGTGTCTCAAAGCATTCCTTTAAGACGCTTCAAGCCCCGACCCCCTCCGGCTTCCAGACCGGTCCACTCTGGTTTGAGAGAGGGGGTTATGTTTTCTAGTGATGCAGAAAGACAAGGAAATTGTAGTTGGCAAGACTTTATTTGGCAGTTCTGTCGCAGGTAATTTGAAGTAATAGTTCAGAAAACACCATAGAAAACAGAGGAAACTGAACAGGCTGAAAAATGTGACCCAAACAGAATATAAAGATATCTTTGCAGCATCAGGAAAGACTAAATTCAACATTTCTGCCTCCGAGAGACTCCAAGTCCAAAACAAAATATATTTAACAGCTAAAAAAGTGGATTTTGCAGGACGTGTCCCCTTTAAATCTAACCTACTTTCATCGCTGCGGCTGATTTACTGGACCTGAATTCCTCCAGTCAGGGGGTGAGTGTTTCTGAAGGGGAGGGCTGAACATGCAGGGAAAAACTAAAGACTTCTTGTGAGTTGGGAGAAACTGGAGTTTCACTGAAAACTTCAGGTAAGAATGACAACTTAAACTAAAATAAACCAGTTCTTAAAATTACATGTATCATTCACGGCATGCAATTTGGTTTGCTTAGTTGTTGCTAAGTACTGTTTGTTATTAAATAAATCTTATATATTAGACATATTTTATTTTTCCAATCATGTATTTTGTATGGCACATTTTAAAATAAATTGTTCATATAATAGTGGTTACTTTTTATTACATGCAGGAATTTGTATTTTTGTATTAAATTCAGCAATATTTTTGGCAGGGTTTTACATTAGATCATAGACTTATTACTCATACTCATACTCATAGAAGGAGTACACCAGCTCTAGATTCAGATTGTTGATTGTTATCTTTGATATTAATTTGATTTTTTGTTTGGACAAAACCACCTTTGTGTGATTGTTTATGCTGCCATAGGAAATTTGAAAGTTTCTCTTTTGCAGTTTTATTAACCGTAGCTTTAATAAAGGGTTAAAATGAGTCTTTTGTAAATGCAATAAAAAATATGAGGTAAAACTGAATCTATCCTCCTGCAGGGAGTGTTGCATGGATTTCATGGCTCTCCTGACCAACATCACCATCCTGCTGGTCCTTGTTTGTGTTTCCCATCAGATGATTTTAAGCGTTTCCCACAGGAGTCATGGCCGGAGAGGACGAGGGGACAGTGGGCAACACAAGGAAAGATCAGGGCAAAAGTCTGGCCGCCGACCCAAACCTGTTATTGCATTTCAAACTATGGGCAACTGGGTCACTAAAGACCAGTCAGAGTGCACCTGGACTGCAACCCACGAGGACCTCGTCACTTTAAACATCACCTGCAAGGCAGAGAGGAGCTTCAGCTGCGAGTACACAGCCAGACCCTCTGTTTGTCCCCAGTATTCCTCCAGTAAAGAACTCTTCTGGGTGCAGATTCTCAGGGCCCTGAAGAAGCACAAGAACCTCTGCCGGGACGACGGTGGCTCGGTGAGGGCAGGAGTGTGCAAAAGAGCCGGCAGAGAGGCTCATTTCAGGCTCCGTGCTGCACAGAAAGTAAAGACCACCTCATCGGATATTCCACCGTTCGCACCCAGAGCTGTCAAATCCTGTCAGCCTGATAACAGGAAGCTGGCGGAGGAGCTCTGCAGCGACTCCTGGTCGAGTTTCTGCACCTTCTTTTTCACCATGGTGAAGGATTCTGATTGCTGAAGCAGAAATAAATTCAACTTGTGCCGCCATAACGAAGTCTGTCCCAGCATAGATAACTCAAATTATAAAATACTAGTAACACTCATTTATGTTTTTTTAACTGAAACAATTAAATAAAATTGGTTTAAAGTCAAATGTTAAACCTGTCTTGTTGAAACAAGGTCTATAAAGTACTTGGAGGGGAAAAAAATTAAAAGTAAAAATACCTTAACAGAAAATGACTGGTAAAAATAAATTTCACTGATGAGAAAAGTACTCAAGTAAAAGTTATAAAACTGTTCACAAAAATCGGGAAATTAAAACACTTTCACACACTCAAACTGTTGAATTTACTTAACCAAACTGGTTCCACAACCAGGGGTCTGCAACCTGCGGCTCTGGGGCCACATGTGGCTCTTTGAAAAATGTGACCAAACATAACAGAATATTTTTTTTGTTTCTTATACTCACAACAGAAATCAGTTTGTATGCAAATATGTGATCAATAATACAAAAAGTAAAACATGTTAGCTCATGCTAGCCTGTTGTTTACTTAAATAATACAACTTCTTTCTATGATCTTTCTCTCAAATCCATCAGAATTAACTTTAAAGAATTTGAAGACTACATAATAAGAAATAGAAAAATTATATACCTGAATAGTTCAGTTGTACTAGTTTTTATGAAATTTGGTGTAAACTATATATTTTTATATAATATACTGTATATATCCATCCATCCCCGCTTCTTCCTTTCAGGGTCACAGTGTGAGGGGTGGGGTGCACCCTGGACAAGTTGCAAGTCCATATAGAGACAAACAACCATTCGCTCTCTCACTCATAACCAGGGACTTTGGTGTGTGGGAGGAAGCCGGAGTGCCTGGAGAAAACCCACGCATGCACAGAGAGAACATGCAAACTCTACCCAGAAAGGTCCCCAGGCTGGGATTTGATCCAGCGACCTTCTTGCTGAGAGGCATCAGCTCTACCAGAGCCACCGTGCCGCCATATACAGATATTATATTATTTTTATATAATATCAATATGTAAGTATTTTTCATTTACACGAATCTGATCTTTTCATTTGTCCTGATGGGTAAAAATAATAATAAATAATAAAATTCACAACATATTTTTTAGTTTTATAACGTCTCCGCCACTGGCCGTAAAAGTTCCCGCCAAGGCCTCAAAAAACCCCACGGACCACCAGTTGATAATCACAGTTGTAGCTTGTTTTGTGGCTCTGGACACATTTTGATTCGTGAGCCATGGAGCAGAAATGGCTCTTTGGTGGTAAAGGTTGCAGACCCCTGCACTAAACCAAGTCAAGGCAAATAAATCTTTTATTTAAAAAAATATATATATATTGCATCATAATTACTCTACTAGGTTTAGTGGAACCAGTTGACATGACTTGGTTGAGTAAATTCAACACTTCATTGTTTAGAGCGCATAAACAACTTCCTCTCATGATGAGTTCAGACATTAAATTTTGTAACGAGTAACTAGGTGTTAAATTTTAAGGTAAAGAAGTAAAAGTATGATTTTTAGGGTTTAAATGTAACGAAATAAAAGTAAAACACTCTGGTTATTATCTGTTCACTATTTGTCCAGAAAGCAGCAGCACAACAAGCATCAGTGTCAGCCTCCAGCAGTCAAACAGAGGTCATCAGGAGGCTGACTTTCATCCAGCAGGCAGACCGGCAGGGATTGTAGAAAAGAAAAAAAAAGAAAAAAAAAGACTATTTTTCTCGTGATTTCATTCTCACCTCCTGCTGAAACATAATAAAACACTCACAGCTGAAATCCATCAAGCCCCAGCTCTCAGCAGGTTGCATTCTGGGCTTTGTAGGAAATTGAATATGGAGTAAAAAAAATAGGCTGACTTAAGCAAGAGAAAAGTAAATTAGAGGGCAGCCTCAAAGTCACCAGGATTCCATTGAATTTAAAAACAAATTTATGGAGTTTTCACCTCGAGCAAGGCTTTAACAGACCAGCGGCTGGAAACAGAAGGCTGCAGGGCTGCTGGAGGCTTTTAAAGGTGCTGCAACCATTACTAAAGTTTATGAGCTCTAAAAAAACAGTTTCCTTCAACATATTTTCATTTTTGATTCTAATTTACAGGTTTTCCTTTTTTTTAAATCAAAAGATAAAATGAAGCATTCAAAGCTGGTGGACAAGATCCCACTCAGCCAAACCATGAATATTCCCTAACAAAGATGACTTTATCTGCAGTAATGTCAAATTAAACAACAATTCTTTTATATTCCAGCGTGCAACTATTCTGCTGACCAACAAAGAGCCTGTTTTCAGCACGAAATGTGAACAAACGCTTCTGCACCCTCAGAACAACATCCAGGAACTTCACATCCATGGTGTCGTGGGTCGCATATTTCACTTGGTGAGAAATCTGGTTCACGTCTGGAGTTTTATTGTTGTTTTGACTGAAAGCATCCAGTAAAGAGAGAAACTTCTCAGTTTTCTGCACCAATTTTTTCCTCCGGATCAGAAGCTCAGCATGCAGCGTCCTCCTAAAAGGATGTTAAATTGAGCTGCAGGTGCTGTAATTACAGAAAATAAAAGTTAGCATTTAAAACAAAACAAAGAAATCAATATATAGTCATTTAAAATATATAAAAAGGTTTGTTTATGGCTAGAATTTCTATAATAAAATATTTAAAATTATGATTTTTGCTTTCCCAGTTTGTGGAACTTTCTCCCACTGAATATTAAACAGTCTTCTTTTAAATCATTACTTAAAACTTAATAAGGATTTTAATATTTGAATTTCTTTTTTTATTATTATTTTTATTTAGTCTTAGATGTTTAGATATTTTAACTAATTTGGTATACATTTTGTGTTTCATGTTGTGTTTTATGATGTTTTCATTTGTTTTTAAATGTAAAGCACTTCGTATAACATTTGTTTAAAAAGGTGCAAATAAAGTTGATGATGGTTTATGCACCAAACGGTTTGTTTAAAAATTTAAAAAATGCCACTTTTTGTGATGCAGCAACACGTTCAGAACCAATGTCAATATTTTTTTCCTTTTTTTTTTTACTTTAGGGTTGAAATATTTATTTCTGCGTGGAACCAGGACAGTGTGAACTTATAGGTGGTCTGACTGCCTGCAGCTCCTGATTGGCTGAGAAATCTCAGTCGATCAAGCTGAAAGTATAGAACACACACACACACACAACACCAGATACACTAAGGAGATTTGACCCAGTGTGTGTGTGTGTAGCTTACATGCTCATACAAATGCCTTTGTATGTGGGGTGAATGAGCATTTAGTTTTTAAGGAGCTTTAGACTTGGCAAATCTCACTTAATTAATGAAACATAAATTTCATTGTTTGGCTGATAAGTTGGTCTGCTCAAATGAAATACACTAAAAGCAGAAATTAATTTATTTAAATGTAATAATGGTTTTAACAAAAGATTAGCAAAGAGCTGACAGCAGAGATTTGTAATCAAATAAACCTTTAACCCCCTCATGATTCACCGTGAGAGTGAGGCTGATTCTGACCACGCTGGGATTTCATTTATTTTAAATTGCTTCGGCTTGTATTTCCAATTTTTATGATTTCTTTCATTGTTTGGTTGACTGCCACCAGCAGCATTTCATTAGCCCTCTGAGTGCAGTCCTGGCTTTCTTCAGTTCAGTTTCAGCACCTTGTCATCTCCGGCCACCGGAGTTGTCATCTTTGTCGTGTCGAGCCGAGCCGAGGCATGTTTGCTTTATGTTTTTTGTTTTTTATTGGACCTCCTGCACTGCAGCTCCTTGGTTTATTCTTAAAATAAGCTATTTTCATTGTCCTGCCTGCTCCCTGAATTTGGGTCACAGAAGAACAGATTCAACTTCACTAATGGAATCAATCACAAAAAGTATAGAATTTAACAATAAACATGAGAAAACAAGGAGAGTGGGCATACAGGCTACAATACACAGGTTTAAGAAACTTAAATTATTAAACACTATTTAATGAAATGTGATTTAGACTAAATCTAATTAAAAACTCATGTACAGAGTAGTTTAAATGTACAACCACAGAGTCTCTAAAAGTTCAAATATATATAATAAATGATTTTATGATAACCTTTTTAACCTCTGTAGTGAAATTCAGTGATGATTTTTAAACTTTGCTGCCACCCTGTGGTTTCCTTTCAGCAAGCTGAAGCCGTCCATCACTTCTTATTTAACACCTGCTTCATCAACAACAAAAAGTTCTTATATAAGCAATGTCTAATATCCTCCTATTACTTATTAATTACTGACTCCAGCTTTTGCAATTCTATCCTGGATCAGCGTCTCATTTGTAATTGATGAGAGCAGCAGTGTTGTTGACACGTAGACTTAATAATTAAAGAGCAGTATTGTGTTCTGCTGGCTGGTTTAACACGTACACAGAGCACATATGAGGTAAACTGCCAACTTTGTAAGGTCGACAAAACCAGAGCCACTTAAAAAAAAAATAAAAAATCAATTCTGAATTTGCAAATAACTGCTCTCTGTTCAAATCAGAAGCAGCTCCTTAGTAAAAGCAAGCAAAGATTTTGTTTAATTTATTCTTCACACTGCAGATATGAGTCAAAATGACATCCAGGTATAGTTCACATTAATTCAATCAATATGGTGTTAAAGTCAGAAGAAGAAGCGTGGATCGATATTCGCCGTCTCTGGCGTATAGATTCGTCTCCCAGCAGCTCATCACTCAGCGCTGCTGAACACATCATAAACATGATTAATCTTTCCCGCCGCAGAGGTACAGCAACGCCTTCTGGTAGTCTCCATCTGTGTCCTCCTGAAAAACAAAGAACGTTTAACCTTTACAATCACTGCGCTCAAAATGAATGTTTTCATTTTTACATCAGAAATCCCCCTTTTTTCCTTTAAACAGCTTTATTTCCTTTCTGTAAAATGACCCTTGAATGTCACATTGCCCCTCCTCTCCACATGCTACTTCACCCTCCAGCAAAACGCAGACGCTCAAACAGCTCGTGCGTCCTTTTTCTTGGCAAAAGTGTTTTTGGAACAAACGTTTGACACGTCCGTGGCCCCCTCAGCCAATCACGGGTCCCCAGAGCTTCTGCAAAAGCTCCTGACATTTAAACAGTCAGGCTTAATTCAGAGCCTTTGAAACCTGTGTTAGAAGGGTTTATAAAGTACCGTACAACCTGTTTGTCTTTAAACTCGTTAATGCACAATTATGATGAGAAACTTCAGCATCTCACTAAATCCCACTTAGTCAAGTCGAGGGGACACATCCCTGTGACAACACTTTACTTCAACACCTGATTCTCTGAACAACTACGGCCAACAAGCTTACAGTATGTTCACTGGAATTACTAGAATCAGTCACTGTAACAACCCTAGGTTTGTTTTTATTGACACGCTCATCGATCTGCTGCTTTACTGTAACAAAACCCATCCGAATGTGTAACCGAACCAGGCTAATGCCAGGAACAAACATAGAAGTCTGGGAAACCTGCTTCCTCTGTTTAGCAAACTGTTCTCACACATTTGCACTTCAGTGATCAGATGTTGTGTTGAAGCTGTTTTCAGGGTAAAGCCGAAGGTTGAAGCATTGAGATGAATTAATTAACACAAGAAACAAGAGTTCCAAGGAGATGAAAACAAGGGTTTACAAATGGAAACATGTTTGTTACATTCAATGACCTCATTTATTATTACTGTCACCATAATCACCGCAGATATTTAGGTTTTCTGTCAGTTTCATACCCAAACTCTCAGCTCCACATAAAAACTAACCATCTCGTACCAAGAGGTGAGGACTCGAGTCACGTGACTTGGACTCAAGTCAGGCTCGAGTCATGTACACTCTGTACATGTGTGTGCGTGAGCTGCAGCACAGCCAATCAAATTAACCAGATTTTTTTAAAACAGAAAACATATAATTTAAAGGAAAACTGTGCAATATAAAGGTGCAATTTTAAAATGATTTTTTTTAAACACTTTGTAAGTTCAGCTGCACGTTTCATCACGGTTTGAGATAAATACAGATTTATAAAAGAGCACACGGTCTGGTTTTTATATGTAACATATAACTGCAACACTGTTATTAAAAAAAAGACTCAAAAGGACTTGAAAATCCAAGTTTCAGACTTGGGACTTGACAGTTGCCTGTCTTTGCTTGAGACTTGATTCAGGACTTGAAGATAAAGACAAGGAACAAATTATAAGCTGAACTTAAAAGGTAGAAACAAATTGATTGGACTGGGAGTGTTCTGACTAAAAATATCAGCTATAATTAGGAGTCTTAATTACATAAAAAAAGGTTATTTATAAAAAACCAGCTGTGAGAACTATTTATTCTTGCAAAAGATTGTTCTTGAAATCCACAATGCAGATGATAAAAAAGGGTTAAAAATCTAAATGATAATTTAAACTGATTATATCTCAACAAAAAACATCTTTTTTATTCATTTATTTAAATGTTATTTCCATTATGTTCTATTTTTCTATTCATCTTTGGTGAATTCCACAAGAGGAAGGCAATAATTCTCCTCTGTAGGAACATCTGGCCCTGGGAGAATAGATTAATTCACTTCGTGTGAGAAACAGGAAAGCAGTCTCATCACACTGAACAAGACATTTAAAGTAAATTACCAATCCCCTCTTCATCACTGCACTGATATTAGCAGCACATCCTCGGCACGTGCAGCCTGTGGTTTAATGCCGTGCAGAGGGACGGATGACATGAAGCACAACACTATCAGGACATCATTTTTACAACCATCTTTCCAGTCATTTCCCTGTTTAGTTTGTTTGATTAAAACTAACAATTCAGAATCACGAAGAATCTTGGTTGATACCTGGATGGTGGTATAAAGAGGTTGTCCATACAGCTTCCTGAAGTTTGCTCTGATGTCCAACAAGTCCACCTCGCTCCTCGACACCATTATCCTCGTCAGGCTTTTATCATCAGTTCCAGCTCGCTAAATTTACATATTTACAGTATTAATACGACATTCATAGAGTCCAAGATATGATTATGACCAAATGAAAACAGTACTCAGTATGTACCATGTACATATTCAGTTCAACTCAATAGTACTTTCTTGAGCTCAAAGGGAAATTAGATGTTGTAGTAACTCATTTAACTAAAGAGTTGTGGTAGATGTGTTAGTACCCAGTATATAACAGGCAAGTACTCAGTATGTACATGAGAAGAACCTGGTAAATACAGGGTACATAGCTGGTTATTACCCAGTATATAACAGGTAATTACTCAGTATATACATGGTAATAACCTGGTAAATACAGGGTACATAGCTGGTTATTACCCAATATATAACAGGAAAGCACTCAGTATATACATGGTAATAACCTTGTAAATAAAGGGTACATAGCTGGTTATTACCAGTATATCACAGGTAGTTACTCAGTATATACATGGTAATAACCTTGTAAATAAAGGGTACATAGCTGGTTATTACCCAGTAAATAACAGGAAAGTACTCAGTATATACATGGTAATAACCTGGTAAATACAGGGTACATAGCTGGTTATTACTCAGTAAATAACAGGTAAGTACTCAGTATATACATGGTAATAACCTTGTAAATACAGTGTACATGGCTGGTTATTACCTAGTATGTACCAGGTAATTACTCAGTATATACATGGTAATAACCAGATAAATACAGGTACATAGCTGGTTATTACCCAGTATACAACAGGTAATTACCCACTATGTACCTGGTTAGTATACTTGATTTTCCCAGTTTGTATTTACTATGTAATTTTTTTTTAAATGACGAAGAGCTTCTTTCTGTATTAGTACTATATAGTAATACTTTAAACTATATATACTATTACATATAGTAACACTATAAACAAGCTATCCTTTTTGTCCCTTAAATTTTCCAGATTTAGAAGCAGTATATTTTACACAATTTTTAAGGTTTCCGTGTAACATAAAAGTCATATAGTAAACACTGCACACAGATTCTGGCTTTAAATAAATAATAGTTGAATATAGTTTTTTTTGATTTGCTGCCATGAGATAAATAAGAAGGCTGACAGTCAGGAACTGTTTCCTCAGTTTCTCCTCTTCATGCTGTTGGCTGCTGGCCATTTAGTTTGTTGTTAATAACTTTTAGTTGCATCAAATGACAGCAGTACAGTTCATTTCATTGAGTGGGTGGAAAATTGATACCTACCCTCATAGATTTATAGAGGCTCTCGGCGAAATAGGCCGGGACGTTCCTGACACATTTCACTGTGGAGAAGAGGGAAGACAAGCAGGAGACTGAAGCTTCATTTAAGACCAGGTTTGACTTTGATTTAAAGCTTTTTCTCTCACTGGAGTAAATTCAAGCACTCATGACAGTAGAAAAGAAATCCAGAGGGAGACAGGTTTATTGTAACTGCAGGTGGTGGTCTCTTTTTCAAAGTGAGGGTCTTACCAACAGCTAACAGCAAATTCTCCAAATTTCCAGTGGTCTCGTTTTTAATGCTCTCTTCTATATCAACACCTGAGAGCTTCTTGTAGGCATCAAATACTGCAAGAAATGGGAGAAGAAAATTGGGACAAAAAAGCCCAATATTACACAGAATGTCTGGAATTGTCCTTTAAGGGTATTTTGAATATTCTTCTTTTATTATCTAGATTAATTTACTGGACTTTTATGTGAAAAATCACATTTTACCAGTATTTTATTTTTCTGGTTTTAGAGATCCATTTTAAACTTTTATAGCCTTGTGTGTTTAGATTGACTTGTTACTAGTCTGAACAAGTTCTGCCTCTGACCCGTCTCTGGGCCCAGAGGACGGCTGCTGAGCTTGTGGGTCTGATTCATCTCACCTTATTAAAGCCTCTACGCTTTCACCTGGTGTCTCTGTGTTTTCTGTCCTACGCTCTGCAGCTCAGACTTTTAATGGTTTTCATTTTTGTTTGTTTGTTTGTTTGTTGATGAGCAGGAAACATCATTCCAACATTACTACACCGTGGCTTCAGTAGCCTCACCTTTCCTGAGATGCTCCACGCTCCTGTTGCCAAGAATTGTGATGAATTTTTCCTCATCGGTGCCAAACTTGCTCTCACCGGCGGCGAACAAGTCCTGTAACGGCAGAGGCACACCTGTATTCACACATACCCAGCCACCTGGCAGAGCAGACGTGAGAGCGATAATGAACGAGAGAGGGGAAAACAACACCTCAGAAAACGGCTTTTTGGTTTCTTCTCCCTGCTTTCACATGGAACTGCTTATTTTTTGATGCAGACAAATCTTCTCAATATTTTTTTCTATTTATCTACAATTTTATTATGTGAGAAATGGTAAACAAAATAAGATAATTCTGTGTGGGTTATTAATAATGATGTTTATGCCTATGTGTGCTAAACCTAACCTAACCTTAACCCTAACCATTATTATCTTTCAGAGTCAATCTAACTGAAGCCGGCTACCACAAAAGTGTCCATTAGTAAGCTAATGTCTGTTAGTGAAAAGTAGTAGGTGATAAAATTCCTTTAAAGATTACAAAGTCTTTATTTATTAATTTTTTTTTTCAATAAATGGATTTAATGAGTTACTTCAAAATGAGGTGACATGAAGAAGAGTTTTCTGTTCCGACAGATGCAGAATTACGTAATGGTTGTTTGTGTTTGATCCCAATCCACAGCTCAATATCATTAATGGGGAAAGATGTCCCAATACAGGAAGTTAATATCCTGTTAATGCTACAGTGACTGTTAGGTCTTGGCTTGCACCTTTGGAGAACAAACTCAGGTATTAAATCCACAACACGCTGACACAGATGTTTATGTTTTCCTGCCACTGTCAGTATTTTTCCACAGCGTTTCCTCTGCTCCTCTCACTCACACCTGTTCTCCATTCCTATCAGTCTCCTTTTTATTCCCTCCATTTTCTTTTACCTGCAGTCTTGCTTCTGTGCTTCATGCCCTGTTGGGTTTTCCTCCATGTCTCCCTTAAATTTCATGCAAGCGGTGGCCATCTTGAACTGCGTTGACTACAAACGTTAATCAGCTAATGCACATTCGGTGATTACTTCATCCACGTTCCATTAAAATTCATCCAGTGCTTCCGACAGATACAAGTAAAAACCTTATCGTCCTCCTTTGCCTTTTAGTGGCAGCTGATAATGAAGACGTTTTTGCAGACCGAAGGAGGTAACAGTACGTTCCCTCGCTTTAAACCCCCCCGAGAGAGAGGAGAGCCTGTTCTTAGAAATTGGATCATCACAGGATTTAATGGCTTCCTATTAGTAGTAAAGAAGAGCAATAACCCGTCTAAATGAGATCATTATGCAGCTCAGTATGTTTAAAACTTCTGAATCTCTTTTTTGTTTGTTTGTTTTTTGGTGGAGAGTTTTCTGTTTTGATGAAATGTGGTCTGATGACTGATAGACTGTGTCCGTCACTACAGCTGACTGATTTCTTGATTTATTTTTTTTTCTGTGTGGTGAGGTGAACACGTTTTTAGGAAAGAGCAGTAACTTTTTGTAATCTTCTGGTGAGAAGTGGAAATTCCTTTGTTTGTGAAGATTGAAGAAAAGAACAATAAAAGCTTAGCAATCCTTGAAGGACTACTTATTGCCCACCTGCTTTCAGACCAGAGCTTAAGTCTAAGACCTCACACAAAGATTATCGCAATGCTATTTATTATGACCCCCGCACAGGAAGCGGGGGGTCATATCGTTTTGGTACTGTTTATTTTTATTTATTTTATTTTATTTTATTTTTTTCAGTGATATTTGGTCAACCGTAGCACGAACACAGCTGCACCAATCAACATGAAGTTTGGCAGTAATGTAGATGTGTCCGACCTACACTGGACCAGCCAGTGGTTTTAAGATAGACCCCATATTTGAGGAGGGGGCTCCATCTAAATAAGGGGTGTCTGAACATACAAAAATGCTTAGAACTCAAAAACTATTCAACATAGGAGCTTCAGATTTTTTTATTTTACTTTTTATTGTTTTGCTCTGATGAAGGGGTATCCATCGGGCCCACCAATGAGCCCCTCTACCACCCCCGGACCCCCACCCAAAACAAAACTGTTCTGCTGAGTTCTGATGTATTGGTGCTTTGCGTCCGTGCGGGGGTCATATATTCATACATGCGTATCTAGCTTTTAAATGAACTTAAAGGAAAGGCTTCCTGAATCTAAAAATGCTAAGATTTCTTGATCCGACATGAAAATAAAACAGTTTTATTACCTTTGCATCATTTTCGATGTTGTCCTCGTCCACTTCCTCCTCTCTGCTCGCCTTCACAGAAGAAATAAACAAATAAATAATTGATTTCTTGTTGAATGATTGTGCTGACATTTGCAGAAGAAGTTGAGTTAAAACTGAGATGTTAAAGAATCAAAACATTATCTAAAAGGTAAAAGTAGCAAGAACAAAAAAAGTAGAAGTTAAAAGTATCAATGGATCAAAAATCCTAAAACAAAAAGTTACAAAAAACAAAAGTCACAGCTCCCTTCTGAATGAGATATGAATGATTTAAACAGCACAAGGTACTTAGATTTAAAAAAAAACACTAATGTGAATGATGAATCAGCTTCCACACAAATAAAAAGGTAATACAATAAGCAGGTGCAAAGACAAAGAGCTAAAGTAGGTCAGTATAGATGAGCTCAGAGTCCTCTTCGACTCAGGTAACCCCTGAAGATGAAGCCATCCTGGTGTTACTTTTCTGTCTAGAACACAAACAACACGTTCCACGAACCTTCATTCTTCCCCCTCCCTAATCCAGACTTAAACCTCTCATCATTTTATAATGACCTCAGCAGAGGCTGTCATTATCATGATGAGAAACACTTGACTTTCCAGCAGGCCCCGCCCCTCTTGCCTGCAGCAGGATCACCAGAAGCTTCCTGTAGCTCCCTCCGGTGTCGCTGCAGATATCCTTCTCCAGTTTGCCACTAAACTCTGGAGGGGCAAAGAGAAAAGAGGGGGAGGTTTGCTCACAACAGTCCCTGAGTGATCGATAAAATGTCCTTTATTTTGCAGGATCAGAGGCAGCCAGAGTAATCTGATTAGTCGATTAATGGTCTTCTCTTTTGTCCAGATCAGAGAAACGAAGCTCTTTGCTTTTGGTCTGTTTTCTTGTCTACTTATCACCAGAGGTTTATAGTAACTAAGTACATTTACTTCATTACAGTACTTAAGTAATTTCTTATGAGGATTTGTAATTTTACTAAGTATTTTTTAAACGGATACTTTTATTTTGTTACATTTAAAACCTAAAAATGCTGCTTTTACTTCTTTACTTTAAAATTTAACACCTATTTACTCGTTACAAAATAAAATCTGTCTGAACTCATCATGAAAGGAGTTGTTTACACACTTTAAAAAAAATGAAGTTTACTCAACCAGGTCATGTCAACTGGTTCCACTAAACCTAGTAGAGTAAATATGAAGCAAAATACTTATTTTATAAAAAAAATATATGCATATTGCTCAATTAATTCAACTTTGTGGAACCAGTTTGGTTCAGTAAATTCAACAGTTTATTTCTTAGAGTGTGTAAAAGTACTTGTACAGTTTTATGACTTTTACTTAAGTACGTTTCTCATCAGTCAAAGTCATTGTCTGGTATTTTTACTTTTACTTTTTTCCCCCCCAAGTATTTTATAGACCTCTGTTGATCACATCATTTGATGTCATACAAGCTAATTTGGTCCATAATTTATGTATCTATTAGAAACAGTCATTTGATTTGCCCAAGTCTTTATAAATAAGATTTAAGTTACAAATATTACAAAACAAAAGCGGTGAAGTCTATTAGAGTTCATTCAGAGCACAACTGCAGCCTCAGTATCATCTTCCTTCTCGATATGCTTCATTACGTCACCTTTCTTGTAGACTTTGATGATTTCTTTAATCTCTTCGCTGGTCCTGGAGGCCAGGATCTCAATCAGTACTTGATCGTCGGTGCCGGCGCCCTGGGATCCAAACACAGTGTGCGACCGTGCTCAATATGAAACAATATGGATTTTACAGCAACTCACAGCACAAATTGTATCAGCCCTGAGTGTCGTAGAAAAAGCAATCGAGTTAAAATGGCTCCGAGGTACGAAGCTTCACATAGATTTTAATCTATTTTATTTTAAAAACGAAATTCAGATTTCAACATTAATGCCAGGTTTGTTTGGTTTTTTTATGATAAATTGCAGTTTTATTATCAGTGTTTCATTAAAATTCAGCTGACAGACACAGGCAAAAACAATATTGCCCTCCTGTGCATTTTTTAAAATGAGGACATTTATATAAACTGGAATAAGTAACATTATGTTCACTTTAATCCCCCAAGAGGATCTGCAATTCTTCAGTCACCTTGCACACATCATTAGCTCATGTTATATACACTGCCTGGCCAAAAAAAACCAAAGGTCACACTCTAATATTTTGTTGAACTGCCTTTAGCTTTGATAATGTCACATATTCGCTGTAGCATTGTTTGGATACACAAGATTTTATTTACATCCAGTGTTGCATTCATTTTTCACCAAGATCTTTCATTGATGATGCGCCCATCACTCTGGAACAGGGTAAATCTGGACTCCTCAGACCACATGACCATCTTCCATAGCTCCAGAGTCCAATCTTTATGCTCCCTAACACATTTAAGGACTTTTTTCCAGGTTAGCCTCACTGATTTTCTTAAGGCTACACAGCTGTTCAGTCCCAGTCCCTTGAACTCCCTTCGCATTGTGCATGTGGAAACGCTCTTACTTTCAGTATTAAACATTGCCCGGAGTTCTACTGTTGTTTTTCTTTGATTTGATTTAATCAAACGTTGAAGTTATTATTTTAGGATTGCAACCATATTTCTTCCTTGAAGACGATGGGTCCTCGCTATCCTTTCAGTTTTTAATAACCCGTTGGACAGTTCTTAACCCAAGTTTAGTAGTTCTCCTTAGATGTTTTCTCTGCTTGATGCCAATGATTTAACTCTTCTCAGACTGACATCTTTTCCACAATGTATCTTTCCACGTGATTTTGTTTAAAAAATGAGAAGCAACTCATCGCACCAGTTGGGGTTATATAACTTGTTGCCATGCTAAAAGATAATCTCCCATGCAGTAATTATCCAATAGAAGGCTCGTACCTATGTGCTTAGTTAAATCCAGGTGGGGACTTTTTGTTTTTGTCCAGGCAGTGTATCATCATTACCTTCTGCACAGTACAGGGACATCAGCTGCAGCACAGTTTGGCAATCCAGCGCACCAAACCCTCCATCCTGTTCTCCTCTCAGACTTGCTCTCAGTTTCAAACATTTATGACTGAATTATTCCGACAGGTATTTCAGTCTGAGCAGAGCTGAAGGAAAGCAGCTGCGGCCGGCGGAAATGAAAATGTTAACCCACTTGCCGATTCATAAGTTTGTGCATATTAAATGAAAAGAATTGCAGCTGCTAATAGATATTCAGGTAGAAAATGATTGTTTCAAAGATGGGAGGGGGGGACTTCATTTTGTTGTAATTTCAATCTTCTTGAGGTTAATCTATTCCAATAAATGAATCTTAATGTTTCCTATGTGTTTTTTTCTTTTTAGCTCATATGAGACACGCAATGTGAGGAAAAGGATCATTAGTTACCTTCAGAGCCTTGTGCAGCTCAGAAGCGTCGTATAAAACTGGTGGCGTCATCAGAGCCACAATCAGATCCTCAAACAGCCCACCCAGCTCCGATTTCAGCGCACTGACTAAGTCCTGCAATCAAGTAATGATTAATAACAAAAGGAGAAAAAAATCCTTAATAACTCTGGAGAAAACAACTTGTTCAAAAAGGCAGAAACCATAATGATGTTTAATCATTCAGCAGTCAGAATAAATTAGTTCTAAACTCAGATTGTCATTAGAGATTTTCTAATTTCAGACTTGTTTTCAAATGACCGGTTTAAATAATCATTAAACGTCATAAAATGTAATAAAAATTCACTGGAATAAAATTCAACAGAGTTTGCCCGGGGCCCATCTTGATAAAACACTGTAATATTCAGGGATATTCCAGAGGGTGCTCGCTGAATTCCTCCTGTATATTTTTTACTCCCGACCTGCTTTATTTATTTATACTTCAGGCAGTAATTATTTGTGCCATAATACCTCAAAGTAACTTCCACACAGGTGCTCATAAAACACCTTGACAGTGTGATGGAACAGTTAGAGCGTTAAAGCATAAAATGTTCATGTCTGCTGTAACTAACTGCGCAGTGTTCAGATCCATGGAGGCTGCAGAAAATTGGACTGTCTGTCCTGTCGCTTCTGGGGTGAATTTCCCCCCCAAATGATTGTTAAATCTTGGTAAAAAAAAAAAAAAGTTTTGCTCTTTGAGTCTTCATGACAGAAAAAGAAGTTGGAGACAGAACTCAAAAGATAATCTTTTAGTTATGAGCTTTTTAAAACAATTCTGTAGATGCCATTGATTATCAAGTTGTTATAGTATTTTTACAATTAACTTTAAAGTAAATGTGAGGTGCATATACTTCAAATACAAAAAGTCAAAGAAAACATCTTTATATTTAGGAAACTTGGCATAATACACAGGATTTTACCCATTTTGTCACATAGCTGGCAGATTTTCTTTTGAGTTTGGCTCAGTCAAAGTGAAACAGGAAGTGACATCAAAGGGGAACTCTAAGAAAGAGAACTCTGTTTTTTTCTTTTTTCATTAAAACAAAATTATTTTGAACTCTGACTCTTCTTCATCTCTCTGATAGTGACCCAAAATAATGTAATATGTACATCAGATTCTTCTCTACAGTCTGTGTTGTTAGCCACTGTAGCAGCGCTCTGTTCACATGCAGAAATTCCCCTTTGACATCACTTCCTGTTTCTTCACATGCGAATATCTCAACAACTGTTCATCTCAGTGGCGTGAATTTTGTTTTTCAAATTCATGATAGATATTATATTTCAAAAAAATGCATTTTTAATTATTACATGAATTAGCTTGTTATAGCTTTTATAGACTTGCTTTTAGAGACTTGTTTTTAAATGACTTGCACGAATAGGTTAATGATTCATAATGAGGAAGACTGAGAACTAGAAAGAAAGGGTACAAGCTAATCATGTATGTATCTATTAGTTCCATTTTCTTCCACTTGGCTCACCTTTCCATAGGTTTTTTTGTACGCTGCCTTTATCTGCTGACGTTGATCATTGCAGCGAGCCGTCAGAAGCATGAGGATGGTATCTTCATTGGTACCTGGATCAAACAGTTGAAATATGTACATTTAAAAAAACTAACTCAATGAGAAGTCTGTGTACAAAATTTAGTGAAATTCTTTTTTCCTTTAAAAAGGCTTGCTATATAATAGTT
Source organism: Cynodonichthys magdalenae (assembly GCA_031762555.1). Lineage (NCBI taxonomy): Eukaryota > Metazoa > Chordata > Actinopteri > Cyprinodontiformes > Rivulidae > Cynodonichthys > Cynodonichthys magdalenae. The sequence continues at coordinate 2,285,101 of JARVJO010000269.1, forward strand.
AGTAATAGTCAGTAGTAATAATAAGGAGTAATTATAGAATGCAGTTGCTAATTTTAGGTGTTTCTGCCCCATTTAGGTCAGGATACTGACATGCGCCATGAAAACAGTCACAGACATTTGAACATCTAACTAAAAAATATGGAAACATTGCACGTAAGACAAGGTTGTTGAAAAAACAGGATAAAAGGATTTAGAAGGATTTAGATGAGTTAAAAAGGGAACAAATTACAAACTTAAATAACTGAAACAACTTGGTACAAAATGAATGAATAATATAAATGGACAAAAGGATACATACTAAAATATGAATACATATGAAGACTCAGAAAATATCATTTAGATGATATAATTGATTAAAAATTCTTTCCAGTAATTAAAGACTCTGATAATTATATTATAACAAACAGCAATTTAATAATAATTTTATAACAAATGGAGGTCTCTCTATTTTTCACTTCAATAGTAGAAGTATAAATGCAAATGTATCTAAAATAACAGACTATTCAAAACAATAAAACATTTCTCCTCTGTTTTGGATTTTTTTTTTATTAGAAGCCCATCAAACTTACCGATTCCTTTCATGGCCTTATGAAGAATGTCAGCATCAGATTTGGCATTGAAGTGGACAAAAGGTTTAACGCTGCCTCTGTGCTCCTGTTGGAAGACAGCAGAAAAATAATAAACTTTATGAAAAACAAAGGTGACAATGAACAGATTGATTCTACGTGTTTCGTTTAAAAAAAGCTTGAGGATGTGAGTTAGTTTACAGATACCATTTAATTTACAAATATGTATTAATAACTTAAAACCTGGACACCAAAATCCAACAAACGGAATTAACATTTAGCTTCAGATCTGTTGAACCTTCCTCCTGTCCTTGGGTCAAACCCTCTGTGGTCGTTTTGACGCCAGGGCAGCAGGAGAGTTTGTTTTTTTTTGCAACTGATTTCTCATCCTTGAAGCAGAAAATCTGCAGTAAAACACTTCTTTGTTACGACTTACTGTACAGATAATACAGCTCATGCTTTGGGTCTGTAAAGTACTTTAAACCATTTGTCTTTCTGCTGGTAATAAAACTCTTACAAAAAATATTTTATTCAGAGGTTATAAATGTTTAATTAGAGTGAAACTTGTAGCAAATAACTTTTTGCAGCTGGACTATCATTTTTTTAGGTTACCATCAAATATTCAAATAGATTTAAATTCTGCTGACCCATCATTTGAAATTAAAGACTGTAAGTCAAGTTTGATTTCTGCATTTAAGGTTTTGTGAGCTTTAAAGGCAAGCTTTGTCATTTAAAACTTTTTATTCCAGAGAAATTTCAAAAGAAAAGCAATAAAAACATTTGCAGCAGCTGCAGCTGTGTTTCAGACTGTGTGCAGGTGGAATCAGTGAAAAATACTCTCTTTTTTTAGAGTGAAAAACAAATTACAGGCTGCACCAAAACAGGGCATGGTTATTATAGAGCACTGGTTTGATTCTCACTGTTCTCACTTCTACATAATAACTAGTATGTTGTGGTTGCGTGTGGCTTTAAAGCTGGAAGTGTTAGCAAAGAAAGGTTCTCCATGAGTTTATTGCCTATATGACCCTGACAGTTTAGCTTTAAAACTGTTTGTTTTGATGGAACCCAGTGAGGAAACAATGAACACAAAGAGGCCTGCTCATAGTGTCCGTGCACGTGTAACATAATCTGGAACAAATTAGAGCTTTTCCATCAGATGACACTGAGTTCTTGTCCCTCATCCTCATCAGACAGTCTGAAATCTTTGAACAAGCAGATGGAGAACACCAACTGAAGTATATCAAATGAAGCTGCTTCTTGTCTTTCTTTTGTCCTTTGTGTGAGAATACATGAGACGTAATGATAACCATCTAAAAGAAAAAAAAAATGTCATTTTAATTTATAGAATGTGGAAAACTGAGTATATTTTTTCTGTTTATTTGGAATGTAAACTAGATAAATTAAATGCTCTTTGAATGCTTGAAATTTGCTAAAGAAGCTAAAACCGAGTTTGTAAAGGTAAAAGGAAGCAGAAAACACAAAAAGCTAAAAGCAGCAAAACGTTAACTAAAAAGTAAACTTTGGAAAATGTTAGCTAAAAGCTAAAAATGAGTAAAAGTAACAAAAATCTCTCTAAATAAAAAAGTTAGAAAATAATAGCTACAACAAACAAAAAAAAGGCTAAACGTGTGAATGCTTCATAACATTCACACTATTGAGATCAATATTTTCTTCCTTACGTTTTTTTTGGCACCTATTTCATTCCGCAATTTTTGTGCTGTTATAAGAATTCATTTATAAAATCGTTCAGCTCCTTCAGGACATTCTGGCTATGACTTTTGGTATTTCAGCTATTTCTACGTTTTTAGCTATTTCACTTTTTCGGCCACATTTTTCCTATTGAAAATGAATAAAGCTGTTTTCAACACCCTTAAAATCCTTCAAAATGTTTCTAAATCTGTACAGCACCTTACACATTTTGTTCTGGTTCAGCTCTTTTTAACTTGCTTGTGCTAATTTTAGCTTTTTTTGCTAATTGCAGGTTTTTTCTGCTATTTCAGCTAAAATTTGCTTTCTTTCTGCTCTTCTGCTATTTTCTACTTTCCTGCTTCCTTCTGCTAATTCTTTACAGTTGCTTTCTGCTACATTTGGCTATTTACTGCATATTTTGGCTAATGTTTAGATTTTATTGGCTAAAGTCAGCTTTTTTAAGCCAAATTCACATTTTGGTGGATATTTCAGCTTCTTTCTGCTTAGTTCAGCAAACTTGAGCTCCTTATGCTTGCTTATGCTAATTTAACAATATACAGCTGCATTTAAGCTGTTTTACAACACATTTAGGCTGTTTTAGCTATATTAGAACAAATTGTCGCATTTTTGTACTTTTATGCTTTTTTTCTGCTAATTTTACATTTTTACACCGCTTTCACCATATGGGTGCTTTTTTTCAACTTGTTGCTACCTTTAGCTTATTTTATGCAAATTTTTATATTTTTCTCCTATTTCAGCTCTGCCCCTTTCTGCTGTTTCTTCTGCTAATTTCTATTTTTTGTGCATCTTTCAACTTCTTTCTGCAAATTTGAACTTTTTTTTTTTTTGCTTCTTTCATGCTTATTGAGCTTGCAATAAACTTTAGTATTCAACTTAAGGTTTCAGCAATAAGTATTCACACTAGCATTTTTGCAAAAAATTTCTCGTTAGAATTATCAGACTGACCAGATGCAAAAATTATCCAATTGTTAGAAAATTAAAACTGCAGCTGAAGGAGATTTTAATGAAAATTATGCTGAAGGAATTTAAGAGATCTCAATGTACTTCTATAGTTCTATACTTTGTTTACTATAGTTTTTTTCATTTTTTAAAATGTCCAGTGCTATTTATTTGTTTTCCTTTTATGATTTTGATGATGTATCTAATTATTGTGTTTGTTTTTAGAAAAGCACTATTCAAATTAAACGTATTATTATTATTATTGTTATTATAGTGAAAATACATTTAAATAAAGTCAAATACTTTGTAAAGTATTTGACAACAAACCAACAGGATGCGGATGCTGTTTTTTTGCAGAGTAATGAGTGTGACCCTGCAGAGCGAGCGCCACCATGCCCTGACCTTTCAAGAGTTAAGCTTCACTTCATCACACAAACACAAAGGTTAGCCTGGGTGTGTGACTGAAACACACTGTGTGAGAAACTAATTATTTCCAGAAACTTCAGGACATTTTTCATCTACTGGAACAGTCTATCATTAAAAGGAAAAAAAAAGAAAGAACTAAAGGATACACTTACCATTGTTTCTGATGATCAGATGATGGAATATATTTTCCAGGCTGTAGGAAACATAAAACGTATCATAAATTTGTCAAGTCAAAATATTTTTTGAAGAATCACCAAACCTGTTCTCACCAAGAGGTGGATGTCTTCCTGTCCTTACAGGTGGTCTGTGGCTCAGGTGAGGTTTGTAATTTCTGTTTGTTAAAGCTCCTCCTTAAAATGCTGCGCTCACCTCCTCCACAGGCAGCTGGTCACTCAGTGAAACCTGAGAGCATCATGGACCACATCCATTCTGTCTTTGGATCAATGTTTTCACAAAGACTTTTATCATTTGATTATTAAGGGACCAGCTGGTCAGATTTTAAAGATGTTTTACATTTTTTAGAAAATAATCACTGGATGAACAGCTACAACTTATAATGACCCCTCCACAAGAAGGGGGGATCATACTGTTTTCATACTGTTTATTTTATTTATTTTTTCAAGATTTCTGGTCAACCGTAGCACAGAAATGGCCGCGCCAATTAACATGAAATTTGGCAGGAATGTAGATGTGTCCAACCTACACTGCGCCAGCTAACGATTTTACATTAGACCCCTTATTAGAGGAGGGGGCTCCATTTATAAAGTGGAGTCTGGGCATAAAAAATGCTTAACTCAAAAACTATTCAACATAGAAACTTCAGGTTTTTTTTTTTGTTGTTTAGCTTTGATGAAGGGCTATCCATCAAGGCTACCAATTCGAGATGGATGCCACAGCTAATCGAAATAGCGCTACAATTTGGTGTGACACTAGCTGAGAGTCATTAACAACTTATATATTGAGTGTGACAAAGTTCTGCATAAAGTTATTTTCAAGGTTTGACTAAAATGGTTACATCATTTCTCAATATGTGAAGATTTTAGTTTTAGTTGCATTTCTTTAAGGAGTGCTACAGGCATCTAAAACATAACATTATTATTTAAAATCATAGTATTTCAATGTGTAACTTGTTCATATACTTCTTGGTTTAAAGTATTACCTGTGAGACTGAGTTACTTTTTGGAAACAGACGTCTGCAGGTGATCGATATCCTGAGCTAAAATGACTTCAGTGTGATCGATGAAACCCTCCAAGAGTTTGTTTTCCTGAATAATAAATCATAAACATGTCATTTTACTGTGGTGCTGTTTCCTGTTTTCCTCCTTTACTATTATCCTGACATGTTTTGATGCAAATTAAATCCAGGTGTGTAAAAAGCAAACAAACTACCAAAAAAAAAAACCTACGTCAGTTCTTGATGGGAGCAGTGAGACCCTCTGAGTGACGCAGCACGGTGCAGATCACATGTCTTCACTGTCGTCCTCCTCCCTGCAAACCTTAATTAAAGTGAGCACTTGTGAGGCGATGAGAGGGTGAAAACCATCTGGGAGATGAACCGGTAACAGAAGCTCACCGTTTCATTTCACAGACTCCCACACTGACACGGAACCAATTTCCTTTACTCGCAATAAACAAGAGTTCAGCAGCTAATAAGAAACATATCAGATTATATTGAAAAGTTTTGTGTAAATCAGAAGCTTCTAGTCTCCAGAGTCAAAGCTGTGCCAGACGATCAGATAAGGAGCTGCACTCTGGGTCAGTAATAAACTGATTATGTTTGAAATTAGGATTTTAATTGGACTTTATTTGAAGTTCAGGAATAATACATGTAATTTCTTTGCAAAATGTATTTTTCTCCAAACAAACGTTCTAAATAATTACGTGGGTCAGTTTATATGTGATATTCTGTTTAAATATTAAGATATTCAGCAATAAAACTACAAAAATAAAATTTTGAACTGACAAATCCTTTTATTTGTTTTTCTTAACTGAAAATCTGTAACTTTATACTTTTAAATTATTTTACTTTATTTATAAATATATGTTTTCCCATGGAAATACATTAAGATCATATCAACCACTTAAAAATGTTTGTTCTCTAAAATCTACTTCAGCGTAGCAGCTTTGTTTTTGTCCTTATTAGCGTTTAGCTATGGTTTTGCCAATTTTAGCTTTCAGCTAAATTTTCAATATTTACAACTTTTAGCTGTTGCAAAAATTAGGTTTTATATTCCTGTTTTGATAACAATATACTTTGGTTAAAGTTGAGCAGCTTTTTGCTACCGTTTAGCTTTTTAGCTTATTTTATCATATAACTAGCCTGGTAAAAATCAGCCCCTTGTTCTACGCTTTGCTTCGTACAGAGGGTCTGGAACATCGACTGTTGAGAAGTGATTTCTTGATGGATTCTGTTGAAGCATAAAATGATTGGACTGATTTACCCAATTGCTAACATTTTGTCGTGACTTATGTAGTGCGCCAGCTCAACCGTGAAAGAAGCTAAGCTAACCAGAAATCATGTGCGCCGTAAACAACCATCCCCTACTGGAAAGATGGCTGTAAATGAGTGCTGCAGGCTTTGGTAGCCTTGTCAACACGGACTGGCTTCATTCACTTCCTCCGCTGCCACTGCTAAACTACAGGTAGACTAAAACGGCGCAGAAAATTGTCGTCATCGGTCACAACTCCTCCTTCTGTTCGCTGATTGTCCCCGTTGAAATTCTACAGAAGAAATCCTTGGCGATATGAGAAATCCCAGACGGAGCAGTGAAGAGAAACTAGAATAGACCATTTTGTAGTTACAAATAGCATGTGCATAGCGAAGCCTTCCAGGTCACAAGTCAACTGGATGACCCTATATGAAAAACACTACTGGAATTATCTAAACTCAATAAGTTCAAAAAGCACCGCTAGATATTTCTGAAAAATCACGTCTACGACCCTAAAGGAAAGTTTAACACAAATCAGTTCAGAGATAATACAATGGGTTTGTTAAACGGCGTAATTTTAACTGTTGAAGTTGTGCAATTACAATGGCGTTTCCATAGAAACCTCAATTTTTTCCTGATAAATGCAGATTTGTGTTAATTTCTAACTATGAAAGGGTCCATTGAGTGGAACTGTGTAGGAAGGCAAGGACCAGGTTATCTTTTAACTAAAGTTGTACAAAATGTAGCTTTTAGCTATAGTTTTGCTAACTTTAGCTTTGATCAAAAGTTTTCTTCATTTTTAGGGAATCATCAGCCTTCTACTGAAAATGATTGACTTCTCAGGAGAGGCTATAGGCTATGGTAAATTGCTGATGAGACCGCAGCTAGCCGTGGATAACGTACAGGAAGCCGATGTGCTAAACTGAAATTAGCTAAAAGAGCCAATACTGGATATGGACAGCTTAAAGCTGGCTAGCCATCAAGATTTTATACAGACGTTTTCTTGACAATATTCCCAGCTGCAGTTACACAAAGCATTGAGCTGACGATTGTTGTGTTATTGTTTTGACTAAAACTTGTCTCCATGGCAACATCTCTGACTCAGTAATCCAGCCAGATGAGCTCACATTTTTTTTGTGCAGATATACAAATAAAATGAATCAAATGTTTAATGTGAGTGTCCTGGGTTTGTGACACATCTCTGAGAGCCACATATTTTTGGTAGACATGCATATGAAATGATTTTACTTAGAAAATAAATGGAAAATAATCATAACATGACAGCACCAAAGCAACTTTTAGCAAATGTTAAGTAAGCGTTTTCAAATGCCTTCTCCAAAACCTAAAATGAAATTTCTTCATTCTGATTAATCCAAATATGAGGTGTTGAAAACTTCTGGTGTCAGTATCTACCTGTATGAGAGGGGTTTTGATGGCTGCAGTGCCAGTGGACAGCTGGGTGTCAGAGCTGGGTGCAGACAGCTCCATTTGTCCGGCGCTGACTGACAGACAATAAGTTCTGTTATCTATCAAAAGGGCTCCCAGCTGCCTCTGTTTGCCATCTTCTCTGTGCCGAGGACAAGCTCCATTTCAGCAAATATTATCTGCTTCAGTGTCCCTGGCTCGACAGTGAAGAATCATGAAAAAACAAGCCTTTTGTCTGTTCGATGCTTTGAGTTCTAGTAAAGAATCTGTCAGTCCTCCGCACGGGGTGACCTTTCTCTAAAATATTATCAGGTGGGGTTAAATAAAGGGTGACAGAGTTCTTAAAGAAAAACAATTAATTGCTGTAAGGAGTAATGGTCGATTAGAATAATTTAGCTTAAAAACAGGAGACAAATGTGAGCACAGTTTGTCCATACTTAATTAAAATGTCCTAATATGTTTTATTCAGTGTGGATAGCTGAGCTAATAATTTACTGAATTCTAATTTAGGTGGTTTATTTTGCATTTACTTTTGGTTCGATTTAGCTCACCCAAAATCTTTTTTTTAATCTTGTTGTAAAAGGGACTTGTTCAGTGATGGTTGTTTGATCGGACATGTTTGAGCAGCACTAAAGACATATAAACTTACATAGTAACACTTTATAATTATTAAGCCTTACTTAATCATTAATAAATGGTTAGTTACCCTTGAAAATGTCATTAATTAGAGATGGTTCATGTTTAATAAGCACATTTATAATGCTTTACCCATGTTAATTACTTACAACTCCAACATACTCATTGTTTATTAATGCTCAATAACTCATGAATAAACTATTCTATATAGTGTGTTTATGTATGTGTTTGTACTGTCACACCATGTGTTATGTGTATATAGTGACTTGGGATGGATAAAGAACTCATATGAGCGGGGGCCTCGTAAGTGGACCTATTGCTCTCCCCAAAAATACTAGTCTTTATTCAAACCTTTGAGTCTTTCAGATGAAGGACACAAGGTTAGAAACACTCAGTGTTCTGAGCTTCTCAGGATCCATAAAGGGGTCCCCAAGAATTATTTTCCTTTGACTACTCAGAGCCAGGCAGTGGTCTAAGTAGTGCTACTTCAATGCCACAGGCATCACACAGTCATGGAGTCCCATCACCATTTTGTGGTGGTTGAGCAGATTGTGCCCAGTTAGGACTTCAATCAGTGTACAGAGTTTTCCTTGTCAGGGCAATGAGAGCTTTCCCTAACCTAAGATTTGGACCGTTAATCAGTTCCTGTGCCTGTCTACAGTCCGTCAGCTCCCTCCAACAGATTGAGTGCTGACATCTCATCCAGGCCTGTAGGGCAGTCCTACAGACTGTTGTTGAGATACCTACAACAGGCTCTGGTCCTTTGATATGGGCTTGACTGACAGCTTTTGCAAGGCAGTCAGCTCTCTCATTACCATTAATGCCAGTATGTCCTGGTACCCATTTAACAGTAACACTGTTAACTCTCCCCAGTTGGTTGACTGCTTCGGCACACCCCCCAAGCTAGTAATGACGTAAAGTGTGGCCCTAGGAGAGCTCTAATAGCAGCTTGGCTATCTGTTAGGATGAATATTTCCTTCTGTGTACACTGAAGGTCTTTAAGAGATGCCACACACTGGTGGATTGAATATATCTCGGCTTGAGATACAGTAACAAAACAGCCTAGTGGGTTTTTGTACTCTCTCTCACTATGGTTGTGCAAAATCAGCACCCCTGCACCTACTGACCCCTTCAGAAGGAATACATCTGTAAAACAGTAGAAATGATTGGGAGACATGTTCATTACATCATGTGTTTGCTTAGAAAACATTTGAATTGACTTTGATCCTGCAGTGCGTCAATAATTAAGGCAGTTGGTAGGGTTAGTTAGGTTTTTTTTTGTGAACCCTTCTAAAGAGAAGGTTGTTCAAGATTTTTTCTTTTATATTTGTTAATGTTGACAAAAAAACTGAAGGTCCACAAGTTCCTTTTCACCTATGGAAATCAGACTGAAATCAGTCAATTCAAACATTTTCTAACCATTAGTACGTGTCTAACACATGATGTGAAAGTCCATTTATATGAGCATTTACATTATTACTATTATTTCTTAAAGGAATGTTATTGTTTACCAATTTGCATGCAAACATTTAAACAAAAACACATCTCACTTGCTGTTTTAACTCAGTCTCAGCTATACTCACACAAAATTGAATATTTTTGAGTTTTTTTAAGACCAGATGGCTGTGCCATATTGTAGCAGATTAAATTTTCTTTCTTTGCATTTTTTTGAGTTTCCAGTGTTTATTTTTTAGTTTAATTTAACACCACTGCCATTTTTCTGCAGTTCATTAAGTCGATTAACTATCCGGATCTAAAAGTCCCACAGGACTTTACGTCTTATATCCGCCAACACCTTTAGAGGTTTCTCATTTCTGACGTTAAGACTTCCAACTCAGACACCTCATACCGTTAGAGAACAGGTTTATGTGGAGGGAAACAGGTTGAAAACATGCAGTTGGGGGACTCGTGCATGCAGCCGTACATATCTAATCTGCAGGTCTGCTGAAGGGAGAAGATAAGCAGACGGTTGTTACTTTGGAAATAACCTGAAAGTAAATCTGTTGACGAAAAATCCCTCAGAGTCTCTAGTGCGAGAGATGAAGTGCTTAATCCTCGAGGAAAATGTTTACAGAAATTGTTGAATGTTTAGAGAAATATATATTTTTTTTACCTTCATATCACCATAAGAAATTGCTTCATCTGTCACAGCTGCATACGTAAACCTTAAAGGTTGAGATTAATGGATTCTTTTTTCCTTCCACACACAGATCAGTAAAGTCAACCTTGGAACCGAACAGTGCTTAACGAGTCTTAAGAAGTGAAAATTCCTCATTGCAGTCATGAACAGCTGCTGACTAACACATGCATTTGTTCTACAGAACAGGGGCGGAGCCAGAGGGGAAGCTGGGGTGCCAAGTGCCATCCCTGGCTCCTGATTGGCCACCCCAGGTGCAACACCCAAATATTTGACAAGGGTGGGAATTTTGTACTTGAATTTAGATTGTGTTCTCTGATACTATTTATGGCTGAATGACAGCCCTTTGTAAAATTAGCGGTTAGCTTAATTTAGAATTAGCATCTGCAATAAGCATGTGATCATTCTTTGCTACTTCACAACAAATTTAAATAAGTCCTAAAATGGCTGAACTATTTTTTTAAGCTAGCTGTGGTGGCCATCTTGAATTTTTGATTAGCATTTAGAATTTAGTAAAGATTGTTTTTAGCTACTTCTACTCTAATCTTCAGTTTTGCATGTCTAAAAATAGCTGAATAATCAATTGAAACTAGCATTCAGCATGTTTTAAAAAAAATTTTTCTAGCTATTATTACACAAAATTTCACCTCAATATTTCTTAAAACAGCTTAATTAAAGCAATTTGGAATTATGTAGCTCTGGCAACCATCTTGAATTAGTGCTTTTCTTTGCAAAAAGCTCCACCCCTACAGAAACAGACAATTTTGACATATTAGTACATTTTTAAGCAGCTAAAAGTGCTTTGTTCACATTGTGTACATTTCAGAATTACATTTTAATAGAGTAAATTCTTCCAAACTGCACCATATGGTTCAGGCTATATTTTTTTCCCATTGCAACGAGCACCTTTAATATAAACACGTTAGTATTTGAGAAATGTCACCAGTGCCGAGGCATTAATGAACCATGATGTTTGCTTCATAATGCTGCTGTTGGGAAATCAGCTGACAAAATGAAATTAATGCCTCCCCTCGGGGTGAGCAGTCAGTTGATAAAACTCTAATGGACAGAACATTAGGAGCTGATTTACCTGAGCCACTCTGGTTTTCAGCTCCAACAATTGCCCCACCTGTGTGCAGTTTCAGCAGCCACTTGTGCATACTGGAGATCAGCTTTAAATCCTGTTCACACTTGTTGCTAGTAACAGTTTCCCACACGAGACTCATTTAGTCAGTCCTCTGACACGGATGTGTGAGCTGGAAAAAGCCAGTGACAGCTCGTTTTATTTATTTCACTGGCAGTTATCCTCCTGGCATTTGACCAATAAGATGAGAGGAGTACAAATTGCCCTCCTGAATGCATCACTTTAATCACCATGCAGATTTAATCCCAGCCTGTGCTTTCATTTAGTAATTTTAAGATAGTTTGAGCTTGGCATCGTAAATTTATAAAAACAGCTGCTACAGAAAGTTAGTTACTAGAAAGCCCTTCCTGTCTCAGAATAGACTATAGAAAACACTTAGATGCTTATAAACAAGAACATCTTTTTTATTCTGTCAAGCAACAGAAGCATTTGTGACTTTTTCCAAAGCAATTCAAAGGCACCTTCAAGCTCTCCAAAAAGTCCATCCTGGTAGTGTTTTTGAAAGACTTGTCTCTCCCCCCCCTCACAACACACGCTGCAGCCTCTGGTCAGAGCACGGCTGTCTGAAGGAGCGAGCAGGCTGCATCATCGTCTTCCCCACAGAGTTTCTGAGCTGTTTGAAAAGCATCCAGAGGAGCAGCATCATGAGCAGCATGAGCCCAAAGAGCATCCCCACGTACAAGCTCAGGTTCCAAGCCCAGCCCAGAGACAGGGGCAGTGAGGTGGATGTCACCAGAAATTTTTTGGGAGCAGGCATTGGTTTCAAGCAGTGAAAAAAATATATAACCTGCCCTCTTTCACCTCCCACACTTTGATCTCCTCTGGGTTTGTTCATGCAGCGATGGAGCCATTATTCCAAGCATGCGACCTCTTTGGCCATGTTCAGAGAAATCCAGTCAATCCCAGTTAGTCACAAAGAAGCGTTCCCTCAGTGATACAGCAAACCTGTTGAGGGCGAGCGTGCAGCAGCAGAGTGGTCCATTCCTGCAAGATAAAAACCCTCTCTGCAGCTGAGCTCAACTCACCCCCCCCCTCTCCGTCTGACAGCTCACACAAAGCCAGCCTCCACATTTACGAGGGGACTTGAACGCCATTGGCTGCCCTCAGCTCACTTTTAGAGAAAATCTTAAAATATTTCAGTTCAAAGTTAAAACTGCAGTTTAAAAAAAAAAAAAAAAAAACACCCCACTCATGTCGATTCTAGCAGCTTTGTAAAGTTACTTTACAAGTATAACAGCTTTGTTTGAAGCCCACAAGCAAATATTAAATAAACCAAGTTTGAGATTCTGTTTAGCAGCCACCCATATCCTCTTTATATATTAAAAAATGAAAATCAAAGTCAAGACCAAATATTATCCTCTGCTGCCCCCTTGAGTCCATTAAAGATATAGCAGTTGCAATTTAAACTTTAAATGGATTTTATTTACAAGTGCCATATTTTACAGAGTAGAAGATGCCTGATAGAAGTTGTCATGTACCAAGGCTTTAGTGTAATGAGACATGACTCAATAAGACTTTAATTGGCATTTAATGCCGATTAACCCAGACTGCCAATTTGCAGTCCGAGTTCCTGGTACATTCACAGGTCTTCAGGTTTGATGCTGAAAAAAAGAAATCAAAGCAAAATTTCTACAGCTGTGCAAGACCTCTGCAACATTTCTGATTAAAAGTCAGACTATAAAAACTGCTTGATTTAGCCATCAACTTTATCTGGCACAAACACTGGGATTCAGGATCAGTTATACATTTAAAAAAAAAAAATATAAAATCCTTATATAAAAAACTAGCAATACTCCAAAAAGAGCAGGACATTTAGAAAAAAAAAAAAAAGTGGCACATCATTCACAAAAAAAGAAAAACGGGTGCGCATGCATGTAAAACACAAAGACTTCAGTTCAGCAGCAGTTCAGCAGGTGCATTGATGCAAGAAACTTCATGGTACCTGGAGAAGGAAAAAAAAAAAAAAAAAAAAAAAAAAAAAAAAAAAAAAAAAAAGGTCATTTAAGCCAGACTGCTCCAGAATTTAAAAACCACATATTTAGTTGGTTGGATAAACTGTCAGAAACTTACTTTGAGCCCTTATACTTCTCTCTGATAGACTGCTGGGCGTGTTCGGCAGCGGTTACAAATGTTCGATGAAGATCCTCAATGCATGGCTTCAGATCTTCAAGTGTGTAACCAGTTTCCTCCATTAGAGACTTGGGCTGAGGGGAAAACAAAAAAAAAAAAAAAACAAACAAAAAAAAAAAAAAAAAAACAAAGCGTTAGCATGGAACGGTATGCAGGTCGATGAAAATTCATCCTTTTAATTGCGACTAAAATCATACCCATGAGGCTCCGGTTACGGTGTTGTTGGCCAGGATGTAGGCAGCAGCTGCTGTCTCTGAAGGCAGGTATTTCAAGAACAGATCCGAGTCAACCAAACTGAGCTCTCCAAGGTACTACAGGACAGAACAAAAACACACCCATTTTATCTAAAAACAGGGGAACACACTGAAAGTGCCATTACTGAGAATTGTATCAGTCAGAACTTCAGATGTGCCGACTCTGTACGTATGAAGTGGCTCCCACTCACCATGGCCAGGCTCTCCACCCGTTTGGATACAGCATGGTGGCAGAAGTACAGCGTGAGAAACTGGTTTATCGTTGGAGCAGCCATGTCGAAGGAGAGCACCTTCAGCACCAAATGCTCCATTTTTAAAACTTGCTTCTTGGTGTAGGTGTCGTCTGTGATGTAGACGAACTCTGCCACCTCTGGAGGGTAGATCTCTTCAAATTTCCTGCAGTTGAAAAGCCATCATTTAAAAACACCCCAAACAAAAAAAGGGAAACAAAACAGACTACGTGGCAGGTACGTACGAAGCCAGGAGCATGGCTGCAGTTCCCACAAGTTGAAGTTTGCCCCTCAGAACCGACATGGAGGACAAAAAGCGGTCGATGTAGTTGACGGCGAGGTACAGGGTCTCGTTCTGGAGCTTGTACTCTTCTCCAACCTCAACCAGCCAGTCTATCAGGATGGCCCTCATGCTGTTGGTGATGTCATGTTGCTTCTTCATGTAGCCTGCTTTAGGCCTAGTTTTCACCTACAAAAACAATACATTTAATATGCAACCAAAACTTAAATGCACACTTTATATAGAGAATGAAGAAGCAGTTTCTCACTTCCATTTCCCTCAGGTACGTGTGGATTTCAGCAGAATATTCTGGAATGTCATTTACGTTAAAAGGCTTTTCCTCTCCTTCAATCACAGACATGTCCATGGGAGAATCTAAAGAAAAAAATATAAAATTTTTTTTGCAAAGGCCCAATAATCCCATTACTCATCAATTTGCTGTACAACCAATGACAAAGAAATCAAACCTACCACAGCTAACCTCCATCCCGGTCGAGATGGGGATGTTGGCCAGGGGTCGTCGCAGCTGGGTCACTGCATTACTAACTGTCAAAGGAGATTCTTCCACCACACGTTGAGCTTTGGTCGTCTCAGCCACTTGCTTCTTGATGCAGGCGCCATCAGGCTCGTCCACATGGATGCGGAAGGCCGGCTGCTTGACGGAAGGTTTCTCAAAGCAAATTTTGCCAGCATCTTCATTTTTTAAAGCCAGGGGTTGTGAGGTTTCCTGGAAGCAGAGGGAAATATATATAGATTTTCATTCAGATTCAAAACCTTTGACCAGGCAGGGAGTCATTGCAAATGTGGGACAACATTGGATTTTAAGCAACTTCAAATTGGAAACATTAGACCTCCACATTAAAGAATGTAAGTGCAACAAGGCTTAAAACTGTTTCACAGAACTAAGATTTGCACAATAAAAGGAAATGAAGTGTATGATAAAAAAAAAAAAAGGGTTGAGAGAGATTCTCCAGAACCACATTTATAATCTTGAGCACAATAACTACAAGTGCTACATTAGGCGATATTAAAATGGCGGACAACCGGAGAAAACTTGGCAAACAGAGCTGCATTTTTTTTTTTTAAATAGTGTATTAAGATGTGGTTAAAGCCTTTCGTAGAGGCTAATTCTACCCTGATGTGATCAATAAACTGGCAGCCTGAAGTTTGTTGCATGAAACAGCACACACCCAGGGGTTAGCATCGGCTAGATGTTAGCATAGTTACCTGCTTTGCGCCTCGCTGGTTCTGGGCTTTGCTCCGCTGGTTGTTCTGCAGGGGCCCCAGGACGGTTCTGTTGGAGGCTTGTTTTGGTGGAAGGTTCTCTTGGTTTTCGGAACCTGCTCGGGGTTTAAGCGCGCCTCTGAACCGAGAAGGCATGTTCTCCTGGTTGGGAATTTCAGAAGCCGCGCTTCCTTGTCTGCTAACTCCTGACATGTTTTTTTAATCTTCCTCCCCGGCAAAAACTCCTGCAGCTCCTCTTCTCTCAAAACAAATAAAACGCTGCAATCGCTGTATTCTGGACCTCAATCAGCAAATAAAAACGGTAGGAGTGAGGAGTAAGACCTTAGCTGTAATTCAAACTAAACGATCACAACCTGTTGTTGAGATGGCAACAATACTTGGAACTGCAGCGCTAAAACAAACAAAAACGTGCACATTTGGCAGCAGGTTGGTTAATAAGCAAAAAATATCAAGTTGACATTTTCTTTTCAGAGTTTAGGGTTTGGTACCAACCTGCACACAGAAATAGCTAATCTTGATCCATTTACACAGAAAGAAACGTAAAGCGGTGTCGCTCTTTCTCAGTTCAAGTAGCCCGCGACGATTGAAACCAGCCAATCACAGATCGAAGAGGTACTGACGTCATTCTAGTACGGGAGCCGAGTTGGGGCACATTACTATGATTGTAAATTCAAAACCGGTTTGAAACTGGTCACGTCCAAGACAAACGTTAAAGGAGACGTTACCAGAGACAATACAATCAAACAGCATGCACTCGTTTTTCTAGAATCTTTGACAGTTTTTAATTGACTTTAATAAAAATAAATAAATAAAATAGAGTTTTATTTTCTTTAGAGGTAGAGGACATTTTCAGATTCCAGAAAAGAAGTAGGTTTGGTAAAAGCCAAGTTTAATTAAATAAATTGCTTTAACAAAACCTAAACATAAAGTCAAATTTAAAATGCTACATTTATTTTTCTGCAATGTTTGTGCAGTTTATTACTTTTACAGTTGGTTAAGTTTAACATTAGGTTTTCTAACAATTGTGTTTGAATAAGATTTAAAATTTTATGAAAGTTTTAAATATTAGTTTAAAAAATTGTACATTTTAATTTAATTCTGAATTTTACTAAACAAATTTGAAAACAGAACAGACAGATTTAAATTTTAAATCAGTATATTTTTACTGCAGAAGTAATATTTTATTTAAGGAAGAAGTGACGTGAGTCTTTATTTGTCATGTACACTTGAACTGAATAAATCCATTTCATGCCTCAGTAAAATAACATTTACACGCAGATTCGGTCATTTAAATGACATACATCAATCAAAAATAGTATAAATATTTTAATATTTTGCTCTGTAAGTAAGTATAAACAGAATCTAAATGGAACATATAACATTGACACAAAGTCTAACTACAGTCACATAAAATGCTCTGATTGAACCACAGAACAAGCACAGGTATAAATAATCATTTATCTGCTATCATGGCTCATTAAAAAAGTCTAACAGTGAATTTAAATCATAATTATCAAGTATTTCCAACAATGAAGACACCTTTGTTTTCACATTCTGGCCTTTGAACTTGAATTTATCAATGAAGAGATCAGTGATCATTCCTGCAGGGAAGATAAAAACACAAAAAATTACAAGCCACTGAGAGCCGAAAGGCTTTATAACCATAATAATGAGTGACAGCGAGTTTCCTAAACCTTACCGTAAAGCCTCTCGAGATGTGCCGGTTGCTTTTTGTACTCTTCCAGAAGATTAGCAGATTCATCCAAGATGCTGCGGTATTCTGGGATGAGGAAATCAGCGTTCCCCTCGTGGACCTGAAGCTCCTGTGAGGCACAGAGGAAATGACGGTAAACTGAACCATGAATGAACAAAGACAGAATGCTTTGAAATAATCCAAACTTACCTTAAGGGCATCGACGAGCTGAACTTTTCTAGCCAGCAGCAGCTGGTACTCCAGCTTTGGATGAATCATCCTGAGTGTGTGGCTCACAGACTCATCGTTAATATCTGGAACATTAATAAAAACATCCTTTTTTTCATACATTACTGCAAAATACATATTCACTTTTACCGAAATAGAAAACAATGAGCCTACCATAAGAAATGTTCAGATTGATTTTCTTTTTGGTAGCTTCTTTGGAGAGAACATCACTCAGAATCGAGATGGTAGAAATGTTGTCAGACTTGAATTGGCCCTCTCCTTTGCTGAAATAAAAAAAAGTCAGACATGTTAATACTAATACTTTTAGGATGAAGCAAAGTAAACAAGATCAAATGAAGAATAAAAGGATTTTAAGAGATTTTTTTCCCAGACTGTATATTATTTGCAGGACTTAGCAGCAGCAGGATTCAACTGTAAGTGAATAAAGTTTTTATATAAAGTTTAAAGCTGTTTTCTGTTTGCTTCCATTTACCAGTAGGTGGCTTCAAGCTGTGTGCCGAGGAACGTGTTGTGGAAGTAGAAAGTGATGCTTTCTCCCGCTGGTGTTTTCTCAGGCACCTCCGGCAAACAGAAAACCACCCATGAGTGGATCTCTGCAAAACTGAACTGCCCCACCAAACTGAGCTGATTCATGGGCCTGCAACCCAGGGGCAAGACAAGAGATCAAAAATAACACTTATTTAAATAAACAAGAGCAATTGTCACTACTTTAACAATACTGCTTTACCTTAAACTCTGGTCTTCATAACAAATCATTAAGAGAAAATAATTGCAGATTTTAAAATGAAAGAATATAGTCTAAAGATTGAAGCTGGTTCTGAGTTTCTTAAATTACATTTATGTTTAAGTTTATGCAACATTGTTTACTTTTGCTATGATAAATACCTTTAATGAAATGTTACGTTACATTACATTACGCTGCATTACATTAAGTTACATTAAGTTATGTTCTGCTACATTACGTTACAGTACGGTATGGTAATCCTTACCTGTCTGGATCAATGCTGTGCATCCGCTGGTGGAGGGATAAAGGTTTGATCTGATACTGTCGAATCTGGCAGGTCTTAGGTTGCAGTCTGGGGGTAACGTAAGCCTGCAGGGTCCCATACTGTCCTTCGATGGATCTCACCTATGAAAACATGTCACTGAGGATGAAACATGTTCGTCTACTTTAAATCATATAAGTTGTACCTTAAACAAGTAGAATTAGTAGCTATTTTTAATAGAGCATTTATGTAACCTATTTTTAGAATTATGATGCAATTAGGCAGTAGAATGCAAAGATTTTTACCAAATTTGTCCTACTGTGTTGTTATAGTTTTATATGCAAACATAACCACTGAAAAGTGGAACACACATTAGGCTTTACTAGAGGCTGACAAAGTTAGATGTATTGCTTACCTTAAGTTCAAGTCTGGTAGTGTTGGCCTGACATCTGTATGTTGCCAGCAGGAAGTTCCCGTTAGGCTGTTGGAAACACAGTCAGAGTCAGAGCGCTGGGAAAAGATGCAGCTTTTATTTGAACATAATATTGGCCCTCTTTACAGCCCACCTCTGAGTCGCATTCACTGAAACTGACAACAGCTGAATTTTTATCTACGTCCAGCAGATCTATGGGGACGTCACTCTGTACCAAAATATAAAAGTTATTTTAAAATTCGAGGATGTTCTTCTGTTGTGTCAGCAGGGCTTCTGCGCTCGGGGTACCTGGAGCAACAGGTTGTCGATGGCGGTCTGCACCTCCAGCGTGAGGCTGTAGCTGGCATCGTCCTGGCTGAGGGTGAACTTGTCATTGATGCTGAAGACGGGGACGGCGGAGACAGCCGTGCTCGACTGAGAGGTCTGCTGGTACTGCTCACGACCCTGCAGGACTTTCACCTGCAGCTGCTCCAGCTCCGCCCTGAGAGGGAACAACATGACCCGCTGAGAAACAGATTTATTATTAAACCAAGCAGAAGACCCTAAAGAATCTCTGATACCTGAGGGATTCTATTTTAGACTGTGTCTCTTTGCTCATCCTGACCTCGTCTCCTGGACCAGCCTCAGCCTTCTGGGGCTCAGTGGTCAACCCAGTGACCCATCCTGGAAGAGTTAACCAGGTTTAAATAGCTTCTGATACCAACTTAACTTACTCAGAACAGTTTAACAGATTACACCTCTAAGTAAAAAATGAGCAATTAAGTCCATTTTTCTGTTCTTTAGAAAGGGGACAGTGGACACACTGACTGTAAAACCTTCTCATCTAACCTGTATATGTGGCAGTCAAAACCTCATCATAAGACTCTTTGCCCACACAGCCACCCTGGATGGAGGTCACACTCTCTGACAACACCTGAAACAGACATGTCATGGGCAATAGACTTCAAAGCTCAACATATGAAATATGATCTGTCTATGGTGCAGTATGAGGACAGAAATTAAGACTTTTGACAACCAGTGGTTGCTACGTCCTTGTAGCAGGAAGCTATATCTTCTCCTAAGCCAGCTATTGATCTAAATAATGATAGGCTGGCACCGGTAACTGAGAGGCCAATAATGGCAAATGAGAAGGAGACAATTCATTTGCGTTAGCATCAGATAGGCTAGCGACTAGCATGGATAAGCTGGCGTTAGCATTGGAGAGGCTAACAAAATATGAGAAAAGCCAGAACTATCAAGGCTTTTTACAGTTTTTGACAGGGTATTAAATTAGGCTTCTCTGTTTTGAATTATTATTTATAATGTCACATAAACAGATATTTCTCATAATTCGGCTAAAGAGAAAAAAAACCTCACTGTCACTGACTAATACACAAGGACAAACAGCTGCTAATTCCAGTGGTCACTAAAGCTGTCTGCTTCACAGTAATGTGTTTTATGTTTAATATTTATGCTTGACATCAGTAAATTCTGTCTAAGGAACACCTGTCAGTTCATGTCGTCTATAGGTTTTGCATGTCAACCATTTTTGTTGAGAAATTTTTCTTTATTTAAAAATGTTTGTGTCTAATAATGTAGGTGAGCAGCCTAGCCATGCTAGTCGTTAGCCTTTCAGATGCTAACACAAACGAATAGTCGACTTGTCATTTGCCAGCGCCGGCCTCTCAGTTACCAGGACCAGCTGCTCAGTTAGCGGTGCCGACCTATCATTAATCAGATCAATAGCTGGTTTAGGAATAGATATAGCTTCCTGCTACAAGGATGTAGCAACCGCTAGTTGTGCAATAGTCTTAATTTTGGCCCTCATACTGTGCCATATCTGTCTAGAAAAAAGTCTAAACATCTAATGTAAAAGAACAAAAAGTTATTGTGCTATTATGTTAAACTGTTTATAATAAAAAAAAACATAAATATGGATTGCATAAACTGTGATGATGGAAAATATTTTTGGTCATTAAAATGTTAGTGACTCTACAGACTGACGTGAAAACTGAAGGTAGCCAAAAACTTACATGCTCAAAGCGTAATGTAGGCTCACTGGAACTATCAAAACCAAATATCTCAACTGTTCCATCATCCCTGCCCACCAAGATGTCACTCACTCCGTCTCCTATAATGTCGTATGTGTCAACGCACAGAATCCCTGACGGAAGGACAGAGAGGTTAACTCAAACAAACTGCACTCCTTTTTATATCAAAATGAAAGTTCTTTTATGTTAGAAGATTCAAACATCTCCTTCGTGGATTGTCTAAAATCTACGGAAGTACTTTAGCTCTACCTCCTTTCTTCTTGTCATTGTCGATCTCCCATTTAGTCACAGCTGAGCGGTCACCTATCTGAACTAATCCAACTTTTCCATCCATGGTTCCATAAAGAACTTCATTTCCTGAAGAAAAAAAATAATCATCCATGTTATGTTAAATTGTATCCAAACAAACAGTTTGAATTTATATGTTTTTTATTTTTAACGAACAGACTTGCCCCCATCTTTAATATAAAGCTCCAACACAGATGGCGGTCCAGGAACTTCAATATCATAGGCAAGTTCAGATCCCTGCAATTAGAGTGAAGTAAGTTACAGAAAAAAAATCTCATCTGACTGTTTGATGTGGAACAAAACATGAGTATGATCTACCTGTAAGACTCTAAGAACTCGATCCTGGCAAGCCAAGACTGGCGTGAAGTGCGAGAGTTTTTCTGAGGATAAACACGTGACGTCGTTGATTTTGTCTCCAGACAGGAAGTAATCCTGATCCTTGCAGTCACAGTAGTGGTTGTAGATGTAACTCGCACACAAAAATAGATCAGCGCCTGAGACGTGCCTGGAAAAGACATTGCTCAAAAGGTCACAACGAGACATCATTCAGCCATGAAAGGAATGAGGGGATGTTGTTCCTACATGGCGTTAATGCTCTCAGTGAGGTTGGCATCAAAGGTGAGGAACTGTTTGCCTTTCTTGCTGAATCCTCGGACCTGAGAACCAGAACAGATGAAGATCTTCTCCTGAGGAGTTCCCACAGCACCTCCAAGGTCCATTCTGGCTACTTTTGGCCCGGGGAGTGTTTTAAAAACAGGCTGAAAGAGAGAGTCAGACATCTTTATTTTGTAGAATAAACTTTTTTCTTTCAATTCTACATCAGCTGTACTCTAAACTCACCACAGCTTCCCCCTTCTTCATCCCAAAACACATAAGTACGCCATCATGATCGGCAATAGCAACCTGAAAAACAGAAAGACCAAAAGCTGAAATCAGTTCAACTAAATTTTCAGACAGAAATCAGATGTTGATTTCAGGGTTATTACTGGTTACAACACCCTCATATTCTCTTCCATTTCCTGCTTTTCAACACAAAACATCAGTAAAAACCCTTGAACGTGAAAACATTAAACTTCAGATGCTCTACAGAGAAGTTTTGTTTTAGAAAAGCAAACCAAGACAAGTCAAGAAATTACAATCCGCTGGCTGAGATAGAATAATATTCTCCTTTTATGGCTAAGATCATTTTAAGTATGATGTTTTAGTCAAACCTTGTAAATGAGGTTTTGTGCAAACCCATGTAATAATTGAAACACTATGTGAAAAAATCTTGAAGTATGTATTGAGAATGACTTTTGGCTACTACCACATCCAGCTTTAGCTCAATATCTGTAAATATGACTGAGTTACAGCAATTTTTGTGTCGACTAAGGTCGATTAGCTACAACAACCATCGGGCATTGGGTTGATTTCAAAAGTTAATCGTTACTACATGAATACTTTCTGGAAGTTTAATTCAAATATGTCCTGTGGTTCACAAGATATTTTGCTAACAGACAAACAGGTCTTGATGTCAACAGTTGACAAAATTATAAGCAAAAACCCGGTGTAATGCGGAAATCTGTCCAACGGTTCATCAGATATTTTGCTAACAGACAGACAACAAAATACACCTTTTGAGTGGCCTTTCTTCCCACTGCTGGAAGTAGCCTCATAGTTTTCTGAGACGTCACACCGACCTGAGAACAAAGCAGTAATAAACAGATCTACAATCAAACTCGGTGTAAAATAATGAAAACGCATAAAGTTCTAAATAATTCCAATTTCCAAAAAAACATTTAAAACAGCGGCTTCGGCGAGAAGTTACCTGAGTGTAGTCAACTCTATTGAGGTGGATCTCCATCTTCTTTCTTTATTAATTACTTTTTTTTTGTTATAGAAAATTATTCTTTTTGGGTAGGTTTACTGGTTGCACAATCGCGAGAATAACTAGTTCCCTTTAAAGTAAATTAAAATATGCACATGCAGGCAAAGAGCAGTGATGCCATTTGAGACTGGGATTATTGTCAGCAAGAAGATTAGCACGGTGTGCTAACGACGTAGGCTAACACGATTAAACCACCAGCTGTCTTCGTCGACGAACGGAAGTCATTTTCCACTAAGCTCTACCGATCATCCGAAACAAGTTCTGGGTGTGTGAAAACGCGATGAATTCTTATTTAACGGTTATAACACGCATAAACAATCCACACGCTCTCGTTCTACAGAGTGAGTTTATGTTGTCATGGCAACATTACATCCTGTTGCAAGCTGCGATTCTATTGGCTGAGCGTGAAACAGCAAATTTTGACGCCGCAAACCGATTTGCTGTCTTTCACTGTGGATTAAATGTAAATTTTGGGCTTAATTTTAGGCGTTTTTAATTAAACATTAATACGACACAACACATTGTTTCAATATTATAACCTATTTACTAGCATGTGCACTGTCAAAATAAAAATAAATTACAGGATATAAACTGGTTCACTGTTGGCTGAGGCAACAGCAATGTTTTGTAAGACAACCTGTATAACTATGGGCTAGAACCCATCATTAAAATCACATTGTATAATGAACATATGAATCATTTTACTTTTATTTTTTTTAAAGAGAACTTTATTTTCCTCATAAAAACATGGTGTTTCTATAGGCAAACAAGCACATTAGACATGGTGGAGACAAAATCAAAACAGGCATTTGGGAGAAAACCTAATACAAGGTGATTGGAAAACGATCAAAGCTGCCTTAAAACTGAGACAACGCCATAAAATATTCAAAGGGATGACATGCTTTAAAATACTATTTTCAAACCTGAATTCTACAACAAAATGTCTGGTACCTTTACATACAGCAGTTATTTTTCAGTTTAACATCCATTTGAAAACATAGCTACATATTTAGTTTGATAGATGTTTAAAGAGCTAGTGATGGCATAGATATAAAACACTGAAAGTTAGGCATTCATACAAATTAGAAGATGCTGCAAATAAAACTACGCATTAAAAAAAAGCATTTTCATGTATTTGAACATTTTTATTAAGTTAATAATCTCAAAAATTGTGGATTTATTATAGAATAAACATTTTCATTAATAAATATTGACATAAAAGAAATAAAAACTGTTGTTACAGAGCAGCTTATATCTGCAGTGCTCCATTCAGTGAACATGATGTGAAATGATGCCCACTGTTCAAAGTGGGTCACAGTAAAAAAAAAAAAAATATATATATATCACTATGAGACTTCAGTGCTTTACCAGTTTGTCTTCAAAATATACAGGAACAAAAATGAAGCTCAGACTGTAAAGTTGACATTCAAAAGAAGATTTCTTCAATCCATGGCAATGTCTGTCCTCTTCATAGTCTTAAGTCACATCGTAATTGGCTTAAAAAGTAAAAAAAAAAAAAAGAACTTCTACTTAGAGTAATCAGACCCCTGTGGGGGCGAGGCGGCTGATGAAGGCGATACTGCTGAGGCACATCCTCCTCAAAAACACAGGACAGGCAGGCTTCATGATGAAGTGCTCCAGAAGAATTCTTAATTCATAGAACAAGGTGCTAAGGTGGTTAAAAAAAACAAACACTGTGACGTTAGAACTCTTAATGTCCAAAAACAAACATTAGATTTGTCATTTTAAATCAGCAAATAGTTCTAATAAAAAACTAGTACAATTGATTAGCATGTGGTTACTGTAGTGCTGGGCGGTATACCAGTTCGTACTGAAAACTGTTTTTTTATGTTATGATATGAAATTTCTGAATACTGACTCGGCGGTTTAAATAGCCTGAACATGTTCGGAAAGTTATGTTGCTCCCGGCAGTGAACAGTTTCATGGGGGACACTTCCTCGCAGCACTGCTATGTGCATTAGCAAGCTAATTATTGTTGGGGGGCGATACTGTCAAATACTGTGATACCAGTATAATTGTTGAAAATACCACAATATAAAATTTGGGTCATACCGCCCAGCACTAGGTTATTGCTGCTCGAACATCATAAAAAGAACATGAGCAGGTTGTGTTATAAGTCTTTGCTATTACTTTAATTTAGACAAAAGTGGGATTTTGAATCGGCACAGAACAAATCATGCAATCTTGAGTTAATTTTTTTTAGATCTAAAAATGAATCAAGTTTTCTAACAGGCACTTCAAAAAAACTAACTTGTCAAATTATAAATAGCCAATTTTCATCAAACTACTTATCCTTTAGAAACTCTTAAGATGGAGAAGTTGAAAATAATAAAACTCAGTATTGAAAAAATGACTCATTTTGCCAGCACAGGTCACATATTTATGATGTTGAGCGGTCAGCCACTGTTCACAGACAACATGAATGGTAAAATCCAATAATGGTTTTAAACTAGACAGAGTGCTCTTCTGCACCAAGTCTGTAAGTAAGTACATGTCTTCAATCAGATCTTTTGCATTGTATGCATCATTTTATCCAACAACTTACCGGCAGTATGGGTTTCTCCTGGATGTGTAACGGAGAGTAAGGAATCTGTAGTAAATAAAAGGCAGCAACAAGCTTCCCTGGCCACTGTTGGTTAGACAGAATTATTTGTTGAGCTGCACGTTTTTCTACATTTGAATAAAAAGGCATATAAAGCATCTGTAACATATTCCAGTCATAATGTTAGGAGTCTTTAATGCCTCCTGCCGACAACAATACAGGCCTTCAACAGTCGACATACCTGAAGAGCATGAAAACAGTAGCGGGCATTAAGAAGATCTCATTACAAGCGATAAACTTTAGGATGTTCTGCTGATTGGTTGTTATTCGCTCCAAGAGGTTCCTCACAAACATCAGGCTGTTGGGGCCAATTGACTGAAACAAAAACAAAAATTTAAATAAAAGCATTTAAAGCCAGAGCAGATAATTTATGATTCTTACTCACGTCAAGAACTTTCTTTGTGTACGTAGTCGCGTGAAGCAAGGAGAACAGGAAAACTGGGAAGATGCTCACTGGACACAAATGTTAAGGAACGACTCAAAGCACGCAACACTGCAAAACTAATTTAGGCAATAAACAAAAAGGAACCAAACTGAGAGTGGATCAAACCATTGTAATGTGAAAATATTATGAAGTTAGCTGAGAAACACTTGAAGAAAATCGGAATAGATAATTATTATAATAAAAGAGCAAATAAATTAGAGGAAATTGTTAAGGTTGCCAAACAGCTTAATTAAAAAAAAAAAAAACTAATACACTATTTAAAGCAAAGAACAGCTCTTATACATTAATGCTGGAAATAAAAACGGGTGCATGTACACTATGATAAACAATACTCAGCCTTTGAAAGGTATAAAACCGGTTCAGGGTAAAAGGATACTTGTGATGGGGTAGGAGTTGACCAGGATCAGAGAGTAGAGCAGGTAATGACAGCTGTCTTCCTGCAGAGCCTGGGCCAGGAAAGCTCTGCTCAGCTGAAAGCGTGGAAGCCTCTGATGCAGGCGAAGAGCACTGGTAAGTGCGTTGGCTAACAAGGCTCTCTGATAGAAGTTAGCTGCTGCGTGTGGTCTGACATACAAAAAAAAAAAAAGACATTTTAACAACTAATTATGAGGAATTAATAAGACTAATGACAAGTTTACAATCTGTATAAACTCACCCCAAGATTGGTAGAATAAACATGACAGAGCAGTAGACGGTGAAAAGACGTGATAGCCACATTGCCGTTTCCAGCTTGTTGCTCATTAAAAATTGCTGAGGAACAAAACAAAAGGACAAAAAACAAACTTGTTAACTGTTGAACCTATTTTTTTTAACAGGTGGATGCTCAGCTGAACGCGTGGAAGTCACTGAAAAAAATTACCAGATTTCTTAAAGTTAGTATCTCATAGAGCTGCAACTGTTAGATTCAAAATTGCAAGAAGAAAATGCTAAAAATTGAGAACCCCACAAACACATTGACACTCCCTCATGATCAATACAGTTTATCCACTAGAAGCCAAAAGTCACAGCCCAGTGAGACTACCTAAATAGTTTCCAAATCAAAAGTTATTTTGTCAAGGTATGACTAGTTTCTGTTAATGTCCTGTTTTTACAATTTTATGAGGCTTTTAAATTGCTTTTGATTTTTTTTTGTTAAAGTTAATCAAACAAAGTTAAAGTTTTCATTTCTTTTTAAATAAATGAATAAATAATAAAATACAAATCACAAATAAAATGAAAGGCAGCAGAAAGAAGAAAAACATCTTATAAATACCTGCCCATTTTTTCCAAAAAAAAAAAAATCTACAAATACCCAAAACAAAACAAAAACGTTAACTCCTTCTCGAGCAACAATTCGTATAGATCCACGTTATGCTATTTCATATTTCCTCACCAGACCAACTTTTATCATTTTCTTAAGCATACACATTGATCTGGCATTTTTTTAATCTAGGGACAGGTTTTTCACACTTTGGAATCCTTTCTACAGTAGGTATCTTTGTAGCAATTTAGCTGTCAGGTTGTGAGTTTGAAAAGCCTTTTTAAGAATCCCATGCAATTATTTAAATTAGTTATTCAGGAACAGTGCAGTTGTAGTCTTTGTTTATTGGCACAATCTGAGATTGACAAAACCCTTACAGTGGGTATGCCAGGTTTTGTTATTTTCTTTACTCTTATTTTTTGCGACCCTTTGCGACTACGTCACCTAATCACGTGGAGGCACCATGACGGACATTGGAAGTGAGGGAGGAGAGTATCGAACTGAACGGAGAGACTGCGATTGTTTTTCCACGTTGCTTCTGCCGGAATAACCACAGCTTCTACTTGTTCAAGTCGACCAAATTTGTCTGTAAATTAAATATTCCTCGGAAGATTGTGTGTGGGTTTGTTTTGTTTTAATGTGAGGACCCACTGTCTACTAACTATGCGCACATAGGTTGTTTTCACGGCCACTATGGCGGAGTGGGCCGCCTTCTGAAGAGCATGACGTCACATGCAGAAGGTCAATAATTCAGCCTCAGCACTATGCTTATCAGACAGAAAAAAAAATGTTATGTGGACAAATCGTAGTTGAAAGATAAAAAAAAGCAGTGGTTATAACAGCTAACTTACCACAGGCCCCAGCTGAGGAGGAGGGTTTTGTTGGTTAGTGTCCGCCATTTTTCAAAGTGCAGTTGCTCTGTGGAAGAAAATAAAATCACTTGATATCCAATTATGAAACTTAGTCTCATAATCAATGTGTTTTCTGACAATCAACATTTTTCAAACAAATGAGTTTCTTTATTATTGTTGAAATTACCTGTCCATTTGCAATCGATGATACAGCAAATCACTAGCTAAACTAACTTTCTGCTTTTATTTTTTTATTTGAATCTTTACTTAAGGTTACAAGTAGCTTCAGATATATTGGTTTGCTTGATAAGACTTCTATGAGAATAATGTTGAACAATTAGTACCGTTTAAGAGGTAACTTATCAAGACAAACCACCAAATGACTCAATTTATTTAATATTTCCTGACCTATGAGGGGGAAACGGTTGTTAACCAGCCATCCACCTCTTCTGGCCTAAACTAGTTTAGTAAAAGATTGCCTTGCTAACAATGAAATATATAAAAATGCCACCGTACGATTGCTAAATGATAAATTTATAAATGTAAAGCTTAACGTTAGAAATTAAAAAAAGGTTAGAAGCACGATCGCACTGACAGTCAGTGATCTAGAATATTCTGTTACCATCGTTACAAGGTTCCACTTCAGCTAACATTAGCCACATAGCATCTACCTGCCTCCTGTCTAAACATGCTAATAGCGTGGTTACGATGGCTAACGATACTAACCTGACCGCTTACAGAAAAATTAAGAGTAACAAGATAACTTTTTAAAATTACATTTAGTTGGAATACAGCGTGCTTTAGGGTCGAAGAAATCTGCGGCGTGAGGGAAACCGGCAGCTGGCACTGCTGCTGCTGAGTGTTGTAAATGATCACCTGACCTTCCAAAACGGAAGAAGCTAGCTAACATCTCGCGATATTACAAGCAATGACGTAATGATGTTTTTAAATCCCATAACAGCGTTTTGCATCAATTTATGCAGTAACAAGAAAAGAAAAAGTTAAAGAAAACAAAAAAT
Organism: Cynodonichthys magdalenae; assembly: GCA_031762555.1. Classification (NCBI taxonomy): domain Eukaryota; kingdom Metazoa; phylum Chordata; class Actinopteri; order Cyprinodontiformes; family Rivulidae; genus Cynodonichthys; species Cynodonichthys magdalenae. The sequence continues at coordinate 2,314,376 of JARVJO010000269.1, forward strand.
ACAGGAAAAAATTACCAGGGAGTTAAAAAAGTAGCAACAACAGCAAACAATATTTGATTATATAACAATTATTGTTTTAAAGCTATGTAGCTTTAAAAGGATTAGGTAACATGCAGTGGAAAGTGGAAATTCAATGGATTAGGAACTGATAATTGAATGTTTATCAAGTCATTTATTTAGCTATATTTTTTCTTTTTTGTGATATAAGGTTGTTTGTTAGATGTATTTCTGAAATTGATTTATTTATTATTTAAATTTGTTAATTGTCTGAAATAAAAAAAGTCATTCAAAGTAACTATTTGACGCTCAATCTCTGCTAACACGTCTGAGCGAACACTGGTCACTACGCATGCGCGAAACGGTGCATTTATTCGACAGCTAAACGTTACTCCAAATGTTTGGATAAAAATATTCAAAATCTATAATTAATAATCAAAACATTGCATTTATTAAAGGTGATCACTTCCTTTGTTTGTCTCACCCTGTCTTGCTGCATTTCTCTATATAAATACTTCAACCACCAGAGGGCGCGCTCGACCGGACAATGACGAAATCCTGCAGGCTGGCCTATTGCCTGGGCAGGAAAATTATTTTAGCTTTAAGTGTACCTTATTTTGGTCCCAACATGTTTAAAATCTTGCATCTGAGTGCATCTGTAGCGCACACATCCGCAGAATATCGGTCCGACTGTCGCAGGGTGATGTGTTCGCTGCATTTGAAAATATAGGCAGTGTAAGCACTGTAGAATCTAATTATTTCTTTGCAAAACCTAATTAGGCATTAAAAAAGGTTAACGCCAGCGCCTGAAACGTTTTTGTTTAATAATCCCATTACTGCCGGCTCATCATGTATAAAATGGTGCAGGAGGACACTAAGTTTCCACTTGTTAAAGGGAATCTCTGAGAAATAGTCGCAGGTTTTTGACACTATCCCGGGTTGGAGATTAGGCTTTGTAATTAAACCGCGGAGACTCAGCTCAGCTCAGCACAGAGTAAGTAAGGCAGCAGCGCCGGGTCTGCTTTTTGCATGCATTTAAAAACAAACAAAAAACACTTGTTTGATTAATGATTCTGAAAACATTATGTTTATTTTAATGTATGAGTGTTTGAACCTCACAGAACTTCGCGCAAAATTGTGCGCACGAGAAAGTTCAAAGTAAAAGAGACATTTTGTTGTTCTGTTGCTCTGTTGAGTAAACGTTACTCTAGAAAAAAAAACGTATTTGTCACAAACACATAAATTATGCAAGTTTGAAACTGATTAAATTGTAACAAAAAGCCCCCAAAGGGAAACGCTTTTATTTCCAGGTTTGTTTTCTGAAGATGAGACATTTTGACATGTTTAATATTTTATATTCAGGGTATGGATTACTGATGCTGATACATTTCCAGGTAGGAATTTAAAAAATAGTGCGGGAGCTTCGGCGTGTTTTAAGCTTTTTTTGCATATTTGTTATAAATTCTTAAAAGAGAAACGCACAGTGTTCACAGTTATAATATTTTAGGCTTTATAGGACGCATAAAGGAACAATGGTTTTATCCGCTTTTTTATCATTTATATCGACGCAAAATCTAGTTTATTTTTCTCTTACCATCAAGGAAAATATTTACTTAATATTTAAATACATTTTAGCCCCCATAGAAAACAAGTATTTATTTGCATACAAGTATGCATGTTTATTCATGTTCATTATTCATGTTCAATGTAAAAAAATATGTAAAGCAAGAAAGGAACTTGAACAGTTTTGTTTTACTGCAGTATTTTTACGCGCTCATGTCAGCCTCGTCTTTAATCTTCTCGTTCAAAACTCGAGGACTTTTTTATTTTTTTCCAGAATAAATAGATAAAGAAAAACGAGAAAAGAGTGTGATGGACACTCTGCAGTGAAAGGTGTCTGAACGTGGTGTAAACTGGATGGGTTTGGATCAGACAAACAGGGCGTGGAAGCGCGGGAGAATGGAGACAAGTGAGGAAGACGATGTGGGGAGGAGATGAAGGGCACTGGATTTTCTACCAACGGGTTGAATAAACAATAAAACGAGAAATCAAAATATTTTTTTTCTTTCTTTGTGAATCAACTATTTTTTTATTTAAAGCACTGCAGTGATTAATAGGATGGAAAGAATCAATGTTGCGCTTTTTGATTCGGATTCAATAATATATTGTTGTTCAGGGCTCAGACTAAAAGGTTTGCATTTAAATTAGGATTATTTGGTTGTTAAATTTATTTTTGGATACAATTTGGAATCAGTTTCTCCCCTTTGCCGAGTTTAAACTTAATTTGTTTTAAAATTCAGTATTTTTTTTTACTGCGGGAGGCTGTTTTAAATGTAAGGTTTTTTTCTAGTTTTGATAAATTGCTGATTACTTTTTTTTTATCATATTTTAATTTATTCTAATTTAACTTTTTTGATTGTTTTTTCAGAAGACAAAAAATAGCAACTTATATGAAAATCTGTACAAAATTCTTTCCCGTTTTTTTTACTTAATTTTAGAAGCGCTTATTTTTTATTTATTTTATTTTCTGTCAAAATTCATGATGTTGATTCTAGATATTTGGTCACCCTGAATTTATCTTTTATGTGAGTTCTTCATCTAATATCCATGTTTTAATGTTACAGTCAGTGTAATTGTGAGAAGACATTATTAGAAATGTTTAATAAATGCATTCAATATAAATTGATGATGGCTTCTTGCCTTATATTTTTTTTATTTCAATTTGCTGTTAAAAGCTTATGATTTTGTAATTAATCAGTCAATATGATGCCCTCTGAGCCAACAGAGAGATCCATCAGCAGGGAGGACTTTTTGTTGAGTAAAGCCATGTTTGTTTGTAGCTTCAATGAGGGCCCATAATGGCAGTGATGGCATCAGGATTGTCACCAGAAATGGTCAGGGCGTTCCGCAGGGCTGTTTGACAGAGCCTATTATGTCATTGGTCACGTCCCTCCATTTGTTTTGCCTTGAATGGGTGTGAATGAATCAAACGGTCTGAGGGGGACCGGCTTGGTGCACTTTGGGGGCCGGGATCTCAGTGATCCAAGATCCACCTGAGCACACGTGGGCCATAAAACGGACTGAGCAGGTGGAACTCTCGGGGGTGCAAACTTTTGCTCTGGCTCTTTATCACTCCCGATGCCTCTTGATTCTATGCTTTCTTTAGTTAGAAACAAAAACATTAAACATGTTCTTTATGTTCTGCACCAAATCCCCATCAGCTTTGAGTTGGTTCAGTCCGACTCAGGAGAACTCCGCTGCTGCCTCCTTCAGGAGATTAACAAGAGAAAACAACAAAAAGGAAGCAACTCTTCAAAAAAAAATGGCTGCAATTTTTTATTTTGACAATAAAAGAACAGAATGTGAGCATTAAGTGATTTTAAGGTGCGTAAAAATGGGAACAAAATTATGTTTCTGCTGACCTAAACTCTGAGCTTGTTACAGGTTATCTTTGGGTTAAACAAACGTTTAGGCTAAAATTAGACTAAATCTACAGTTTTTTATTGATATATTTAAACAAATGGGATTCATCAAATAAATCTTAAAAATAAATAACCGTGATGTACCATTCCACCAACCACAAAGCAGGTGTTCAGGTAAACACACCTCCAGGTTGGATATTCTTTGTTCTTTCCTTGCAACAACTGAAATGATTATTTTTTTAATGTAAACTGATTTACAACCTCCTGAATTTAATTGATGTTGGACACAGCTTTTTTTCCACCTGTTCAATCAGCGAAACTAAAGATATTTTACTTTATTTAATTGTTTGTTTACTAAAGCAGACTGAATTATCTTTGAATAATCGGGATTATTTGTGATGAAATTAAGGTTTTGTACCTCGGCAGAGCTGGACAGCACGCAACAAAGCCTCTAAAAATGATCTATTTGTTTTCTAAAATACATATATATACATCAACACACACACACACACACACACACACACACACACACACACACACACACAAACACACACACATATATATATAAACATATATGTTCACATTTAAAACAGGCGGGTAAGTTAAGTTTTCCAGTAGAGGACTGTTACTGTTTTATCAGCCACAATCATAGCGAGAATTAATCAAAGCACCTAGAAGCTCGCGCGCATTGTTTGGCTGTAATGGATGACTTTAAATTTTGACGTTATTATTTCCCGTCATTTCTGGAAACAAATTGAACATTTATTGCATATATATTAAAAATTATACAGTCGTCGGGAGAGGCTGATGTCTCTTTTATTGAGGCGCACCGAGAGGTGAGGTCTCACCGGATCAATTTCCCCGTCTTGTTACTCCCGCAAGAGGATGTTTGGAAAATGCCTCCACCGCTAAATTGATTCAGAAACGAATTCATAACTCGAGGCGTTTAAGCAATTCTGTGGCGCCCACTTATATATATTTACGTGTATATATATCCTCAGTCCTTTTATTTCATGCTTTGATTGAGCATCCAAACAAAGTTTGCACCATTTTGCTTCTTTTTGACACGCCTTATTCTCTTCTCTCTGTGACCGTTTGTCCATGCTCGCCTATTTTTCATTCTTTGCCAGAAAAAAAATGCATTTAATACACTGAGTTTTGGGTGGCTTCACAAACATAGCCATTAGGCAGTCACAATGCTTTTATTGTGCACTTGATCTGAAAATAGAGGCCGGTCTGACTGCGGGATCCAGACGAACCTATGGAAAAGGCCTTGTCTTTGTCTGCCTGTGAGGAGATGAATGGCCCGTGTCAACCAGATGATTAGTTTGCACTATTAAATTGTCAAAAAGGAAGGATTTTTCCCCTGATAATGCCTTTTGGTGAAGAATTATGGAATTCAGAGTTGTTTGCAACTGCTGGGGAACTTCGCAGGGGCGAGGGCGAAGGTCAGACAGAGTTCTCAGCGCTGCGGCCAGCGTGGCGCAGCAGTCAGAGGGCACGCCGAGACAAATCCGGGTCTATTTCCTGCAGCATGGGAAGTTTTATTTCAATATTGTGCTGAATGAACGAAATCAGTGCAGCAACACATGATTCAAACAGATGGGCAGCTGCGAGAGCATCCATGGCAAGTGCGTAAAATCCATGCGCAAAATGTTAAACTATGAGATCCATTACAGGGAGGACTCGTTGCATCAATGTGCAAACAGGATATAAATAACTCCAAAACACTAGAATAAAAATGAAACCTCAGTTTTAGATTATCGTTTTGGTTCTGGTTAGTTTGAAACAAGTTTGCATCCAAAGCGCAAAGACGTGCCCAGATGCACCATACCTTGTCAGCTCTTCTCCTTTCAGAATGACCCCCACCCCACCCACAGCCCCAACCTCTATTCTAGTGCCAGCGTTTTGTGTTAAATGTTAACAACTTGGCCCGATCCATTTAATCGCCAACAACAAATCTGTGTTGACTCGAACACTCGCCTCCTTTGTGCCCATTGTGCGCCTGCCCTCACTTGGAGATTTATGTATTTTTGATATTAAATTCCTTCTGTCATCAAGACTGCTCTCTTGTTGACTTTTCTTGACCTGCCGACCCCTTTCCCCAAACTTTCCCATATTTAACGCGGGACCCGCCGCCACCCCCCTCCATCCCATCCCCACCACCATGCTGCTCCCGCTCTGCCGCGGCAGCTCAATGCTCTGCGTCTCTGTTCTGTTGGCATGTGCTGTTTGCACTGTTCTTGAACTTCAGCGCGCTGCCATGTCCTCGTCCTGTACCCTGAACCCTGGGGAGCAAACTTCCTTGAAAATAACAGCGCATTGTCCGCAGAGCCTTGAAGTCATCTTGAAGAAAACCAGAGCGACTTGAGTTCTTTTATGCACACCACATATAAACACCATTTTAACTGCGCTTCAGCCGCTTTCTGCAAACAGCTTTCCCCCTCTTCTGACGCGGAGTGACGGATACATCATACATGACGCTCATGTCGCCTATAGAAGCCTCCCTCTGGCTGCCCAGCTTGCTAATTAGTTAAACAAACCTTAATACTAATGATCCCACTGGCCTGGTGAGCTTTGTGAGTTTTTGTTCGCCTACTTTGGCCCAGCTTCTCCCGCTGGAAACGTGGCCCCCGTTGACCCGAGCTATCACGGCGCTGCAGAGACGCTCGGACCGCCCTGGCCGGAGTCCATCCCCCCCAGGGGCCAAAGGGCAACGTCCAAGGCCCCGGAATGCCACCACCAGCTGCTTGCAGTGACACCATTTACAAAAGAGGCTTGGTGAGCAATCCTTCTATGTGCTGTCAGTGTTGTGACAGAGCTGGACTGACGTTTATTTACTCACTGGACCAAAAAAAACTGGCCGTTTGGTTTGAGCAAAGTGACAAGTTTAGATTCTGTTTTTATATTTAAATGTTATTCAAACTACCAGCTTTTTCTGCTAATGCTTTATAAATCTATTTTAAGACAAGTTTTTGATATAAGACTCAACCCCAATAATAACGACCATTTAAATATACAACTGTTTATGGTAATTTATCAACAAAAATAAAATACAAAGTTTTCCTGATACATAGATTATATCAACTTAACTATATAAATAGTAATAAAGTGAGTAAAATATAACTTAAGCCCTTTCTAATAATGCTTTATGATGAAATGCATTAGTTACTCGTTGTAAAATATAAAAACTAAAAACATCATAAACTAAGAAACAAAATCCATACGATGGTTAACATGCCCTTAAGTAAAAAATATGTTAGCAGAATTTGAGACTAATTGCAAAATATCTTGTTTACAGCTAGTGGCAGAAAATAGGTCAATAAAAGAGCTGTATTGGTCAGACATTAATAACAGCTTTGCTGAGTAAAGTGTGCAGATTAAAGTGCTTTGTTTACAGTGAATGTGCATTTTAAACATTTTATAATAATATATTTGGAAAACTACGGGAGTAAAATATTTCAAAGTGCAGCTTTTGAGTTCAGTATTATGTTTGACTTTGCAATTAACACCTCTAAAATGTATTTAAAATGGCCATTACTGCTTTTTGTAATATTTATTATTACAAAATCACAACCTCCCACGTTTGCAATTAGTTTCAGCAAAACCTGTGCCATTTGGAAACAAACCGATGTTTTAAATGAATGTTAAATGAGGCTCAACATGATATTATTCTTTCTTAACGTCCAGTTCCCTCAGAAGTCCAACGGTTTGGTTTCTCCGCCGCGCGCCGCGGTTAACACCGGCCCCGTGACGCGCCGTCCTCCGCGGCTCTCGGTGTTATTCGGACAATGTTTGGCCATTTACCCCAGCCTGTGTCTGCGCGCTCCGAGGAGGTCTCGACAGAAATTGATACTAATTGCGGGGACTGTACACTGCTGGCTGGTGGAGCGCCCGCAGGCACAGGCAGGACCTGCTTGTCACCGCCTAATTGACAAGGGCTTGTCTGTCCTGGGAGCAGCTGGTCCTAAGCGCTGGCGCACAATCGCAATCTTGACACGGCCTCCACTCGCCTGGAGGAGTTTTGAGGGGAAACGCCGTTAAAGGGAGATTTATTGAATCTCCCTTTGGGTGACGCGGTATTAAGTACGCAATATTAGCTTATTTCCAGGGGTGCAAGAGGGAGCCACACTCCTGGTATTAATAACAGAAGGTGGCAATTAGGCCAGACAGGTGACATTTCATGTGACATTATGAATCACTGCAAACAAGACAGGAGCGAGTAAATAAAAACGATGTGAAATCGGTTTTAAGGGAAAGTTATTTTACTTTTCGCAGCTACATGACACACAATGAGCCTGTGTGCGCAAATCGGATAAATTCACGGGGGGAGCTGCAGCAGTCATTCAACCGGCTCAGACACAAATAACATCACAGTAAAATAATCGATTCATTATTCTGGCCTGTTTCTATTCGAGCATGCCTTTATAGCTGAATGCATCAAGAAGGGAAAAAAAAGCCAAGAAAGTATTGTTGTCGTCTGCAAGTGTGGAGGAAAAAAAAGGTTTTCCTAAACTTTCCCACTGCCTGTAAAGAAAACGCTGCTTTTCTGCTCCTTTTGAACTGAAAATCGTGATTTTTTTTTCTCCTCTCCCTGGTGTTCTCCGGACGCGCTTCTTTCTTTTAGTCGGAACAATGACAACACTGGAGCACCCCTCCGGTGCGCCACAGTTGGGGATCTCACGGATTGTTTTGGACATCTTTGGATTTCATCAATCAAAATGACTGCAGTTTTCCATAAAAATGCTGGATTTGGTCCTGGAGCCGAACGGATAAGGTAGAAAATACGAAGCTGTCCTTCTAGATGATAAATGGCCATCCTTTGATTGAGCAAACAGAGAAATACGTGCCACAATTCTGAGAGACGGGGTGGATTGGCTGTCTCGCGTCAGATCATGCCAGAAATGAATCACCACACAACATTAGGGATGTAAAAGCCACTTCAGAGCTTACATATGGAAATAAACTCTAATGGCCACTTTGAGGAGAATTATTACCACTTTGTGCGCGTTTTTTGGAACCAAAACAAAAATATCCTAAAGGTTCCCTCTTCAGCTGCGCAATTTAAAACTCCAAGTGACAGACATGGATGAGGTACAGCTTTGAGCCACATCATCCCACTGATATTGGCCTTTCTTACCAGGTTACTGGCAGTAACAAACCAGATTAGGGGCCATAAACATACAAGTCTCTTTGGCCTGGATGCGCAGGAAGCTGCTCCAGCATCCCCGCTCATCTTCCCGATCCATAAACCTCCATTAACATGGAAATCCCACATGCCATCTACTAAAACCCAATTATCCCCCATCTCGCTGCATCTCAGTCGGAGCAGGCCCGCTAAGGTACAACTTTTCATTTTCCTAAAAAGCAATAATGATTTAATGTCTGTGCACGCGACTCTGAAGGTGTTTTCTCTAAATGGCTTTAATGTCATGGCTAATTATCCATCATTGACATTTTGTCCTGCCTCGGGTCAGAGGGTCAACAGTAGGAGATTAATGGAGCTGGGAGGAAGAGGAAACAAGGAAAATTGCTGTTTATAGACATGTTTTAGACTATTCAGATTATTTTAGATCTTAACATTGTAACATAAAGTTATGTTCATGTTCATGTTTGAAAGAGTTTACTTCACTACTTCCATACATAATTCTGAAATGTGGGCATGCACTGAATATAAACAAACTCTATGTAAAATCTGCAGTGGAAGCTTTTTCTGACCAACAGAGGTGTCCACTGGCCTTTCAGTCCAATACTAAGTAAATACTTGGCCAAGATGTTGATCTGATACTTTTAACTTACAGAACTAGTCTTTATATACAACTGATGTTGCATTTCACTATTTTTAACCATTTAGTTACATTTTAAGGTGGCAGTCATGCCACCCTGAACGGGCCAGATCTCATCTGATCTCAGAAGCTAAGCAGGGTTGGTCCTGGTTAAGACTTGGATGGGAGACCACCAGGGATTACCAGGTGTCATAAAACCCACTGTAGGAGTTATGTCCACATTGGGAAAAACTAGGAAGAGAAAACCTTTGGTAATAGTTTTTAGGATGCCAAAACAAAAGATGCAGGATGGACTTCAGGTAAAGTTTCTACAGAATTGGAAAAACTTAAGTACACACAGATTCATGGTTCTTCTTGGTTCATGTTCAAAAGTAAAACAAGGGAGCAAATTACGGAAAATGGAGAAGAAAAGTTTGGATCCCATCAAATCCCATCGGCCCACATAATCTGTGAAACAATGGTGGAATCAAACAAGCAGCTAAATAAGCCTCAAGCAGTTAACTGTCAAGAATAAACATTTGGGATCACACAGTGCAGTGGAGCACCATAAACACAGAGCTCGACATTCAAAAAACATTTTAATCCAAACGAACTTTTTATTGACTCAGTAAATCGGAGTGTGAATACATACTAATCAAAACGGTCCAACTTCTTCATCCTAAATGTCTCATACAGGGACATCATTGTTGATTTATTTTCAGTCACTTCGCCTGTTTTTGTAAGTAAACAAACACGATAGTTAGCATTCATAAATGTTGTGTTCATCATATTCATGACTTCATATTTTTTTTGACCAACTAAAGACTGCAGTAAATACATTTAATGTTGTTTCAAAGGTTAATTCAGGTATGTCTTTACTCATCATTGATTCAAAACATTCTGCACCTATAAGACATTTTATGACCAGTTATCAGGTCTTGAATTTAAGAATTCATGTTTTTTATCACCAAAATATTTTACTCTTTTCATATTGTGCTTTGTAATATTACTATTCGGCATCATCTCTTTTCCCCCCTTTTTTCTTTTTCCGAAGAGCTTTAACAGAACTGACTGGCTTGTCAGGCTTGAAGAATTGTTTAATTTCAGGGCCCCGGCGTTTCCTGAGGTGAGGTCTGCATTGGCTGCTAATAGAGATCTAATTGATGGGCCGAGTCTCGTTTCCGTGCTCTCTCTCCTTTTATTGCGCCCTGGCGTCTGCTGTAAAATAGGTCTGTAATCAGATTCCGCCTATTCCTCCTGGAGCAGGATGAGAGCTCAGGGCTGCAGAAAGACAGAGATGGGGGCCAAAAGGAAAGCTGAGGAAAAAAAAACAAAAAACAAGAAGCAAGAAGAGAGAGGAAAAAATAGTTATTAAAAAAGTTAAGCCTTGAGTAGAAATGTAACGTACTACTGATGAAAAAGAAGAAATGCTGCTAAAAATGGATAAGTGGTCTGTTTTTGGATGACTTTTCTTCAAATAAACCTTTTATGACTCTATCACTCTTTTCTGACTGGTTTTATCTGATAGAGCAGTGCTTCATTCATTTTAGGATTTAAATTAGTAATATTTTTTACACTTCAGCTCCTTAATCAAAACCTTACAAGATTAATATAGACCAGTCATAAAAGCTTCAACATTGCTGCCAAAAGGCTGCCACAGTTACAGTTTAAACAACAGATACAGAAGCTTTAGAGACATTCATCTCACCCATAAACTCTCATTTCTAGCGTGGAAATCAAAAAAATTCCAAATACGTATGTTGTTTTTCTTTCTTTTGGCTGCTCCCCTCGGGTCACCATAGCAAGCAAACTTTAAATTGGTGCTGTTTTTATGCCAGATACCCTTCCTGACGCAACCTGCAGCTCAAACCCGCAGCTTCAGGTTCTTTATTCATAAATTCTGCAGTATTTCTTTTTTTTTTTTTTTTTTTTTGCTTGACTGAAAAAAACTGTCACAATACTTTATTTACTTTTGTAAATGTAACTTTGATGTTTTTCCACAGGGTGAATCGACCGTTTCGTAGTTAGAAATTACCACAAATGCGCGAAGCGAGCCGACCTCAAGCGTTTATCGGGAAAAAGCTGCGGTTGCTATGGAAACGCTATTGTAATTGCACAAATTCAGCAGGTAAATTTACACCGTTCTACGATCTCAATGTATTTGCTCTAAACAGATTTGTGTTAAACTCTAGTTTAGGATTGTAGATGAGAATTTTCCTAAATAAGGAAGCTATATATGTGCTTTTTGAGCTCGTTGAAATTACACAAATACAATGAGATTTTCATAGCAACCTCAGCATTGACCTGTGACCTAGAAGAGCTGGGCTTTGTGCACTTGTGATAAATTTCAAACTATGAAATTGTCTAATAATATGAAACCATTCTGTGAACATCTACAAGTGATTTACATTTTGAAGTTGATTCCATTCAAGATGGCTGCCACAGCTAATCGACCTTAGCCAAAACAAAAATGGGTACACTGGTCAGTTTCACAGACGTTGAGCTAAATCTTGGTGTGGTAGTAGCTGAGAGTCATCCTCAACGCATACTCAGAGCGTCAGAGCCGGCCCGTGGCATAGGCAGTATAGGCAAATGCAGAGGGCGCTGTTCATATAGGGAGCGCCTCAAGTAGGGGACACAACTTTTTATAACTTTTTATCTGAGTTTAGTTGATTTTGTCTGTAGAATAATGGGTAGTTATTCAAGTTTTAGAAGGTAATTTGGTAACTCTACTTTGTTATTACATGAAGGTATATGGTGCAGAGGATGTTTCATGATAAAAGTATCATATGATGCAGTCAAGACCACACATGTCAACCACTTTGGACGTTTACCTTCAAAAATCTGTAATTTTTGCAAAAAATCTGTATTAATCACACACTGGAGGGTGGGTGGTTGTGGACTGTCAACGGCGGAGAGGACAGCACTGAAGTGCAAAGCAGGAGGAAATGAGGACGGGAGAACTTGTTGGAAGATGGATATTTGATGTAATTTATTGATTTGTTAACGTCCTATGGGCTCCGATATTAAACTGAGCTTTTGAAAAAATCTGTAAAAATGGTAAATGGCTTGAACTTACATAGCGCCTTATCAAATCCACTTGGACCCCAAGGCGCTTCACACTTCAGGCATTCACGAATTCACACACACATCCACACACTGATGGTGACAAGCTACTGTCACAGCTGTCCTGGGGCACACTGACAGAGGCGGGGCTGCCATGCACCGGCGCCACCAGATCGTCTGACCACCATCAGTAGGCAAGCGGGTGAAGTGTCTTGCCCAAGGACAAAACGACTGAGACGGCTGGAACAGGAACAAAGTTCACGTTAAAGTCTGTTTTTCATTTATCTATCTTCATAAAATACTGATTTTATGTTTTATTAATCCCAAGAATTGAGTAAAGTGCTCTTTAAATGGCTCGAAAATGCATAGTTTTGAGTAGATATTTTACAAAGTTTTCCAGGGTAGTATACGCCTTGAACCCCCCTAGAACTGCATCATTCCACAGCTGCTCGCTAACAGGTTACTCATGATGTCAGCAGATGTTGGCAGGTAGAGTTCTCTGTGTCAAATAAATTATATTGTTAAAAAATTTAATAAGACAACCTGATTTATAAAGATAAAAATAATATCAAAAACAAAACTATTAAATTTGGTATATGAATATATGGAAACAGATAGTGAGATGTAGAAAACTGCACGAGCCGCCACCTGAAATCTTGCCTAGGGCACCAAATTGGCCCTGCAGAGCATGAACACATTTTCACAAGCTGTGGTTGTGGTGGCTATCATGAATTCAAACTCCGTAATGAAAGGCAGTGGGCGATATGCAGTCTCTCAAAGAACACTAATTCTTTGTTTTCACAACTTATTGTGTCTTTAGCAATGCAAACATTTGTTTCCTATGAGTGAAATGGAACTGAACTGAATATATGCCTCAAAGTTCACAATCTAATCAAATACCACACAGACCAGTGTTGTCGTGCTCACGTCACAGAAGATGTCAGTCAAATCAGACTGGCAGCAACAAACACAAACTGATCTTTTCTCCCTCCTCTGCTCTGCTTCTCTCTCTATCTTCCTATAGAGCTTCCTGGAAGGCTGTGATTGGCCGCCTGTCTGGGTAGTGATAGCAGCCCTGGAGCCGAGGATGATTGATGACGGCGGGGGCAAGGCCGAGCGCTGGCAGCATAAAGCCCCATAGACGCCTCAATAAAGAGCCTGGCCAGTCGAGAGCCTGGGCCCCTCCGCCTCCGAGGACCCACAGCTCGAGGAGGAGTGCACGGAGAGAGGCGAGAGGAAGAGAGGGAGGAGAGGTGCTCTGTTGTTGGATAATCCGTTTAGCTGTCGAGCCAGCAGCCGTCTGAGGCTGGATAAATGCAGCGACGGATGTGTGTGGGGTGAAAATAGCAGGGGTTGGCTGGTGGAGAGCTGGAGGGGAAGAAGTAGACAGAGATGGGGAGAGATGGATCATCCAGTCTCAGGATTGCGAAGAAAATGAAGCAGAAGAGGCAAACTAAAATGAGATCAATTGCTGAGTGTTTATATATGCTAAAAACGCTCAAAGGCCGAAAAGTTGATCTTAAAAAAATGAGCAATATGACCCCTAAAAGTGCTGCTCTGGTGGCCATCATTCAGCCAGCAGATGCATAACTGGGGTGACCTTTGCTGTGGTGGATAAATGAGACCCTGCATGGTTGGATTGCCTCAGTGATGCGTCCACTGCTGTGCCCTCAGACCACATGCAGCCCTGTTGTAACCCCCGGCTCACAGCAGCTCTGAAAAGCACAATTAGGCAGCAATCTGCTCCAACCAAGCCAGCTTTTAGTGACTCCACCATAACAACACGATGTCCTGCAGACTGTCCTGGCTGGAGTTGGCAGGATGAAGGTCAGAGAGAGTGGAGTAATGACGATGAGGACCGTCTTCACTCTACAGGCTCTAAAGAGGTCAGAGATGGGAGGAAGGGGTTCTTGTCTCTACTTAACATTCTTCTTGAGCTGTTCATAATAAGGACTAAAAAGAATCTGTTACTGTAGCTTTTAAGGCCATTACAGCATTCTATAAAAAAACACATTCTGTAAAAAATGTTTTACACGCTGGAGCAGTTTTTGGAAATAAAGCTAGCAGTGTTCAAACAAATCTGTCTTTTGTGTTTTTATTCCTGCTTTTCAAGGCATCAAACAAGTTTAGATAATTTTTTTTTTAAATTTATACAATTTTTTTTGTTAAATGAATGGGGCAGACGTTATAAGATTTTTTTCTTCTTTCTGCACCTTTTTATTTAATGATATTGTGTTTGTGTTGTGTTGAATTTTGCTGTTTTTAATTAAATGAAATAATAAAATAAACAAAAATAATTGATTTCAGTGTCGTATAAAGTACCTCGAAGGGATACTTGAGTAAAAGTACAAGTATCCTACCATAAAATTACTTTGGTAAAAGTTCTTGGTAAAAATCTTCCAGAATATTACTTGAGGAAAAGTCTTAAAGTACCTGATATTTTTTGTAGTTAAGTATCGAAAGTAAATTTCTGACATAAAATGTACTTAAGTATTAAGGGTAAAATTAAGTAAAAATAATCAGTTAGATTTTCCAAAATGACATTTATTGGGAGGTGACCCTCTCAAACAACACTTTTCTAAAAGCCGAAATGACTATAATGTCATATTAAAATGTTAATGTTAAAAACAATTTAGATGTATATATACACAGTATATATATAAAATATATGGAATATATGTATGTTTTTATGCCACAGACATCTTCATACTAGGCTACATATGTCTGCGTCCTGCTGGAGTGTGACATGATTCGTGTCATGTGCAGCTGTGATGGATTGCGTACAAAGGTATGGCACAGTATGAGGGCCAAAATTAAGACTTTTGCACAACCAGTGGTTGCTACATCCTTGTAGCAGGAGGCTATATCTATTCCTAAACCAGCTATTGATCTGATTAATGATAGGCCAGCACCGGTAACCGAGCAGCTGGTCCCGGTAACTGAGAGGCCGGTGCTGGCAAATAAGAAGGAGACTATTCATTTGTGTTAGCATCGGAGAGGCTAGTGTCTAGCATGAATAAGTTGGTGTTAGCATTGGAGAGGCTAACGACTAGCATGGAAAAGCTGGTGTTAGCATTGGAGAGGCTAGCAACTAGCACGAATAAGCTGGCATTAGTGTTGGAGAGGCTGCCTAGGCTGCTCACTTCCTTTATTAGATACAAACTATTTTAAATAAAGAAAACTTTCTCAACAAAAATGGTTGACATACAAAACCTATAAACCTATGACAGGTGTTCCTTAGACAGAATTTACTGTTCAACATGACGTCAAGCATAAATATTAAACATAAAACATCTAACTGTGAAGCGGACAGCTTTAGTTACCACCTGCGTTTGCCCTTGTCTATTGGTCGACAGCGGTGTTTTTTTTTCTCTTTAGCCAAATTATGAGAAAAGCCAGAACTATCAAGTTGGGACTTTCAAGAGAAAGTTTAGTTGATAGAGAAAGTTTTCTTTATTCAAAAAAGTTTGTGTCTAATAAAGTAGGTGAGAAGCTCAGGCATGCTGGTCGGTAACCTTTCCAATGCTAATGCCAGCTTAGGCATGCTAGTCGCTAGCCTCTCCTATGCTAACACAAATGAATTGTCTCCTTCTTATTTGCCAGCGTCAGCCTCTCAGTTACCAGTGCCGGCCTATCATTTAACAAATCAATAGCTGGCTTACAGCCTCCTGCTAAAAGGATGTAGCAACGGCTGGTTTGTGCAATATTTCTAATTTTGGCCCTCATACCGCGCCATACAAAATATGTGTCAGAATGGTGTATATTTATACTTCTTATCCAACCACAATTAAATTTACCCTATCCAGGAGGGATAATTTATTTATTTATTCATTCAATTTATCATGTTAAATCATAAAACGAAACAATACTATAAAATACTTTGTACTTTTTATTAGTTCTGTACCAATCTGGAATATTTGCAGAATAAAAACAGGGTAAACAGTTCAAAATGTCTGTTTCAGAGTATCTTTTTATAATATAAAATGGCAAAAAAAGAAGATAAAGGGAATCATAAATACACAGAATTTATCAAAATATTTGAAGAATCTAGAAAAGGCACTCTTCTGGAAGGCTGCAGATCCAGACCTTATCTTCTGATGTTCATAACATCATCCTGAACTCCTAGTTTATCCTTAAGTCACATAATAAATCCATTATCAAGTTTGATGTATATTCATGCTCAGAAACATCTCAAGACTTTGCATCGGTGACAAAAACTTTAAAACATGCACATCTCTTCAACTTCACATAAAGAAAGTCAGAGGTTCAGTAAATAAAATCCTTCTCACCTAAAGAAATCCCTCCATGACCCTGCTCCTCTGACACCGACCTGTTTTCCATGACTCACACCAGAACCTAGTGTTTGATGCAGCTCTCCCTCTTCATATTTGCATCGTTTTATCCCTGAATAACGTGAAATATTAGATACTTTATTATTCAAGCTCTATGTGAAGTGTCCTTGGGCCAAATTAATAAAATTGATTTTTTTAGGAGGCTGTGAGGAGTTTAGATGAACTGTCACAGGCATTTTAAACCAACATTAACCCTCCTCTGAAGACAGAAAGCTGAAGATATATTAAACGTTTTATCACACAGTTGACAAGACTGAGTACGCCACATGCTTAATAAGAGTAGAAATAACTCAGAGATGAGAAGCCCACCTGTTCAGGTCCAGTGCACTGTGTGATGTTTACTCTGATCCCTTTTATCGTTTTGTTTTTAAATAATCTTTTCATAATCCAAATCAATGACTTGTACTATTTGCTAATGAACCTAAATCTGACTAACCAGCAACAAATTGCTTTTATTGCTTTACAGTCAATTAAAGGCCCCAAAATCAGTTTGAGCAGTTTAACAGCAACACGTTAATCAAAACACAACAGTCAAGTGTGTCTTTGTTGATTTGTGATTAGTGTGGCTGTTCATTCATGGGGTATCTATAACTTGATTCTTCCTCAGATTATAATTGCCTAATTGGAAAAATTATTTAGCAATGGGGAACTGGTCCACCTGTGCTGTTTGTCTGGAAGATTCACGAGTGTTTGATGTTGGCTTCTGCATCCTAAAGTCTACAAATAAGGCATTACATCAAAATTATTACAGTTTTAATGTATTATTTTTAATATTTTTAAATCTGGGGAAAGTGATATAACGCACAATCATTAAAAATCAAAATTTTTGTGTTAAAGATGGAATTACCTGCTTTTAAGTAAAGTCAGATTATTCCAGAGCTTAAATATTAATTTATCCAAATCAGACTTTTACATCTAAAATGGTTTTTGTCAAATTTGAATATTAAGTTTGCCCAAGTTTCAGCTGTGCACCTGCATATTAAACAGGAATTCTTAAAGGAGGCATTGCGCAAAATCGAATTTTGTTGAGCTTTATATTATGTCATGTCATTTCCTTATGAAAAAACATATCCAGACTGTTGCTTTGACTCGTTCATGAATGTTTGAGAAGTCCCCTGAATCTCCTGTGGTAGCCATGTGGAGCTGCCTGAACGCTTGCTTGTACAACCTCCGCCTATTTACCCAAAGCTCCTCCCTCTAGCCCAGCCTGTAGTCGAGCTCCCGCCCCACAGAGCACCCCTCTCCTGAAGCATTGTTGTGAAGACGTGCTGAAGTGGCAGTGTCAGAAATGGTAGGAGGTTCTTAGAGAGATAGACTATGATGGAAAGTTACATTTATACTTGACATATGCAGCATTTTCATAACTAAAGGTAACATAGTTACTTGATTGTGGTATAGAATTGAACTATAATACATAATACCCCTTTAAATATTGCTGCTCTTTCAGTTTTTTATTCTGTCCATGTTGTCCAGATGTTTACTTCACCTGGCAGCTAAACTGTCCCAAATCATGACACTGCCACCACCATGGCTAAAAGCTGTCTCGTTAAATGTGTCAGCCTCATTCCTACCAAACAGCTATACATGAGGAGAACATGTTAACGCCATACATAAAGGCCCCAGATCAGGAGGCAATCCTATGACCTCCATCTCTTTCTTACTTCTGCTGTTGTCGTGTTTGTTGTTGTTGTTGGGGAGAGGTTAAAGAAAGGCCAACACAAAGCCAAGCCACTGGTGTTGGCCACATTGGGAAATGTTGGCAACCGAGCCGTAGAATAATCAGAGTCTAATCTGATTTCCAGCTCTGATAATGGAGGCCAAGTTAAATAAGAAAAATTCCAGGCAAATTTGTGCAAATGAAAAAGGATTCCTCCTGACATAATGGTACGGTACAAGGCAGCCTCTAATGAACAATAATCTGTCTAAGAGCTTCTCTCTCTCCACTGCTTGGTTTCTCTCTTCATCTTCGCTCTCCTCCAGCTCTCATCAGCTTCCTCTGTCTCCCTGGGAAGGTGCGTGCTGCAGTCATGTGACTGCAACATAAAATAGTAGGGAATAAGTTGTACATGATAAAGTTGGTTTTAATAAATGAAAACTAAAGGACTCCGTTCTTCTGGAAGTTAAACGTGCAAAACCAAACCATTTTATGTCTAAATTTAATTGATTAATTGATTATTGTTGAAAACTTTGTATTGGAAACTGAACAAATTGGAACAAGATGTTAAATCAGTGATTTGAGTTTTTAACTTTATTTAGTTTTGTTTTGTTTTTTGTTGTTCTGAGAGAGACAAGAACAAGAAGTGGTTACATTCTTTGACTGTTTTTTAGTTTTAAAAAACATATAAATATAAATATATACCCAAAACATTGTTATTCAAAGATGTTTATCAATTTAATTATTTTCATCAGAGACAGACTTTGTGCTGTATTAAGTGACTGTAACACTTATGAATGCACACCTGATCAACGTAAATAAGATTATTATAAATAAATTCATTGTGTGAATGCTTCATAACATTCACGCAAATGTTTTTTGGCACCCATCTCGTTCAGCAATTTTTGTGCTGTTTTGGTATTTCAGCTATTTCACTTTTTCGGTCACATTTTTCCCATTGAAAATGAATGAATCTGTTTTCAACATCCTTAAAAATGTTTTTAAACCTTTATAGCACCTTACACCGGTTGTTCTGGTTCTGCTCTTTCTAACTTCCTTGTGCTAATTTTAGCTATTTATTTGCTAATTTTAGTTTTTTTCTGCTATTTCAGCTATAATTCTGTTTCTTTCTGCTATTCTTCTGCTATTTTCTACTCTTTTCTGCTAATTTGAGCTGTTTATGCTTCTTACAGTTGCTTTCTGCTATATTCAGCTATTTGCTGCATTTTTAGCTAATGTTCATTGGTTATTAGCTTAAGTTAGCTTTTTAAGCTAAGTACACATTTTTGTAACTATTACAACCTGTTTCTGCTAAGTTCAGCAAACTTGTGCTCCTTATACTTCCTTATGCTAATTAAAGAATTTACAGCTACATTTTAGCTGTTTTACTGCACATTGTGGTTGTTTTAGCTATTTTACAACAAATTTTCACCTTTTTGTACTTTCATGCTGTTCTTTATTTTTTATTTATTAATTTTTTTGCTAATTTTACATTTTTTCAACACGTTCACCATCTGGGTGCTAATTTCAACTCATAGCTGCTACGATTAGCTTATTTTGATGCCAAGTTATGTTTTTTTTCTGCTAATTCAGCTCTAATTTCAGCTATTCTTCTGGTTTTATGTGCTTCTTTCAGATTTTCAAATTGAACTCGCATTAACTGTTTTGCTATTAAACATTTTCAGCTCCATTTCAGAAGCTTTCAGCTAAAGTTTTCAGCAATCCCACAAGCATTTTTTGCAGGAAATGCAATTTCTCTGGTTAAAATTATGCAAGACATTTTGAATCCTTTTTACAGATCATAAAAGAATAAACCCAACGTCATAGGATGTATAAAATTAATCAGAATCTCGCTGAAATCAATGCTTTTTTTCTTTACACGATTTGAAAACATTGTAATATTTGTTACAACAGCAGGACTCACACAGCAGCAGCTCTATGAAAAAGAAAAAGAAAATAAAAAATTCACACCCCTCATTCCCTCCTCCCCTCTTTCCAGCAGCTGAAGCAGTTTGGATCTATGTTACTGACAACTTTCATAAATTACTGGATATTTTCATACTTAAAATTTCATCTACATTCACATGGAGCTGGTCGGGACCCCGGCAGAGACTAATGCCGGGGTCTCGGCTGTGAAGGCAGCAGCTCCCTGGGCTGCAGCGCTGCCACCGGCTGCCTGGCTCGGTGGCCCCAGAGACCCTCCGCTAATTGAATTGCATCCCCTGATTAGATTATCCTTGCAGCAGCTTGCTGCCAATCTGAAGTATGGGTGCCTTCTATCCTACTTAACCCCTCTGCCCCCCACCCGCTGCTACATGCACGCACACACAACACACACAGCCAAGGCAGAGCGCCCAATATATTCAGGGGCCTTCAAAGTTTGCCAGTTTTGTTATTTTTCTTTTGCTTTGTCTTGCCTTGTAAAAACGGCCATCTTTCACCGCCTGGCCCTCACGGCCGCTCGTTCCTCACCAAACAGCCCAGTCTGGCAAACGCTCCGAGTCATTATTCCAACTTTGTTTTTTTCTCTTTGTTTTGCATTTTTTTACTCTGATTTGCTCAGAAACTATGTGGTCAGCTCACCGAGGAATTGAGAGAGAAGAAGTTACAAAACACATTCAGACAACAACAACATGTGTCTTTGCTCAAAAAATTCATGCCTATCCTTGTAAAACAACACAATTAATCATTAATAATGAATCTTTATAATGAATACTGTTATTTAAAAAGAGCAGTTATTGCTTTTTAATATACAAAATATATTTATTATGTGCAGAAATAAAACAAATTCTTAAAGTTGACTTATTTGTTGTGCAGATATTGTTTTTCTTGTTTCAGATTCATTATAATAAAAATTGTAAATCTGGGTATTTTAATAAAGTTTTTTTATTGCTTTTGTATTGATATTTTGAACATGTTGGATTTTATAGGTGCAGAAGTAAAACCTAATTATCATGTCATTTAACACAGTTTTATAGCAGTATATTTTCTTTGTAAACATTTTTTATTGTGCTCCATTTAAATCTCTTGATTTGACATTTGAAACACAAAACAAACGTCTATAAAATTTGGAACTTGTATAAACTCTTCAGTTTATTTTCTCAGTTGTTGCCTACTTCAAACAGACATGGTTTTACAACAAGACAAGCTGCTGCTGAACTTTACCTTGCCACTACCTAAAACTAATTCACTTAAACAGTTATGTACAGAGCCATTGGTCACTGGAATGTATTGTCTTTTGATTTAAAAGTATTAGACAGTTATAGTATATTTAATATAATGCTGAGGTGGTGGTGTTCATTGTTTAATTTATTTATTGTTGGTTTATGTGTGGGTATTTTTTTATTTTTTTGGTGTCTATGTAGCATTTTTAGAAGTTTTAGGCTGGTTGATTTACGTTTTGGGGTTTTCAAGTGGATGTTTCTTGCATTTTATTTAATTGTACTTTCATTTGTTTATTGATTGTGTTGTTTTGTTTTGATGTTTAATTTTGTGTGTTGGGTCCCAGGAAGAGTTGTCTCTGCTGAGGCAGAGTCTAATGGAGACCCTAAAAAAAATAAAGTACAAAAATATATATATCAAATATATGAAGGTACATGCATGTCACCACAAGCATTTATAGATAAAGTATTTTTGTTAAAAAAAGAAAACTGAGCTTGACTAAATACTGAATTAAAAAAACCAATAATTGAAAAAATTTAAATCCAGCACTTGATTTTGCCAATGAACCTGATAAACTGTGTTTTATAAGTTTTATAAATGCTTAATAATGTTTTATAAAGTGATAAGAAACTCATAAATAACTACTTAAAGCAACAATGAATCATTTATCAAAGTACATTTTTAAAAAGTGCTAGTTTTGCTAACTGAGAAAATAAATTAATTGATGGTAGTAAAACATTATAAGTTGCTGTGAGGTATTTCCATTATAAAATATTTGTACAAAAATGTGGCGCTTTGTAAATAAAGGTCCATGAAATATCAGTGATGGCCCTGTGACCCCCCGATGACTCCAGACCCTCCCCTCTCTCGATGACAGCAGCAGGACAAGTCTGCTCAGGCGTTGCCACATTTCAGTTTTGGGCCGATGCATAACCCAGATGAATATAAGCGTTTGCGGAGGAAAAAGTCATGTTCTGATGTAATTATCATCTATTGCTTCCTGTAATCGCATCAGATCTCTTTTGAACAATAATCTCATGTTGAGCGTCTGGAAGAGAAGCCCTCCTCCCTGTTTATTGTTCTCCACTCCAGTAAAACACAATTGAATTGAGGAGTCCGCTATTAGATTTTTAGCTCTGTAGAATAAACTGAAATCATATTTTTGCTGGAAATTATCAATACATCTTGGAGAGCAAAAGTAAGAAGACGGAGCAAAAGTAGACCCTGGGTAGAGAGAGGAGGGATGTAATACGGCACATGAAAGATGAGGAGGAGGAGAAAAAAAGACTTTCACCAACTGAGGAAGGGCTTTATTGACATACTGGGGTCAGACGCTACAGTTTGCAAATCACATCAAAACTGCAAAACACAGCTTTTGCACAGAAGATACTTTATTGTGTGCCTGTTAAACTCGGTAAGTAAATGGGTGGGTATTGAAATGTGGAAAGGAACAGTAAGATCCATACAAAACTGGAAGGGAACAATATCAGTATAATGCGAACATGTCACTAAAAGTTTCACAGTGTGATTATAAAGGTCTTTTAAAGCAAAAATACAATATTGTACAACTTATGTTTGTCTTTCCTAACAGTGAACACCATAAAAAAAAGCTTTAACTTTAAGTCAAGTTAAATTTATTTGTAACACATTTCATACGATGAATAAAAACTGCTCAAATATTAATAATCACTGACAAGAATACTTTTACTCGATGACTTTAAGAGTCTAACTGGGTGTATTTAGTGAGCATCTCAGCATTATTGTCATGGTCTGATTATTCTTTCTTGGTTTTTCTAGTGTTTTCTGCTTATTCCTTTGGGTTCTTGTGTTTTTATCCGGTTAGTTTTGTGTTCTTTGCCTGCCACACCCACTCACACCTGCACCCTGCCTCTTTCAGCTCAGCTTCACACTCCCATCGGCCTCCGTCCATAGTCTCTTGAATTTGAATTTATTTCATAAAGAGACAATGCATACTGTATTAATCAACATGAATACATCATGTAAACATGCCAGATTTACCCCAAAAAGCTAATTTTCATCAGTAGTCTTAGTTTTCCCATAATGCATTGTGAGGCGACCAGAGATTTTTTTTTCTGCTCATTATGGCTGACGAAGCGAGAGAAAGGAGTACTGTTTTAAAGAAAAATCTGATGGTATAAAAACTAAAACTTTCAAGTGGTTGTGTTGTTGATGCTTTTATCATTTGTATAGACATGTTTTTAATATTATTCTTCTCGGTGGCTTCTTCGGGCCGCGGGCTGGCCGTGGGGCTAGGTGTTGGGTCTTGGTGGTCCGGGCGGCTCTGGTGTGGGCGGGCTTGCTGGTCCTGGTTCCTGGCGGTCCTCTTGGCTCGGCCCGTCCGTGGGCGGGTGCTCCCATTGTGGTCCGTTAGAGGAGGTATTGGGCCCCTCTCCCTGGGTGGATCCCGGGGGTCGGGGGTGCTTACTGGGGTCAGTGGGGGAGCTGACTCCCTGGGGGAGT
>JARVJO010000269.1:2338592-2369682 GCA_031762555.1 Cynodonichthys magdalenae
CTGGTTAGGATGCCTCCTGGACGCCTCCCTGGTGAGGTGTTCCGGGCACGTCCCACTGGGAGGAGACCCAGGGGAAGACTCAGGACACGCTGGAGGGACTATGTTTCTCAGCTGGCCTGGGAACGCCTTGGGATTTCCCCAGAGGAGCTGATCCAAGTGGCTGGGGAGAGGGAAGTCTGGGTCTCTCTGCTTAGGCTGCCGCCCCTGCAACCCGACTCCAGATAAGCGGAAGAAAACAGACGGACGGATCATGTAAAGCACTTTGTATTGCCTTGCTGCTGAAAAGTGCTATACATATACGTTTTACCTTACCGTACCTTTAATTAACACCAGCTCACACCCAAAGTTCAGTTTGTGTAAGTCCAGTGGTGTAAGAGGTCAGTAATATCACTGACTAACAGTCTTTGTTTTAAAGCAATAAGCCTTGCTGGGTCTGAGGTCATCTAATGTAAACTGCACTCAAATCAGCATTTACAAAGTGCATTACCAAGTGCAGGTAAGAGGCATTAAAGGACCTGAAGTGAAAACACAACAGAGTTTCAGGCCAACATCAGCAGAACCAACTTTTCATTGTGTATAAAGTGGTTTGCCCTCAAATACCTCAAACCATAACTGTTATCTGAGATGTTATCCATCCAACACATACAGACTTTATCTTGTTCAGACGAGTGTTGGGTTGTTGTACGACTCACCTGGGCACACCTGTGAGAAGGTACAAACTCAACATAACCATCAGGTGGGAACCTGGGAATGTTTGACAAGACAGGGGTGACCTCTGAACCCTGATACGTTTAATTCCTTCATTAGATTTGTTATTTTGACTTCGACTTTGTAAAATCAATACATTTTTACAGTTTTAAATTTTGATGACCCATTATCGCAGTTTAATGTTACAATAAATACGACATGTTTTAGTGATGATCCCAACTCTGGACTGTTAACATTTAGCTGCTTTTTCCAGATCAGGGCAGAATGAGTGGCACAGATTGGCTCACCTGTTTTGTTGCTGGTCCCACACCTTGAGGATGTTCAGGCAAGTGCAGAAGGTTGTCGGACCTCCCTCCTTCCTTAGTAGCCATCCAACCATTCATCCTTCCAGCCAGCACTCCTCAGTCACTTTTCATAATTATCAAATTACATTCCTGGCAACCCATTAAGCAGGACATTCTCTTCTTAACCACCTGCTCTCCCCCCATCCTCCGCCCCATTTTACGCCATCAATCTTTCAGCGTTACCGAAGCCCTTAAAAGCTTTCTGACTGCTCTATAATGGGGGGGTGGGGGGGTGGGGGGGGGCAGCGAGGGGTCAGGGGGTGCTGCAGGACTGTGTGCTTCAGAGCAGTGATGCCTCAGCATTCTGGAGGGGAGTCGGGCAAAGGGACGGGTCGTGGCGGTGGTGTGAAGGGGCACAGGGGGTCACTCTGTGCTGCCTGGCTGGAATAGGTCACTGACTGGACCTTTGGCTGAGAACAGGAAAGAGAAACAGGGTTAGATTAGTGCTCATATGACTTTGTGTTCATGTAATCTGTTCATGGGCCTTTAAAAAGAGATTTCAATAAAACATCTGGTTTGAAACATATTAACTCTGTCACTTTTATTTTTGTAATAAAGTATTGTACACTGCTGTTTTCCTTTTTTAAATTGAATTTTTCTGTATGTTTTGAAGCACTTTTTACTTTTTGTGCTATTTTAACAGTTTTTATCTGAAAATGTTCAGCTCATTTAGAAGATGGGTGCAATGACTTTTGACTTTTATATATTTCAGAAGATTTAACTTTATTTGCAAACATTTTCTCTTTTTGTTGTTTGCTTGACCTTCTGCCCTCTGGAACAGGGCTGCTGGAAACTTGGCCTTAAATCCATTTATTATCCTTTAAATAACCTGGTCAACAAAGAACTTGATTAATTGAGGTAATTAATAATGTTGATTAAGTAACTTTTATTTGTGAATTATTAGACATACGGACATTTTAATTCTTCACTACTAATATCTGAAAACCCATTCTGTATTTATATACATATTTAAATATAGGCTATTTATTTATAAATGTATAATCTTAATTCCTTGCCACTAGGATAAATGATGTAATGAGGACTGAAACCATCCTGCAAAGCAGCAAAAGCAAAGTTTATTACTTATCAAAAATGCACAGATAGTGTGCAAATGGCCAGAATATTAACAATTAAACAAAAAAATATTAGTGCTTATGACTCAAATGCACATGAACGCAGCATCTAGAAGTATTTCAGTTTATTTATGTATCAAAACTAAGAAATTTAAGGGATTTTATTAGTTTAAAATAAAAAATGTGATGTACACAAAAGCAACTTTCAAGTGTTTTTCTTGTCAAGTTTACTTTATTTATCACTTTATAGAACATATGGTGTAAAAGCTGCTGTTTCAATATAGAAATTGTTGCTTTTACACCTGAGCATGACATGCCAGGCAGTTTGGTATTTTGCCGTGTGCTGCTCTTTTCACTGGAGATCTCACTCAAGTCGATGGTAAGTGAATAGTAAGGTTAGATTTGTCTTTACTCCGCTGGCTTATTGACTTTCCTGTCAATACCACTGCAGGCAAAATCTATAAGACCTGCAAATGTTATCTCAACATCTTTTTGTGTGTGCGTGCAAGAGTTAAAAGGTCTTTCAAAATATTTTTTTCTGAGCTGCAAAAGTATATTTCATTTACCTCAAAGTAAGGTTTTCCAAAATGCATTGTAAGTGTCTTACCTGAAACAGGTCAGTAACTTAGTGTCTTTAGAAC
This sequence comes from Cynodonichthys magdalenae, assembly GCA_031762555.1. Taxonomy (NCBI): domain Eukaryota; kingdom Metazoa; phylum Chordata; class Actinopteri; order Cyprinodontiformes; family Rivulidae; genus Cynodonichthys; species Cynodonichthys magdalenae. The sequence continues at coordinate 2,341,359 of JARVJO010000269.1, forward strand.
CAAGGATTGCAGAATGACCAGTCAAGTTCATTGAGGCAACATTTTCTAATCAAAAATGAATAGATCCTTTCATAACAAACAAATAATAAACAGATAATTTCACACAAGTAATGCATGGCATTTGCTCTGAAGAACATCTATAGAACCATAACCTGATGCAAATGTGATGCAATGTACCAAATTCCCATGTTTGATATACTATAACTTCTGGTGACCTGGTTTGAACTATTAGCTATTTAGTAGGAGTGCAACGATATAGAAAATTCACGATTCCGTTTGATACTTTAGTGTCATGGTTCAAAATTTTTTCGATACAAAAAAGAAAAATGTCCACGCCCTTCTTAACTTTTAATTTATTGAAATTAATTATGAACCTTTGTTCAACCTCAAAAGTACAGTTTTTAAATTAAATGTTGCTGACAGAGCAAGTTTCTCAGTGAATCTGTGCTCAACAATGCAGCCTAGGTGGAGTAGTCGCACAAAGATCCACTGATCCTTCAACACAGAGCATCTTCAGAAGACAAGTTGATAAAATAAATTTAAAAAATCTGTATTGTTCCATACATAGTGTGTGTTGAACGGTTTGATACAGATACATGTATTGCTGAACCCTTAATATTTAGTTATTTAACACAAATCATTCTCATGTCTCAAAATTAAGAGCACATTGACCACTGGTTGCTATAGAGAAGACATCTACTGTAGTTGCAACCCTTCTCAAATCAAACCACATTATCTCTTAGTTTGAGGAAAATTGGATTTATATTATACACTGGAGAGATAAATACACTGTTAAAAGGGTTTATTTAGAGACAACTTGTGGTGGTTTCCTGACTATGGAAGAACAAAGGAAAACCTACAAATTTGATACATAAAGAAAAAGTCGAATATTTCACAAAACAGTAGATCAAGCTGGTTTTTCATCTCAGCTTGTTTAATATCTAATTATTTTTATGTCAGCTACACTAAAAAAGCAAAATGTTCAACAATATGAATCATGTTATGAATGGAATCATCGTTATGTTTTGTGTCAATTTAGCAATCTGTGATGAGACCGCATTCAAGTAAAACACCATATTCTGCATTTAACAAAAGAATGCAGATTGTGTTGATCTAAAATTAACAAAAAGCCAAATGCAGATTTTGCCAAATGCAATTTCATTTTTTTCTTCCCCAAATGTGGCTACAACATAGCATCCTTTAGCTGTTTGTGGATTTTCTTTCTGAATTGCTTTTGGACATGTTGGGGCCAAGCTTTGATGCAAAATAAATTTATTTATTTTTTTCCTGTTATTTAACCAGGCAAGTCCCATTGAGATCTCAGATCTCTTTTTCAAGGGAGGCCTGGGCCTGAAGACAACCTATTGTACATGTTTTTAGGGGTGGGGGAAACCGGAGTACCCGGAGAAAACCCACGCAAGCACAAGGAGAACATGCAAACTCCGCACAAAAAGACCCCAGGTCCGAACCAGGGATTGAACCCAGGATCTTCTTGCTGTGAGGCGTCAGTGCTAACCACTGAGCCTTCGTGCCGCCAAATAAAAAATTAAAAAGTGACAAACGACATGCTTCAAAACTCAGGAAATTTTCAGAATGATAAACACACACAGAGAGTGTTAGGGACATTTTGGCGGTTATGGCGTGAGTACGGGTCCTCATATGGGCAGTAAAACAAAAACATGTGTTTACCAGTAAGCAGCAGAGGTGCAGGTGGAGGAGGTGTCACACTTTACCTCACAGCCTGCTTCTTATAACTTAATGCCCAGATCCCAACACATATTATTTATCTCTGACAGCTTGCACACTTTGCGTAAACACACAGACTCTTCAGCACACACACAAACACATGTGCTTGTTTTCCTATCTTCAGGGGGACTCTCTGATGGGATGCATTACCTGGCCACGAAACCAGAACTTTGTCCTAAAAAAATACTTAACTCTCTATCTATCTGATCCAAACCTGTTGCTGGACACCACAGTCTTCCCATCCAAAATTTAAAATGACACTTTGGGCACACGTGCACTGTACAGCTGCTTGCAAACGTAACCTTGCAGATCATACTTTAACACGAGCTGCACACTGAGAACAAATGAGTAATGAACAACCTCAATAACACCTCCAAGTTTTCCTCTTCTCTCTGCTGGCTGTTTAAATTCACATCCCCCTTTAACGTCTCTCTAATCTGATTACTGCTGAGCTAATGGCTCTCCTTCTGCTCCTCCCAGACGCTCTGCCCAGACCTTGCAAAACACACACCCACCCACACACACACACACACACAGTGTTCAGAGATTGTGTTGCTGCGGATATGCTACATCTGCAAAGTATGGCTGAGGGAAAGAGAAAGAAGATGGTGTTTATATGCATATGGGTGAGTGTTTCTGGGGGGGGTGAGGAAGAAAGGGGGGGGGGTGTAGCTCAGAAACTAACTCACTCCAAAAGCCCTCCTCTCCCACTCGCTCTCTCTTCAGTAGCATCTCATCCTCCCTCCCTTCCTCCCCTTGAGTAAATCTATAGGGAGGGAAGGCAGAGACAGGTGCATTTCTCCACAAATTGAGTTAGCCAAGACATGCCACATCCAATTGGACTAAATTGATGTGAGAGTTTGTGATGTCTGCCGTGGGTATTACAGCAAAGGTCAGTGTGCCGAGACAATGACATCAATCTGGTCCACGTGGCCAAACGCTCAGGCCCCTGCCAGCCCCCTGCCAGCCCCCTGATTCAGATGCAAACCTGCAAACACAGACCAGAGAGAGGGAGAGCGAGTTGATGAATGCAAACTGGTGGGCATTTTTTTGATTGCATTCAAACAAACAATAAACAAGATCTCAACACAGATTGACTGACAGGACAAATGTGCACCGGGACGAAAACATTGATTATGGTTCACTTAAAAAAAAACATTGAGGAAGAATAAAAAAAAAAGGTATTTCGAAAATATGAAGATTAATAAAGTCATTTTCAGGGTTAGACTGACAATCAAATCTAAACTATATTACAATATAAACTCACTCATAATCACACAGAATTCCATCAAACAAGCAATAAACAGTAAACCTTAAAAACTAAAATGAAAGTCAGGAGTGATGCAGTAATTTGCTTATCAAGTCAAAAACTGAGAAAAACCACAAGTTTGTCTTTATCCATAGAAATGTGTGTTATAACAAGTAAATTCTTTTTTCAGCTAAAGGCTGTTGGCCTTGACAGGGATCAATGTGACCTTTTGATAAATTAGAGGACTATAGGAATTAAAATCTATCCAGAAATTTTAATGAACTGGAGACCTGTCCAGAAATCACCACATCGACACCATCAAAACCCAGAACAGGTTGAAGCAGCTCCAGAACATGTTTTGTTCTTGTTTCTTGTATGAGAAATGTCTGGAAAAGTCTGAAAGCCTTTGGGCTCAATTTAAAAAAAAACTAGGTAACTAAATTCATGGTTCTGAGCAACTTTACATTAATAATTATCCATGATCCTCCTTTGTCTTTATGGACCTATTTAAAAAATGTAAATATGTTTTTAAAATGGTGACAATTGAAACTGGACATTTAGAATGTAAATAAAGAAAATATTCACACAATGTAAGTTTTATTGACCCATAAGGAATTTTAATTTAATCATATTTTTCACAGCTGTTTTTTAACAGCAGATAGAACCATTAATATACTTAGCACAAAAAGTAAAGAAATTTGTGTTTGGTAGATTATTTCTTTGTTGTAACAATGCTTCTTAGCAAAAAAGTCTTATAATGTTGGAAAGCCTGTTAATTTCTCTTTTAAATGGTGCCACGTTTGTAAGGAACATGCATTTGTGGAATAGAGCTGAGAATGTGGGTTGTGCACATGAAAAATTTGCCAAATCTTTTCCGAACAGCTTATTTTGCTGTTGTTTTGGACCCTTGTTTTGAGCTTCTGCTCCCCCCAGGTGCAGCTATAAGATTTATTGCCAAGAAGCATTTTTACAGCAAAGAAATCATCTAACAAACACAAATTTCCTTACTTTTTGTGCTAAATTTAGATTATGTGATATGCAGCATGATCTAAAATCTGAGATTATTCATATAAAACCCAAGTTCACCAATCTAATTTACCTCATGAACATTTATTGCCTATCAGTTTCATATCTAACATGTGAGTAGTGCTGGTTTAGGTTACTTTGCTTCCACCCTCAGAAAATCCAATATAAACTTCATCACACTGTCACCTCAGCAAGGCCCAGCACATCCAGATTTCTGGGCTATGGCTTTCATCCCACCTCTATTCAGAGAACCATTTTCTTTGATCACATTAGCTTTATTGCACCTCTTATGGCCCAGGGCTATTGGTTTCCATTCAGAAGCTTCAATCTGGTCCTGAACCAGGCCAAGCTGGACCAGCTTACATGGACATTTATTCTTATAAATGCTATATGAACAGCTGAGCTCAACTCCTGACTTCACAGGCTCACTATAAACAGGATGCATCATCTGATGTAGAAGATTAAAAAACAAAAATAAACAATTATAGTAAATTGTTGATAGAAGCTGGTTTCAAATGTGTTAAAGCTACTCTTTGAGAAGTCCTGAAGACACCATGTATATCTGGAAAACATTGAAGTAAACTCTTTCAAACGGCATCATCTGATTGTTTCAGCTAAACTTTTTCATACTTGAGTAGCTTAAATGCAACAATTTGCTGTTTTTTCTGGTTGTGGATGTTTGGTTTCTGCACTTTTCTGATCTCTAATCCTAAAACTCAACTCAAAGAGCAACTGAAATTTACAAATTTCTTGGCAAACTAGCAAATCTGAAACCAATTGAGGACATTATCTTCCTTCTTTGACAAAGTTTCTTGGAACACAGGGGATCCAGGAAGAATGCTAAATTCATCTATGGATTCCCAGACCAGAGATTTGTCTGAGAGACAATTTACTGTCATTTTCTAGGGAGCTCTGGCCTGATGCATAAACATTGTTCCTAATGTGCCAATTCATCATCAAGCAGCTGGGGGATTCAGGGTGTGTTCTGATCAAATTTGCACCCAGCGATGATGAGGGGCATGTTGGTTTTGCTGCAGAAAAGTGCAGATCCAGCTATTTGTCACGTCAAGCTTCCACGGGGGAGGCAGTGGAGGGATGATGTACGGCATGGAAATGACGCAGGGAGAACAGAAGCTGAGAGAGGCTCAATTTATTTAAAGACAGCTAAAATGGCTGGTGTCATTTTTAGCCACACAAGAAGCTCCAGTTTGATCTAGAGCAAGTCATACTACTTCATGAAGTACGATGGAGCCTTGCATTAACACGAATGATAATCTTTCATAAATCCTTTGACATGTTCTTTAACTGTACTGATGCCTCGGCCATTTGTTTTTGAATAGTTCAAATTTGGGTCAGTCAATGTAAAAACAAAAATGTTTTGAGTTCTGTAAATCAGACATATTACATTTATTTTGCTTTCTGTATGAAATGTTTACATGAAAAGAATGACTGGTCTTTGAAAGGGAGAACAAGAAGCTTTAAATTTGTCCAATACATGCAGCTTCTATATATCCTGCAGGAATCACTTTATAAAAATTATATTTGAAATAGAAACACATTTCATTTAATGTCCATTTAATTGTCTTGAAGCTACTCTGAAAGCATCATATTTTAGCTGTAAAATGACCAAAGACCAAGAAAACTGCTTCATTTCATAATAGTAAAAATAAAATTTGGCAACAAATAACTAGGATAAAGATTCTTATTATGGTCTATTGATTTGTTGACAAAATAAAAAAATACTGGAATAATTAGTCAAAACATCAGCTGGCATCGCAGACCACTGACAAGAACCTCATTAAAAACATTACAAAATGCTATAAATCAGGCCACTGCTCTTGTTTACCATCTACGTGTATTGATTTTAGCCAGAACACTGAATCTTTCTCTTCCGGCTCTGCGATGTAGCATCATCCTTCAGACAGCGGCCTTCTGGGAACAGGAAGTGAATCAGAGTCTGCAGCGGACAGGCCGACTCTTATGGCTCCCATCTGGCTGTTCTTTAAGGCTTCCATCCAATCAAATTAGCTCTGATTGATCAACAAGCTTTGCCACTGGATGGTAGTCATGGCAACATAAATCGCCCTCTGTTGTCAATGTGGATGTCCTCTCTGAGGAAGACCAAAGGTGACAGAGGGTGCAACAAAATACAGAAATTTTACTTCATTTTGCCTAATACACAGTTTAGTATTTTCACATTTTAATAGTTTGAAATGCACCTGGAAATAAAAAGTCTGGTATCACTCACCTGCCTACACTTTGGTTAGTGCACAACAGTGTAAAAGAAGGACACATTTGAGGTGTGCTAAACAGATCAGTTTCTAACTTCACTGTTTTGGGCTAAAAAAGGATCCTGAAGATGCCATAAAAACTAATTCTCATGGATAATTTTTAATTCATTTCAATTCAGTTTATTTATAAAGCACCAAATCACAACTGTACAAAAAAACAATCTAAGGAAGCCTTCGTCACGGTCACCCTTCCTGAGCAGCACATTGGCGACAGTGGAAAGGAAAAACTCCCTTTTAACAGGGAACACTTTTAGGGAACTAAGATAAGGTAGAGCACTCATGGACTATTTGTGCAGCACATCCAACAGATGCTTGATTTCAAATATGATCTGATGAAAGCCATGTTCAAGTTTTGCATCTGAAATTGGTCTTTAATCTTTTTTTTTAACGAGGCAGCGTATTGCTGGAGCAAATGGGGTCAAATGGAAGAATGATGCTTTAAGAATTATGCTGCGTTGCAGTTATACTTTTCATTTGGAATTTCGGACTTCCGAGTCAGAAAACTATCCACTGGAACGCCCTCTAATGTCAACATTTCAAGTCGGTAAGTTAGTGCAACATGACCATACCAGAGTGGGCGTGACGTCATCATTTCAACGTGGCTGCGCCTCACATCAACAGTGAGGGAATCTCCTATTTTTTACATTTTTTTAGTGGTTCTGTCTTGTTTACATTAAATAGTCATAATTGAAGTACTTCCATCCATCCATTATCTTCCGCTTTATCCAAAGTCGGGTCGCAGGGGCAGCAGCTTGACCAGGGAAGCCCAGACTTCTCTCTCCCCAGCCACCTCTTCTGGGAGGACTCCAAGGCGTTTCCAGGCCATTCGAGAGACATAGTCTCTCCAGCGTGTCCTGGGTCTTCCTCTGGATCTCCTCCCAGTTGGACATGCCTGAAGCACCTCCCAAGGAAGGCGTCCATGAGGCATTCTTACCAGGTTCCCTGAGCCACCTCAACTGGCTTCTCTCAATGTGGAGGAGCAGCGGCTCTACTCTGGGTCTCTCCCGGATAACTGAACTTATCACCTTCTCTCTAAGGGAGAGTCCAGCTACCCTGTGGAGAAAACTCATTTCAACCGGTTGTATCTGCAATCTTGGTCTTTCGGTCACTAACTAAACTTTGTGGCCATAGGTGAAGGTAGGAACGTAGACTGATCAGTAAACAGAGAGTTTTGCCTTACAGCTCAGCTCCCTCTTCACCACAACAGACCAGTACAGAGTCCGCAAAACTGCAGATGCTGCATCGATCCATCTATCAGTCTCACACTCCATTCTTCCCTCACTCGTGCCTGAATAATCCTAGGAGCTCTGCTGTCAGGGGCAATTTCAATTGCCCCTGGTAGGGTCTCCCATGGAAGATTGGTCCTAGGTGACAGGCCAGACAAAGAATGATTGAACAGACTCTTGTGGACAAAAAAGATCAAGGAACTCAGTGTCTGTTGCCCGGATGTGGGTTACCAAGGCCCCACCCTGGAGCCAGGCCTGGGGGAGGGGCTCATCAGCGAGCGCCTGGTGACCGGGTCTCTACCCGGCCCGGTCAGGCTCAGCCCGAATGAGCTACATGGGTTTGCCTTCCTGTGGGCCCACCACCTGCAGGAGGGGCCATACAAATCGGGTAAGGTGCTTGGTGCTCTGACCCTGACCTACCAAAGCTGGCTCTTGTAGTACTTTATAGCAATTATTAGGCGAGTAAGTGTTGCATTATTCCATCAGAGCAAAAAAAAAAAAACATGCTTTCATCTGACATTGTGACAAGTTGAAAGCCGGAAACTGGAACACTTTCAGCTCAGAACTGACGTCAGTCCGACTTCATAATTTAAAGTTTCGCTACAACTGGAACACAGCATTAGACATCAGTTTTATGCTGTTTAAAGCTTTAACTCTTCTGAAATCAACAGATGAATAATATTGTAACAGAATGACAAAGATGTTTTATAGAGAGAAGTTAATTAACGGCACTGACATCTCATTTGTATACAGGAAACAATATATCTGGGAGGCCATGTTGTGTGCATGCCAGAGTTTTGAGGTGGGGGGGAGGCTTGCTGGGTCCCTTTTGACTATATGAAATTCATAATTCATATGAGCTGCCTGATTGTTTATGCAGATGGCAGCTGGAGGCCAAATAGTCTAATGTGAGACCACGTGTTCAGTCATAACACATCAAAGGAATATGAAAGAGGGAGGGGCCATGAGGCAAAACAAATTAGCAGCTTTAGAAATTGATAGCAGGTGTTTACATTTTTTGCATATTATAATGTGGAAGCAGTGGGTGTGTAATAAGCATCACAAAGCGTTGCATCATAATCAATATAATCCACAATGACCTTGACGTTTTATGATGGATTGAGACACAGACTACTGTAATTGCTGCCCAGTTCCTCCCTCCCGTCTCTGCCTTGACTTCTTCCCTTCCTCTTCCCTTCCTCCCTCTCACCCCGACGCCTCCGCTCCGACTCTCTCCTCCGTGGTTTTGGACATTAAAAAGCGCTCCATCATCCTCGATGCGCCGCCTTGTCGCCTGCCGCTCAGATGACCATTAATCGCTTAATTCCAGTAAACCTACGCGCGCACAAAAGACCGCTGTCTGCCGCTTAATGCATGTGTGATTAAGCTTTTCGGGGACGACCACACGGCATTATTAGCCAGCAGGTCCTTGTATAGAGGGGCCAAATGCCTTCAGGGGGCCCAAGGGTGGTGTGCGTGGAGGGGAGGAGGGGGTGTGTGGAGGCAAGTTAATGACACTGACCCTCACTTCCCCAACAGCTATTCTATTCAACAATAATAACGGGTCACGCAGCTGATTTATGAGGCTGAGGCTAATAATTGTCAATTGCTAATGCCTGGGTGAGTGGGGGGAGGGGGCCATAATGCCAGTGGACTATGCTAAATAAAATATGTCTTGACCCCCACTGGGGGTGAAATTCAGGAGGCCAAAAAAAAAAAAGATACATATGATGTTTCAGACAGCCCTTCCTCTCAGTGGCAGATAATATTTGGTGACAAATGAATGAAGTTGTGTTTCAGGGGAAGAAAAGCAAAACAAGTTTTAAATCCCGACCCCTCCTTAAAAACAAACAGGAAATGCCCTCAATACGAAATAAAAGCACACCTCAGATAACATATTTCAGATGCAGACTCTTGATTTACACATCAAGTTCAAATTCTTGTTTTTTTTTTAAGATGCCTAGTATAACTCAATTCAATTTATTTATATGGCATCAAGTTACAACAAACATTGTCTCAGGGCATTGCACAGAAAACCAATCAATCTATGGAAGCCAGCAGATTGCGTTCAATCACGTCACCATAGTCTCCCATCCGGAGCAGCGTTGGCAACACTGAAGAGGAAAAACTCCCTTTTAACAGGAAGAAACATCCAGCAGAACCAGACTCAGAACAGGCGGCCATCTGCCTCGATTGGCTGGGTTTGTGAGGACAGAAAAGAGGAACAGACAAACACAAAAGCATTGGTGCAGGTTTGGCTCCTATGGTCCAGGTGTATTTTCCTCTGGAAAAGACAAAGAAAATATGTTATTGATAGAAATAATTACAAAGACAAGCATTAGTAGAGTGACTGAAAAGAGCAGAGTGAAAAATTGTGGTCAGTTTGTCCTCCAGCAGTCTAAACCTATAGCAGCAGAACTATAGGATAACTTAGGAAACCAACCTTCTAGGATTTATCAAACAGGAAAGTCTTCAGTCTAGTCTTGAAAGTAGACAGAGTGTCAGCCTCACAGACAGAAATTGGAAGTTGGTTCCACAAGAGAGGAGCTTGAGAACTGTATGACCATTCTACTTTTGGAAACTAGGAACCACAAGTAAACCTGCAGTCTGAGAGCGAAGCTCTGTTAGGAAAATATAGAACAATAAGATCTTTAATATAAGATGGAGCTTGGTTGCTGAGGGATTTGCATGTTAGAAGCAAGATTTTAAATTCTATTCTGAATTTGACAGGAAGCCAGTGGAGAGAAGCTAAAACTGGAGAAATATGATCTCTCCTTCCAATTCATTAGAATTTGACTTTTTTTTTTTTTGGACACCCAGATAATAAAGAAATACAGTAATCCAGCCTAGACGTGACAAATGCATGGATCAGTTCCTCTGTGTCAATTTTGGACAAACTGTTTCTAGTTTTAGTGATTTTACGCATGGAAGAAAGCATTTAGCAATAAGAAAGCTCATGTAACACAATAATTGTGCACAGGGAGGAAGACTGGTTCCACCTTGCGGGTGTGCAGATGCTGGTTTCCAAATTACAACATGGCAGCTTCTGTAAAGTGTTTCCTGTTGGCTTTTGATTCTACACAATAACAGAAGGTGGGGACAGTTGGTCTATAAGTATAATGAGATATGAACTTTAAGATGGTATTAACTTTCAGCATTGTTTAAAATCTACAAAATGATATTAATGGGGTGGTAGTATATATATTTCTACAGGGGCAGTGGCCATGCCAGCTCTTAGCTTGTTGCAGCAAAAAACTGAGTAAAAAAAAAAATAGGACAATGTTTGTGACGTAAACCCCTCAGAGAGGATGCAGCAGCGTCTCAGTCAGCAGACTCAGGCCTGCATGCCCCCATCTGTCCGCCTGCATGACTGCAATAAATTAATAACAAGCGAACAATGTGTCGTGGAGAGGCGGATTCGATTACTAAGTTTATTTACAGGGAAAATCTCATGAAGGCCATTGACCACCGTTAAACAGAGCGGGATGAAACGATGACAAGAGCCCCGATAAGAATTTAATTCCATCTCATTTCAGACGATTTTATGAATCAAATTCTTGAACACTGGCAAGAGATGTAATGATCACATCTTAGCGAAATCTTATTTCAGAACCGGTCGATGGCATTTCTCTGCGTTAATGTCGACTTAGAGGTTGGGGTAATTTAGTAATTGATTCCTTGCCTGGCTCTCGCTCGTGCCAAGGCCGCGTTTGAGGGTAATATGTTTCCTAATCTTATCCCCTGGAATAAGATTTTTATGTTAATCCGCTGGCTGGTCTCTTGGTCACTTGGGAAGCGCAGATATAAAGGCTTCGGAGGGGGCGATGAGGGCAGGAGAGACAGGGCGAGCTCTCCAGGAGCTGGCTGCTGCAGCTGGAAGACGCACCAACACGAATTAATGCACGGACAGCAGGAAAATATTACACAACACACAGGCTGTGGTGATGACATCAAACACTTGCAGAATTTGTTAAACGATCCTTTTGGGCAAAATAAAGTGTTGGCACAAACTGTAAACATTTCCTTCTTTATTTAACTTCACCAGTATTTCACTTCACGTGCTGAATTTTTAGCGGCACAAACTAATTATTCTGTAACATGCTGGAAACATAATGGAAGGTAATAATGACAGAATAAAAGCGCAACAGATTGAAAAAAGATGCGCCAAAATAAAACCCAACATGATAGAAACTCTGCGCACCCGGCTGAAAGAGTTGTCCTTTGTGCCGCACTTTTTTTCCTCCTCTGCAGTCACGAAGAGAAAAAAACAGCTTCTAATTCAATTTAGCCTCTTCTCCAGATGTCACTTTCCATCTGCGCGCTTGGAAACGCGATGCGCTTTTTTACGCACCGGCCTAGAACACCTCCAATGATTTCCCTTCCTCCCTTCATGAGTCCTTTCACAAATTATGAAAGCACGTTTCACAAAAAACTATAAATGTGACTTTGATATCATTCATTACATAATAATATAAATGCTTTATTGAGATAATTTTTCTATTAGCTTTCTGAGAGATTTTTTGTATTATTATTTTTAGCGCGACTTTTCTCCATCTTGTCAAATTGAGACATCAGACTAAATTGCCATGAGAGAACCCCTAAAATGACATTTTTTTCTCCCCTGTCTGCTTCTGGGCCCCCTCCCCTGCAACACGCGGCCTTATTAATAACCGTTTTGATAAGCGCAGGATTTCCTCGGGCGGAGGAGTGAGACATTGGAGGTGAAATGTGACAGCGGGACCCTCCCATCTCTCTCCCTCTCTTTATCCTCCTCTGATTCTTTGCCCTTTTTTTCGGGGGAGTGGATCCATCCAATCCATCCAGAGACAATGGCATTTTGTTCCTCTTTTTGTTCCTCCTGTCGACCCGCATTCCTATATCGCTGAGCAACAACAGTGCGCACTAAATGGAGAGGAGTTCCTCCCATATCCAGCCTTTTGTTCGGCACTTGCCCAGGGAACTTGCACACATCGCATTTACCTGATTTATTTAGGTATTGCTAAATGGTTGAAGCCCTTTATTTGCCACATAAATGGGATTTAATGAGCGCTTTGTTTGAATTAAAAGGTCATTATGTTACTGTAAATCACGCTATTAACCTGCACCTTCATCACGAGATGGATCTGGACGCTTTTAATGTGGACAGGTGGTTCAACAATTAAACTTTACTTTTTGACCTAATGCATGCATGGTTATTTGTTCATGCAAGAGTTACACAAAAACACTTAGTGCTGTTTGTCAGCAACTTTATTTTATTGAATTTCATCATTAAAACAATTAACAATTAGGTTTACAAAACATGTGTCAAAGTAATTTCCATAGGAAGTCAAAATTGAAATCTTATTCTGCTTGAGGGGCTTTTTTTAAATAAGTAAATAAATAAATTTGTCATGGTTTTTCAGATGATCTATTTTCAGATTTTTCAGTTTGAGTTCTGGAAAACCTCAAGACTGACTACTGTGTTTTAAGCAACATTAGTTCACAGTGTAGGTATCTTAGCTGAAATTTCCCCACTTGGAACAATTTTGAAATACAAGTGAAGTACCACAAAGTGATACTTGAGTAGTATCTTAACATGTAAATTTTTTGGTAAATGTTAAAGTCTCCTCTATTACTGGAGTAAAAGTCTTAAAGTACCTGATATTTTTTGTACTTAAGTGCATTTTATATCAGAAATTTACTTTTGATACTTAAGTGTTAAAAGTAGAAGTACCGAGTAAAGATGAGCAGTTAGATTTTCCATAATGACATTTACTGGAGGGTGACCTCTCAAAACCCCCCCAAAAAACAACTTTTTTCTAAAGGCTGAAATTATTATTAAAATGTTAATGTTAAAAACATTTATATGCACTTGTCTAGCTGTTTCAGTTATATATAGGCTGGAATGTGACATGACTTGTGTGAGGTGCAGCGTAATTTCTATGGATACTCAAGTAAAGTCTAGATAACCAAAATTTCTACTTAAGTACAGTAACAAAGTATTTGTACTTTATTACTTTACGACTGTGAATACAGGAGAGGTTTTGAGTGAACCCTAAACATGTGGATTGAAGTTACTTTCAGCATCTTACAAAATGATATGAGCCAACCTATAAGAGTGGCTTTATATATATATATATATGTATGTATATATGTGTGTGTGTGTGTGTGTATATATATATATGTATATGTATATATGAGTGTGTGTGTGTATATATATCTATACACACACACACACAGCTACGAAGCGCCACTGTTATTAACAACCAAACATCTGGATTTGTGGTTTTGCAAAAAGCCTCAACATCCTTTAAATAAGCTCAAAGCGCAGCGTCTGATTTTATTCATTTAACATTCTCACATCACAAATGAAACTGCGGCCTTTCATCTGACCAGAAAGCAGCTGAAGGAATTAAAAGATGTTGAAATATTAAAGGAAGGGCGCGTCTGAATAGCTGGTGGACTTTGGCGCAGCGACAGTGCCAGAATAAAGAGCGGCTTCAGTGAAAGAACCCGATGGCTAAAAGCTCTAATTGTGTTTGCCTCGGCGAAATATCAGAAAAGACTTCTCGTTTCTTTGAGCGTTATTAGATTATATCCCAGAGATGGGTTCTTTTCTCGCTGCCAGACGCGTGGAGGGAGGACGGTGAACCATTTGGCTCTTTGGTTTCAATAATCAAATTAACCATTTGGTACAACTTTTGGGTCTGAGCTCGCGTGTGGAAAAAAAAGGAGATGAAAAGAGGAAAGATTTACATAAAACGAAACCTGGTTGTGTCAGGAAAGAATTAGCTTTTTTTTTTTTTTTTTTGCTGCTTTTGTTTGTTGATCTCTGAGGAGACAATGAAAGAAAAGCGCAGAAACACACTAGCGCGTCAGCAAGCTTGGAAAAAAAAAGAAAGATATAATTGATGGAAATTCCAGGCGCGTCCTCATGTTTTAAACAAACATGGAAACTGCAACCTGAGCGGACAAAAAGGCTCTAATTTAAACACTAAAGAATTATTTGATTTAGCTTCATTTTAACATTTTACCAAATTATAGAAGTTATGTTTTGGAATTTTGCTGCATCTGTTTACATAAAATAATAAATAAGCTCAGTTAGATGATTTCAAAAGCCATACATTTTCTCTTTCTATATGTCACAAACACCTAAATGAGATTTTTTTTTCTATGATGGTGAAAGAAAAGATCAATATTGTGATAAAACTTCATAAAAATAACCGTGCGGCGCCTCAGAGTCAAAGAAAAAAAGATCTATAATAATCTTGTAAGACTGAACAGGTTATGAGACAAAGGTGTTTAATATCCAGAGTCCAAACGGCCAAACTCACATAAAATACAGTTAAAAAAATCTACAGTCCCCGCAGGATTATTCTAACAATATTAGAGAGATATTTCAATCACCTAACACAAACCAGATGAGCGCGTTTCAATACCAAACGATCACCTGATTAATTTAATTGTTGCTCCATAATTACTGCCGCTCCTTCTCTGATCATTTGGAGACAAAACCTGAACAGGAAGGACTCCAAACTCGGTTCAATGACTGAAGAAGAAGAAGAAAGAAAGAAACACGCAGGGTGAGTAGGCACCAAACAAAACGGTTCACCTTATTACGCAAACCGAATTAAGCACTCAGCCAATATTGGGAGCCTAAGAGGTCCGATGACTGCCTCACCAGTTCGTTACTTTCATTAGAAAGATGTTATTTGCCAAATAAACGAAATAATGAAAGTAATAAAGACAATTATAAAGTCATTTGAATCATAAAAAACACCCGGAAGTTTAGCAGCGAGGGTTTCTGCAGCAATGCAGGAAAAGAACAGGCCGATTGGGTCTTTGTTTGGCAAAATACGTTTATTATAAGCCATAATTTAGGGATTATTTTTGGACAACATCTCAGCTTTTGTTTGTTTAATTTGTTTTTCTCCGCTTTTATGACATAAATAGGATTTAAATATTTAAAATATATGGATATCTTAAAATTTATTTTTCTTGGATAGACGTCTGAGTAAGTTATCTAAATTCAAAAGCGCAGGAAAGGGACCCCTTTCAGCAAACAAAACAAAAAAAAGGTAATTTTTTTTGAGGGATAAAAATTGACATGTTTTCCCGCTTCTGTGCAGAAGATCGGAGTCAGAAACAGCAGAGAAAGAGAGAGAAAGAGGGAGCGAGAGAGAGGAAAACAAGAGGAGCATACGGACAGAGAGAGGAGGCAGAGTGGGAATACTCTGTGAAATCCTGCCCAAGGTATACGGTCGCTTAAAAGGCTTAAAAGCTTGGAGAAAATTGGATCAGGGAGAATCGTCACCCAACTTTCATTATTTCCAAGTGGTGTGATTGAATTAAAGGGCAAGATGTTGGTTGGAGAGGAGTGGGGTGGATGGGGAGAGGGGGGAGGGGGCGGTGGTGGGGGGCTGCGTAATGGCGTGGTATTAAATTCTAATTAGAGATGCAGGGGATCAATGATAGGGAGGTTGGACAGCCCGGGCCCCCAGTGCCAGCCCAATAGACTGATGAGTTATTGTCATGTAAAAAAGCGCTCGCAATAAGACCAAACGCTTTGCTATTGTCCAAGCGGAAAGAGCCAAGTTTATTATGAGGACTATATGCTCTAGAGACCTCGGGCTAGGCGGCTCTTAGGGGGCTTTTCATAAAACAGGGCTAGGTTCCTATAAAGGAGGCCAGTTTTGGAGCAGGCGCGGAGCAGTGAACATCTCAGCGTCCAGCCTTTTTTCCCCTCTCCCCACCAGTTCAAACCAAACAAGTCATCCTTCCCTAAAACTCAGACCGCTCGTCCTCCTCACTTTGTTGAATTTTTTCCCCCCATTTTTGGGTGCTTTTGTACTTTTTTTCCAGGGAAGTGCAGCTTTTCACCTCAACCGAGCCTTCTCCAATGTATAAAATGGAGTATTCTTACCTAAATTCCTCTGCCTACGAGTCATGTATGGCCGGGATGGACACGTCGAGCTTGGCATCGGCCTACGCGGACTTCAGCTCGTGCAGTCAGACCAGCGGCTTCCAGTACAATCCCATCAGGACCACTTTCGGGGCCACCTCCGGCTGTCCGTCCCTCACGCCGGGGTCCTGCAGTCTGGGGACCCTGCGAGACCACCAGAGCAGCCCGTACGCCGCAGGTAAGCAAGCGGCTCCCGAGCCTCAGCCCCGGTGTTATTATAGGACGGCTTGATTGCATTTGAAAATGGAAATGTGTTTAGTATTTACCAAACGAAATTTGCTTACACAAATGAAAGAATTTATCACGTTAGAAGCGATTGCAGGCAAGAGGTAATTTGGTTACCGGGTTATACTATCCCAGTCACACCCAAAACCGCCAACAGAATTATCTTAAGCTGCCAAAATGATAGGCATAATTTATTTACTTTGCGATGAGACATAAAGCTTCGAAAATAATTAGATAACCAAAGACTAAAGCTCATTATTGACACCAAATTGGAGTTACAGTAGCAACAAACGGAGCGGATGGCAACAGTATGACAAGTTTTCAAACTTGAACCTCAATCTGAGGAGCAACAATTAATTTAACATCACAATTAACCGCTTCACAGGTCAGCGGTGTTATCAGTTCTGATCTAATCCAAAAGTAATCAAATCCAAATGAAAGCTTAAACGGATTTTACACAAAATATCCAATTTGAATTTACTTCCATTTGACAACATCGCACGCAATCAGATTTCCCCCCCACAGCACCTAACCCTGGCTTTTCGGTTGGTTTTACAGTTCCATACAAACTCTTCACGGATCACGGCGGACTGAACGAGAAGCGGAAGCAGAGGCGCATCCGGACCACGTTCACCAGCGCGCAGCTGAAGGAACTGGAGCGGGTTTTTGCCGAGACCCACTACCCGGACATCTACACCAGAGAGGAGCTGGCACTCAAAATCGACCTGACTGAAGCCAGAGTGCAGGTACACACAGGTGCTGGTGGTCCAAAAGCGGGGCCCATTCCACCGCGGCTCTCATTACGCACCGTTACGCACAGATGGATTTAGAATTACGCACATTTTTTCCCAAACAGGACTACTGAATTCTGGACTTTTAGTATATTTTATTCATAAAAATTTCACCTAGTCAAATGATTTAGAAAACTTACCTGCAGTTTAAAAATACATAAAACACAAAAATGTTATTTTTAATATACTTTCTGAGATTTAAGCTTCATAGGTTACATCATGTTTTCCTTACACTTTCTGAATAATATTTAAACATTCAACAACATAGTAAACACATTGGCAATTTATATTATTACTGCCTAATATAATATTCTAAAGTCGCACTTTCTTATGAACAATTTGCAGGTTTGGTTTCAAAACCGGCGCGCCAAATTCCGCAAGCAAGAGCGCGCGGCTGCGGCGGCCGCGGCAGCTGCAAAGTCCAATTCCGGGAAGAAGGTGGACTCCAGAGACGAAGACAGCAAAGACACTAAAACCACCGACCCCGACAGCACGGGAGGCCCAGGACCAAATCCGATCCCGACCTCCAACTGCGGCGGACCGAGCCCCACCGCAGGCCAAGTCAACACCACCGGCAATGGACAGGTGGACCAGGTGAAGACCTCCGTGTCCACCGGCATGGGAGTGACGGCGCCGAGCCAAGGCTGGGCCCCCGCGCCCGGAACCATCACGTCCATACCGGACTCATTGGGAGGGCCCTTCGCCAGCGTACTGTCCTCTTTGCAAAGACAAAACGGAGCAAAAGCTACGTTAGTAAAAACCAGCATGTTCTAATGAAGCTTCCGCGGCGGATGAAGAGAAACAGAGAGGGAGAGAAAAACGTTTCTTCCTCCTACAGAGACTGAAAAAGCAATCGACCCAGACTGAACCCGAGGATAATAAGCAGCAGATAGAAAAAGGACGAAAAGTTGTTTTATTTTTAGACCTTGCGTCGTTTCTTGTGCTCAGCAGCTCCCTGTAAAATATCCATCTTAACAAGTCAAACAAGATTATTTCATTCTTGAGAGGAAAAACAACGAGGTGGAGAAGGTATTTTCTCATCCTTACACATATCAGGTTGAAACAAAACTAACACACCTCACTTCAAAACATTTACAACGTTCAAATGACTCGTTTAGATGGTTGCTTTTTGTCCAAAACGTGAGGGAAGACAAAGGTTGGCGCAGTGGAGACGCGCAGTGCCATCAGTGAGCAAAGGGAGCCTCGTTGAGTCACACAAACAGCTGTTTTGTTTGGAACAGAAACAGTTAACAGCCATAAACACCCACCCACACACTGACACACAATCATGGTTTTATTCCTGCTGGTTGGAAATGTTCTGTTTTTGTTTGTTTATTTGTTTGTTTCCAGGGCTGCTGAGAGTTTAGTTTCTTTAAATTGTCGATATAAACACACTTATTTCCTCGAGAAACAAAATAAAACAAAAAAAGGCACAATTACTGCAAATGTTCACCTCTGACAGGAAATCTGTATGTTTTTGTGTGTCTTTCTACGGCAGTGTTTTGTGGCTCAGATTGTATAGTGTTAATACGTATTCTTGTCTCTTCTAGTTGAACCATAGGCCATCTCTGTATATCGATCATGCAAGTCTTTTTGATGTTTTATTAAATTCCCTCAAAAGGATTTATTTTGGCTAAAAAAAAAAAAAACAAGAACAAGGGAATGGATGCAAACATTGTATTTATTTCTATATAATTTGCATGTTGTCTCTTTGTCTAATTTTACACTGATTTCTCTCCCATTTTGTGAGCATTATGTACCATGTTTTGTCCCGAATCTGAAAGTTATTTATATCTAGGTAATGGATGCTTATATTTAAGAAGGAAATATTTCTACATGTGCACATAGTTTTCCAGGTGTACCATTGAAATGATTGTTGATGATATAAAAAAAGAAATAAGTCCCATTTGCTTTTGTCATGTTTTCTTTTGGGGGGAAAAAATGACAAAATGATTTGGATTTTATTATCTATGTTACAAATTTGCAACATTTAATTAAAAAAATCTGTTTCTCTTTTAGTTTGAAAATTCTAAAGGCAAATGCTTCTGATAAAACAAGCAATTTCAACACAAAGGGCAGCTCTACTGCTAAAAATCTTTATTGAATACTGCAAAAACTAGCTTTTATTTACAAAAAGCTTACATTTAGTGACAGTTTTAATCATTTGGTTTGGATATATTGTCAGATTTATAAATGGAAAATTCTAAATTGTATTTGTAAAAAAAAGTTGAGTCAAAACTCGCAAAATAAAGACACTTCTGTAAATAAATAGAGGGAAAAAAAGGAAAAATCACATCTGTGATAGCAAGAGATTGCATTTTTTTTAAACAAATTAAAAATCTAAGGTTACTTTTAAAATAAAATAAGAAATGTTCTAGAATTTGACAATTTGTGGTTAAAATCAAGCTTTTTTTTGACAAAAAAACTGAACCCTGCTGATCCACCTGTTCAGCAGCACATCATTCCTTCCAACTTAAATAACTTCAAACTAAACACGTTACTAAAAACTAAGATCATTTATTCTTTAATTTTGAGAATTCTCAGCCCAATTTAATATATATTTTTTTAGTAATGTAGCATTTTTGTACTGAAAGTGGCAGCAACACCAACATCGGCTTCAGAAATTTGGCTTCAGTAAATCTGGGTTTTTGCATTTCCTGTATTTCAATTAATCCATAAAACAATTTAAAGGATTAGCTTTTTTTTCCCAAAATGAAAAAAAGAACACCCTCCTTTAATTTATAACATTTTATTTATAAACATACAGTATGCCGTAATAAATGTCATTGCATTTAAACATCAAATGAATCTATACTCCGGATAATGTTCAGGTAAATATTACAATAAATACAGTACAGAGGCAAAAGGTTTACACCGCCTTCCCGTCCTCTTAAAACCCGCTCAGTCTCAAAGATCCCGCTATAAGAGACTCATCACAGATTTACTCATCAACTAAATGAGGATTAAAAATAAAAATATACAGAATCAGAGAAATAAGTTTGGAAATCCTGTAAATCAGAGAGATGAAGCCTGGATGCAGATCAGCAGCTCGTTGCTTTCATACAGCAAATTGTTTGGTTTTATGCTTAAACGTGCAGTTTTTTTTTTTTTTCTAATACAGCCACAACACATAACGGAGCTCTTACAGGATAAAATGTAAGCAGGTAAAACAGCTCTTTAGTTTTCATCCAACCAAATATTGCACAGGTGCAGCTGCTGCTGGTTCGTCTCTGAATGACCTCTGAGGACACATACTCTGGTGTGGTGTTAGATTTTGAATATATTTGAAATATATAAATGATTTTCTTTTTACAGCTGAAGATAGTTTTAGTGAGGAGTATAATAGAAGCTGATATAACAGCAGAATTAATGGTTCCCCTGCAGAATGGAGATCTATTTTTCACAAAGTGGTCATTTGTTTTTTTGTTCACCATTTCCAATCAGAGAACCCAAACGTGGAACACAAAATTGGGTTTATTTTAGATCAACGCTTCTCGAGGGGAGTATTTAATGGTGGAGGGCTGCAGTACAATCTGTAAAATTTTCATTTTGGACAAATCCCTCCTTGAACAGAAATAGTGAAAACTTTAAACACCACGTCTCCGGTGCTTTGCTTCATGCGTCCCCTCGCTTTAAGGCACGTTAAAATCTTCACTTTCCAAACTGATTTACTGAAAGAAAAAAAAAAAAAAAAACCTCGTTGGGATCCAAACACTTAAATACATCTCAACATGTTATTAGATCAACTTCTAAGGAGCTCGTTTTATCCTGTTCAAAGAGAGGTCACAGAGGCTAAAACATATACTTTATTTGGCGTCTAAATTGATTTGTTGTGCCTTTATTGCGATTTCCAAACTAAGAATATGAGCGTTTTCATTTATTATCTGAGCAAAGACGGCCTGCAGTGCCTACATTTTTCAGAAAATTCTTTTTGGAACGACCGGATCAGTTTTGTCCTCGAGTTTTAGATTCTCATCACTCGAAATAAAAGAATCCATCTTAAAGCAAAACAACAAAATGCAATAAACTGATGGTTTTGTCGCATGGAACTGAAAGGTAAACTAAGTTTTTCCATTAAGGAAACCAACATAAACACTGAATCGTTCTTGCTTCACGGTTTGTGTTTGTTCTCACAGAGACAGCTCCAACATGGCCGTCACCACCTTCCTCTTCCTCACTACGTGATGAAACAGTTCCACGAGGACCAATCAAAATTCAGATTTCTTTGACGTATCAGATGATATAAACACAGGGAATACGTATCTTTTTTTTTTGTTCGTTTTTTTTTCTTTAACAGTCCCCAGACCTTGATTTGTCCCACATGATGGATCTTCAGCGGTTAGCGAGCTGCAGAGGAAGCAGAGATCCCGACACGCGGAGGAGGAGGATGAGATCTGTAGATAATCCGTTTAAAACAGGAGAGGAGGTTTCTTCTTGTGCTTTTCACTCAGACGTCACAACGTGGTCGGCTGTCCGGCCGCTTCACAGGAAAGACAAGAAACAACTTTTGTAAGGCTCATCGGTTTTTCTAGGATTACCAATCTAGAGATGCACAGATCAAACAAAATAAAACGTAAAGATTCAAGAATCTATTGAATTCAAGTCTGAAAACTGAAACACGTAGAAGGCAGACGGGTTGAAAAACTAAACTAGTCAGTTTGGATGCTCCAAAAGCTTGTTTCGCTCTATTGCAGCCGATTTGTTCAGGCTGGGATCAAATCTCTGAAGTCACCTGAGTCTCTGTGCATCCTAATAAAACAACAGAAGTGTGGTGACTGATTCAAATCTTTGGCATCATTTCATTCTCATAGGTCTGTCATTGCTAAATCTGAAACTGACCACTTGATGTCAACCAATAAATGCTCTTGGTGAAAAACCAAAGGAACGGAGGGAAGCAACAGCCACAGGAACACAAAATTCTGTCAGAATAAACTTCCAGAAAGACAAAACCTTAAAAAATGAACAGGGAACGTGTACTGAAGAACCAGAGGCAGGTGATGTAAAAGGAGGGAGGAGAGGACTCACAGCGGGAGCGGATGTAGCACTGGTTACAGTTGAGGAGGCCATTTCTGATCCGGACGTCCGTCCCTGTGGTTGTGTCTCCCAGCTGTCCCTTACACACCCCACACTGAGGGAGAGACAGACAGGAAGGTCAGGGGATTAAATCTTAAAGACGAGCTGAAGGGTACTGAGTGTTTCTGGCAATAAAAACTAACATTCATGACTCTTAACTCTAAAACATAAAGCTGTGGATTTTAACCCATTAGGTGAGGATGCAAGTTCAGCTTCTGTGTGCAACTGTGCAGCGATAAGATGCTCAAATGTAAGGAAACTAAATAAATTGTAATAACTAAGTGTATCTAACATCAGCTAATACCAAATGGCAATTATTAAAACTTCTGTTGGATTAAAACTAAATAATTTCCTGTCTGCAATAGGAACTAGAGAACTTCCTGCTAAAATGCTAGCGTGATTGCTTCTTTTATGAAAGTTCATTTGAAACACGAAAGAAGCATAAAAAGCTCAAATTAGCAAAAAGGAGTAGAAGAATAGCTAAAATAGCATAAAAAGCTAAAAATCGCTTAATAAAAAGCTAAAGATAGCAGACAAGTTAAGATGGTGAAAGTAAAAAAAAAAAACTAAATTTGCAGAAAAAAATAGTAAAAAAATAATTAGTTGCAATCGGTTGTAAAATAGATAAAACAGCCGAAATGTGCATCAAAAAGGCTAAAATATAGCAAAAATGATGAATTTAAAGAAGCAGAAGGTGTCATGTTTGCAGAACTCAGCAGAAAGAAGCTGAAATGACCCTCAAAAATGTGAATTCAGTTAAAAAAATAATTTTAGCTATTAACAGCTGAACAGTAGCTAAAACTCCAGCAAACAGCTGAAATAAGCAGAAAGCACAAAACAGTACAATCTAGCAGAAGAACAAAAAAAAGTTGAATTTTAGCAAGAAAACAGCTAAAATTAACAAAAAAAAAAGGGAAAAAAAGGTAAACAGCACAAACCACAACAAAATGTGTTAAATGCACTAAAGATTTATAAACATTTTGAAGCCTTTTAAGGATGTTCACAGTTTTCACCAAGAGCTGAGCGTTTTGTTATATGAATTGTGGAAATTTGCACAAAAAATTTGGAAAATGATAGGTTCCAAAAAATATACGGAAGTAAAGAAAAATGATCTCAACAGTGTGAAAGTTTGTGAAGCATCCACACAAATAACACCAATCCTGCACCAACCTTGAAGCACTGGATGTGGAAGTAGAGGCTGAGGGTCTCTATGATCATGGCCGCTCCCTTCCCTAACGGCTGCCCACAGCTGGAGCACAGCTTCTTCCCACTGACAGACCTACAGGAGGGGAAACAACAATCACAAATACAACCAGAACCAAAGTTCAGTGCTGACATCACAGCAGGTCAGTACCCTGTTTGGCTTCTTGTGTCCACTGTTTTTCTTTAATTCCATTTGTATTACAATAAAAAGTAAACAGCATTTTTACTATTTAATGTTTAACACATTCGCAGCATCTGTAAATGTACACTATGATAGATATTTATTGCATTTCTCCTTGACTCAACCTTCCTTTGACCTGATTAAAATTCCAGGCAGAGTGAAGGGCTGCTGCTGCTGCAGTGCTACATGTTATGAGATGAGGGGAGAAAATGGGGCAGCAAAGCAGAAAACGACAGCGCCGAAGCGAAACCCACCCTTCCTCCCTCCACTCATTGTGCTGCAGTACCTGTTGGATGGTGGGGGTAATGTTTCTGGTGATGCAGGGGGCTTTGATGAGCTGCTTCTTATGTTATTATCAATGGGGCCGCTCCTGGAAACGGACAGCAACATGCAACATGATGATGGCTCACAGATACAGAGTCTCTATTGGCTGACAGGTTGAGACGTGGACCAATCAAACAACAGAAACAACAAACATTGCTGGCAGATTTCCTCTTATTGCATATTTTAAGATATAATTTTGTACATTGTATTGGATGTCATTTGAATTATTTTCTTGAAAACACCTTTTTACTTGTTATTTTCTTACTTTGTAAATCAGAGTAACTTGAGGAAAACACAAGCAACAGGCGCCACCTGCTGGTCAATATTTAACCAAGCTTTTACCATTTAATGAGGAAAATCTTACAAAAATAAAATGCGAGCAACATATTTTGCTAAACAAACATAAAAATTAAGCAATGCTTGCAGAAATGCATATATGAAAGCACGCAGACAAACTTCTGGCCTTCTGGAGCTTTTGTTTTTGATCCCGCTCACACACCTCCTCTCTCCTGCGGGCCGGCTCGGTCTGCTGCCGTCAGCTGTTGGCTCTTGTTGGTTCTTGACGGGAGTTGTTGCAGGTTTGGTCACAGCTGGAGGAACCTTCTGGCCGTTGGGAACGCCGTGAACGGGTCTCTCTGTCTGGCTGCTGTTCTGACTCACCAAACTGACGATGACAAAGAGAAAGATGCTGACACTGATGTCAGAAAACAGTCACCACCTGAGTTTAACGAAACAGAATGAGATGAGCCTGTGGTGCGACAGGTTTCACAGTGATTTAAAGAATATTCAATCCATGCCTTCTATTTAATCACTTCATCATATCCTGGACATAATGATTTGCACTTTAGGAAGAAAACCCTTACAATGGAGCAGGGGTACGAGAAGATGTGAAGGAAAATAATTAGCATTTGGTAAAAATGAATTGTAGACTTCACGGCAACGTTTAATACGTATTAAAACTATTTCCTAAAGGACTCAACCAACCCTGACCAGTTTAGTTTCAGCTCCTCCCCAACGTTCCAAAAACACAAACCACACAACTAGACCAGTTTTTCTCTGGAGCCATCACCAACCTGTTCTTAGGGGCGGAGCCAGAGGGGTGGCCGGCCACCCCAGGCACCACCCTCAAACAATGGATTGTTCTCTGATACTACTTTACTACATACATTTTCAGCGATGTATGTTCCATAAATGGCTGAATTAAGCCCTTTGTAAAATTAGCATTAGCATTACTGGTTAGCTTAATTTGGGATTAGCATAAATGGCTGAATTATAGCTGTTGAAGTTAGCTGTGGTGGCCATCTTGAATTTTTAGCCATTAAATTTGGTAAAAATAGTTTTCGTCTACTTCTACACTAATCTTCAGCTTTGTACGTGTAAAAATGGCTAAATATAAATTGTGACTAGCATTCAGCATCTTTTGATCATTCTTGGCTACCGTCACAAAATTTCAGCTCAATCTTTCTTAAAACAGCTAAATTAAAGCCATTTGGAACTAGCTGTGACAGATATCTTGAATTTATACATCCAGAGTTTTATTCTTTATGTGCCCCCCAAAAATACCTTTGCCCGCCCCCCCCCCCATGCCACCCCTTGCCAAAAAAAAGTCTAGCTCCGCCCCTGCTCATAAGACAAAAAAAAAAGACTTTCTGCTGTGCAAAAACTAATTCAACCAGAAGCATGTGCTTCTAGGTTTAGAACTTTTATAATAAATGTGAGAATGAGAGAGCATGTGTGTGTTTAATGTGTGAGTGGATGCACTTATCTGTGTGCAGTGTTGTATGAAGTACAGTACCTCAAAGTGATACTTGAGTAAAAGTACAAGTATTTTATTTAACATAAAATTACTTTGTTAAAAGTTTAAGTTTCCTCTAAGGATATTAGTTTAGTATCAAAAGTAAATTTCTGACATAAAATGTACTTAAATTAATGTATTAAAAGTAAAAGTACTGTGCAAAAATGAGCAGTGAGATTTTCCAAAATGACTTTTATTGGGAGGTGACCTCTCCAAAAAAACATTTTTTCTAAAGCAGTGCAGCTGGGACAACAATAACTTTCTTCTTCTTACCTTTTTAATAATGTAAGGAGTAGAAACTACAGATAATTGTGTGAAAATGTAAGGAGAAGAAGTTAACAGTAGGCTGAAACATAATTACTCAAGTAACCAAAATATTCACTTAAGTACAGTAACAAAGTATTTGTACTTCGTTACTTTACAACTCTGTGTGCCATTTTGTTTCTCACATTAAACTTTTACCACAAATCAGAAACACTTTCTGATAAACGAGTTTCAAATGTGAGAAAATTCAGCGTCTGTTCACCGACCTTCTGCCTGTTTTTATGCTGTCATCAACGGAGCTGATGTCACTGGTTCTGTCATTTTCTGCTTGTTTCCACTCTGCAGTCTCTGTAGTTTTTCTCTGTGTCAGTGATGAAAAACACATTAGGTTGATTTGCAAGTTTGATTAAAAGTATCTCACTGGGTTGCACTAGCTGCAACAGAGAACATCCAAGGCAGGTCTAAACCCCCCCACGCTAATGATTTATATTAATGAACGAAAAACTGGTCCAAATCTCCATTTGAAAAGTGTTCTGCAGAGGATTTAATCAGAAATGTAAGAACGGCTGCCATGGTGACGACGTCAATAAAATAATATGCGTGGCCAAGAATGTAATTGTGCAAAATCTTCACACAGAAACAGATCGTGAAATTCAGAATTTGTGAGACGCCAACAAAAAGTTATGTTTTTATCACAATTTTGAGATATAAAGCAAAACAGTATAAATAGTTGAGTCATGTCTAATGAGGTTTGATTGACAGTGAGACACTTTCCATGCAGTTCATCTATAGATCACTGTAAATATTAAAGTGCCTGTGACATCAAATTTTTGCAATAAATATGAATGCATTTTTCAGAACGATAACACTGATAAACATATTGCAAAACAAATTTCACGGCGCTGAGATGAACAGTTGTTGAGACATTTGCATGTGAAGAAACAGGAAGTGATGTCAAAGGGGAATGGTCTGTTTGTAAACAGAGCATTGTTAAAACAGCTAACACCACAAACTAGAGAAGAATCTGATGTTTCTTTAGATTATTTTGAGTCGCTGTCAAAGACAGATGAAGAGTTAAAGTTTAAATTATATTGTTTTAAAAAACAACGTTCAGAGAGTTTTTTATCAATAAGTTACCCTATGATGATGTCACTTCCTGTTTCACTTTGGCTGAGCCAAATTTAAAAGAAAATAGGCCAGTTATGTGACAAAATGGGTAAAATCATGTATATTATGCCAATTTTCTAAAGTATAAAGATATTTTCTTTGTTTTTTTTGTATTTGAAGGATAGGAATGTCACAGGCACTTTAAGACCTAAATTCATTGGCTTTTTTATCTAGAAAACTAACTGAGCAATAAACATAAGAATAATCAACCCCAAACTGCAGTTTTTAATGAAGCCGGGACTCACAGACTGCTTTTCCAGCAGCTCCTGTTTGCGGTCCCAGTCAGCCAGAGAACGGACAATCGTAAACTGAGACTCGGAGCCGGAGGAGAGCTCCCCTCGACTGGGGGAGGGCAAGGCTGAGGAGCGGGGGGTTAGAGGCATGACTGTTTCCTCCAGGATCCTGCGCTCCTGTTGGGAGAGCAGGGAAGTCTAAAACAGCTGACACTACCAGCTGATGCTCTGATTGAAATAATTATAAGTCCTAAACTTTAAAAGTACTGTAAAGTATTTGAAGTTTTTTTTTTTTTTACACAGTGAACACATTCCCTCCAGAGTAAAACACACACCTCCTCGTGGTACTTCTTCTCCTCCTCCACCACCTCCTTCTGGGCTTTCTCCCACTCCACCTTCAGTTTCTCCTGCTCTCGGTGGTACTTCTCCTGTTACCATAGCAACAGATACAGGACATACAGCACAGAGCCTCAACAAAGCGGAAGGCTGAACTGTCTCATGAAACACAGAAATGATAGAAATCTTTGACAGGATTCGTTTGATTTTGAATCTCCTAAAAATAAAAACGTCTTTCTGAGAGAATATGATT